>LZPO01037001.1:0-10667 GCA_001675575.1 Neotoma lepida | reverse complement strand
TATTTTGGCAAAAAATGTGGCTACTTTCTAGCTTTGTCAAAAAAAATCTACCTGAGGCTGAATTGAAGAGTTTTGGGTTGATGACATTGGCAGAGGAGATTTCAAGGCAGACTAGAATTGTCTCTGTTTTATGGCTGTTAATAGTTAGTCTCATGCAGATCTATAATGAAAAGGAAGAAGCTGGAAAAGGAGAAATGCAAAATGTACAGTTTCAGGAGAAAAGGAGCACCAGGAAGTATAGTAGAGCTAATTCCAGTGCTCAAGGAGATAGAAAGTTTAAAGTAAAGCCTGATCCTAAACAGAATAAAGGGAACGATAATCTCAGGGCAAGATTCCACCCAGCTAAGCTTCCAATTTGTGAAAAGGAATTAAAAAAAAAAAAAGCTTAAGTAGTAAAGGAAATCATTGAAATCAGAAAGTTGATGCAGATGTAATTGAATGAAAGGGTCATGTTCAAGCCCCAGCAATTAGCAGAACTTGGTGGCTTTGACCATCTAGTTCTGGCTTTAGAGTCAAAGATACAAAAAAGGGATTTTGGAATCATCCTATAGAATAAGAAGAGCCACTGTGGCCAGGCATGTGTTTGGGGTGTCCCTGCATGGAGACCCAGAGGGGCCTTTGTGTGAAGCTATGAAGGTGAAGAGTGGATTGTCTTGGAGACCTCAAGACATTGCAGATACCAGAATTGTGGGATATCTGTAGAGGAAAGTTGCAAAACAGTTGTGAATTCAACCCAAGAGCTAGAAGTAAGTTGCAATCAACAAAGCAGAAATGAATTGATATGAAGAGTGCTGTGACATCAGAGATGGAGATGCAGATCTTGGAATTTGTCCTGATTTTAGGTCTTGCTTTGCTTCTTTCCTCCCTATTGGAAGGGTATTGAATATTCTGTGCCATTGTATACTGAAAATATGTGATCTGTTTTTTATTTTAATTTTATAGGATATTATAGTTAAGTGATTGCCATGAGTCTCTGAAGAGACTTTGAACTTTTAAATAATATTGAGACTATGATAGACTAGCTGGAATGAATGTGTCTTTGCATTATGATAAGGTTATAAGACTATGGGGTCCAGGAAGTGGAATGTGGTGGTTTGAATAGGAATGGCCCCGATATTGTGATATATTTCAATGATTGGTCATTAGGGTGTGGCAATACTTGACAGGGATTAGGAGATGTGGCCTTCTTAGAGTGAGTGTGGCCTTGATGGAGGAAGTGTATCACTGGGGGTGGGGTTTGCGGTTTCAGAAGCCTAAGCCAGGCCCAGGGTCTCTCTCTTCTTACTATTGCCTTCAGATCCAGATATAGAATTCTCAGATACCATGTCTGTCTATGTGCCTCCGTGCTCTCCTCCATGACAATAAGCAACTAGACATCTGAAACTGAAAGCAAGCGATGGTGGCTTGAATGAAAATGGCCCCCATAGGCTCATGGGATTTGACACTATTAAGAGATGTGGTCTTGATGGAGTAGTTATGGTCTTGTTGGAGGAAGTATGTCACTAGTGAGGGGTTTTGAGGTTTCAGAAGCTTATGCCAGGCTAAATATCACTGTCTATTCCTGCTGCCTGCCAATCTAGGTGTATTATTTTCAGTTACATATCCAACACCAGGTCCACCTGTGCATTGCTGTGCTTCCTGCCACAATGATAATAGACTAAGCCTCTGAACCTGTAAGCCATCCCCAACTAAATATTTTACTTTATAGGAGTTGCCATGGTGGTAATGGTATCTCTTTACAGCAATAGAGACCCTAGTTAAGAGACAAGCCCCAGGTATATGCTTTGCTTTATAAGAGTTACCATGGTCATGATGTCTTTTCACAGCAATAAAACACTGGCTAAGACATATATGCACACATATTACTGATTTATCAACATTTTAGTATTTAGCATTTTGGGAATATGTAGAATACAGCAAACTTCACAATTTCCACTCCTCAAAAAAAAATGAATTCATTGTGAAAACTTATAAAAGATTAAGTTCTAATCAGTGTAATTTTTATGCAACTTTCCATAGACAGCATTTCCAATAAATTTATATTTCCACTTACATTTTATATAGCTCTAGTTCTGTCTTTCCCGGAGATTATGAATTCATTTCATCTATTATTTTTTGGAATTTATGTCAGAAACAATTACACTTGAAATTTGTTGACATATCAGTTTAAGAAAGTTTCTGATTACGTCAGACAGGAGCCAAGAATTATGCTTTGGGAACTCTGAATGTAGTGAATATGTATAATTTTATTTCTTATTTCATGTGTGGACAATGAGATGAGGAGATCCAGCTTTAAGATACAATTATCACCATACTTTTCATATTTGTGTATTGCATTTTTGCTTCTTAAAATTAGATCTCATGTAGCCCCAGCTGACAGAAAACATACTCTGTAGCTGAGTTTGTTCTAATCCTTCTGTTTCCACCTCCTAAGTGCTAAAACTTTATGTGTGCACCATCAGGCCCAACTGTGTGGGACTTTTAAAGTAAAAATATTAGATTCTCTCTAAATATGGAAAATTCTATTTTATTTCATGAATGAAAATTTTTATATGATTTAATCATATCTATAGATATTTGAAATAAGTAGAGCAATGGCCTTAAAGGTAATGACTCTGAGGGGAGAATATGAAGAATTCTGGCACTGCTAATATATATTCTAGTTCTTAGTAAAGATACTGGTTTTATAGATAACTATATTTTATGAA
Organism: Neotoma lepida; assembly: GCA_001675575.1. Taxonomy (NCBI): domain Eukaryota; kingdom Metazoa; phylum Chordata; class Mammalia; order Rodentia; family Cricetidae; genus Neotoma; species Neotoma lepida. Next base: position 7,959 of record LZPO01037001.1, on the reverse strand, counting down.
ATTCATATGTAGTCAGAAATTATAATTTATGAAATCTTTATACTTTGTTGTGTTTAATGATAAGTATCCTCCAAATTCCCCATGAGTATTTCTGAGTCTTCTTCAGAATTATCAATTTTAGGTTTCCCATAGTGGAAGTGAAGTTCAGCTATCTTTAAATGGACAATGGATGAATAATGCTTTACCATTCAATCTTACTTTTCTTATTGACATGTTGAAAAACATTGACATATAAAAAGAATTAGCTTATCAATGTATGTAATTCACATCATTATTTAAAGCAAATGGTTATTTACCTTTTTCATCAATTTCCTAATGCAAAAAACGTTTAAAATCTGGAAAATGATTCTGTGCACCATAAACAAAAATAAATAGACAACAAATAGAATTTGTAAAGGGTGTTGTGAATGCCTCCAAAACATTGGCAGTTTATTATTATTTGTGCCGCATGACTCTGGAGAATAAATGCTAGCTTTGGATACTGGATCTATCCTGGTAACTTCTGGTTGTAGAGATATTGATCATACTATCATGATGTTTTAAGTAATTCCCTTATTTTTATGGTAAGATCAGTGTTTATCTGTATGTGCATAGTATTTCAGCAACTGATCTCAGAATTTCTTCTCTTCTAACATTCAGTGTCTTCCATGTATACTAGATTATCTGTCATTCTAACCTTAGCCTAAATGACTATCGGCTTAAAGAGAAAATTGTTGATAACTTAAGAAATAAAGGCTCTTAAAACAATTCCAAATCAATGATGAGAACTTAAATTTTTCCAGTTATTCTGGAACTCCCATCATCTTTGAAAAAGTGTGTTGATGGCCAGCTATTCCACTATTTTTTTTTTGTTAAGAAAGTCATCAATACCCTCTAAGTTCCTAACACAATAAATAGTACTGCATTTATATGGGTATAGGCAACTAATAAAGGTTGACAGCAATGATCACAGTAGTTGCAATAACAATAATAATAAGAATGTTGCTAAATGTGTAATACCTAGCATGTATAGTGAGCAAAAATAAGAGCAAAGACGTAGAAAAACTTTCAATTACAGTTGGACACTGAAAAATGATGAAAAAAATCAGTAAGAATAAAGCACTGAATAATGCTAGCATTTAAGCTGACAGTTAACCAAATAACTAACCAAAACTTAAGAATATTTGTTTATCTTATAATGTTCAGATTGTTTTATTGTGGTTAAAATTGAGACACAAATGCACATGACAAGTAGGCCTTCCCAGGGCCAGCTTCAGTGTCATCTACCTTGACATTTTGTCCACCTCAGAGTTCTCCTGAAGGAGCATCACACACAGAGCTTTCCTTGTCAGCAACAGCTGTGACTTCTGCAATCCCTTCTGACAAACCTGCCTGAAGTTCTTTTTGAGTAAGTATGCCTTTTTCAGAGTATGTCTATAACACTTTACTCTTGCTTTTGGTTCTACTCATAAAAGTTGTGCCTCTAATGCAACCAAGGGTACATCTTGCCTAATAGGTTGATATAGAAATCTGTAGGGTTCACAGTTAGGTAAGTCTTTTCTTCCTAACAACTTCATAGTCCCTTTCAGCATTATGGAGCTTACTAGCAGGCAATAGGATTCTATCTCGATTCCAGCCAGATTTCTTGGTATGTTGCATGCAAGGTATGTGGTGTATGCAACAATAAGGTCTTACCATCTAGTTCTTGTGGTAAACAAAGATGAATGGCAAAAGCCTGTTGTGTTCCGTCGAAGCATCTTGGGCTTTTCTGACTAGCAGTTTATAAGGAGAACAGGTGAACTAGTACCATGGCTTCAAGGAGCATCATTATTCTATCAAGCAGGAACGCTCCCTTCCAGGCTTAATATTTTTAACTTATATTATCAATTGGCTTACAAAATGATTTGGTTGCCTGTGGCTTTTTTATTAACCATTTGGTTAAAAAAATTGGTTATGCATAAAGTATCTTGGTATAAACCCAAACAAGGAGGTGAAGGACATTTACAATGAAAAGTTAATAACTATAAAGAAAGTAATAAAGGCAGATACTGGAAGATAAAAAACCTCCTAGGCCCATGCATTGAATGGATTAATCTTATAAAAATGACTATCACACCTACATCAATTTACAGATTCAGTGTATTTCTTATCAAAAACCCCACGCAACTCTTCACAAAAGTAGAAAAATGTCTTAAACCCAAAAGACCAAAGATAACCAAAACAATCCTAAATAATAGGAATAATGTTAAAAGCATTACCACACTAATCTCGTTATATTATAGAACAAATAGTAATAGAACTACTATGGTACTTATGCAAAAACAAACATGTAGATCATTGGAATAGAAGGCAAGTCCTAAATATAGGTCTATGTAATTCCAGTCATAATTTTTACAAGACAGCAAAATTTACACTAAGACAAGACAGAATCTTGTTGAAACTATGCTCATAAAATTCAATACCTATATGCAGAGAATAAAACTAGATTCTTATTTCATACCCAGCACAAGCATCAATCAGGTCTTGACTGATATCAAAATTTCATAATAACTTGTCAGGTCTAAGTAGCCTCAGTCCATACTCACTGTCTTAGTTACCTTTCTATTGCCCTGAAGGGGATCAATAACCATGGCAGTATATAAGGGAAAGCATTAAATGTGAGGGCTCTCCATTATTGGGGGTGAATCCATGATTATATGACAAGAAGCATGGCAGCAGGAAGGCATGCATGACACTAGGGCAGGAGCTAATAACTCACATCTGATCCATAAGAATGAGGAAGAGAGAGTCTGTACTAACTGGGAATGGTATTGGCTTTTTAAATCTCCAAGCATTTCCCCAGTGACACACCTCCTCTAATAAGGCCACACCTCCTAAACCTTGCCAAATAGTTTCACAAACTGGGAACCAAGCATTCAAATATATGAGCCTATGGAGGTCATTCTCATTCAAAACACCATACTCAATTTTTTTTTCATTAATTCAATTTAAAAATTTAACTTTTTCTCATTTCTTTGTACATATCTATCTTCATTTGGGTTACTATTGTTGCAATGAAACATTATGAACAAAGGAACTTGGAGAGGAAAGGATTTATTTGGCTTTCATTTCCACAGCAGCATTCATCATTGAAGGAAGTCAGGACAGGAACTCAAATAAGGCAGGAACTTAGAGGCAGGAGCTGATACAGAGCCCATGGAGGAGGCTGCTTACTGGCTTGATACCCATTTCTTGCTCAGCTTGCTTTCTTATAGAACTCAAGATCACCAGCTCAGGGATGACACCACCCACAATGAGCTGGACGCTCCCCCATCACTCCCTAATTAAGAAGATGCTCCACAGGCTTTTCTACAGCCAGTCTTATGGAAGCATTTTCTCAATTGAAGTTTCTCATTTTCTCCTCTCAGATGACTTTAGCTTGTGTCAAGTTGACAAAAAATTATCCAGTACAATATCAAACTAAACTCCAATTTTTTCATCAGCAAGGCAAATTACAGAGAAAAATCCTCTAACATAGCTGTGCAGGTTAGCTTGGTGTACTATAGTTTTTTTTAATTAACTTCTTTTTTGACATTTTAATATAATTACAACATTTTACCCTTCCCTGTCTTTCCTGCAAACTGTCCCATATTCTTCATTGCTCTTCTTCAAATTAATGGCTTCTTTTTTTATTAATTTTATTACTTATAACAACATGTACATATATATGATATGTATATATCATATATAGGTTGTTCTCCACAAACTGATAGCAAGGCCTCATTATTGGAGACAACATCTACATAATTCACTGAACATGGAGAGGCNGAGCTGGTGGCTACACAGAGCCTTCACCCCTATGTGTTAGCNTCTTTTTACCAAAGTAAAAAGGTAAACACCAACCCAGCCACAAACCGTTTGTTCCACAATGCTGTCCTGCCTTCAAAATATGCTAGTGCAATGGTAACACAAATCTTGTAGTAACAAACTAATATCTGATTTGATTTAGGGCCTATTCCATGAGATTGAATCCATAATGAATACTGCTTGAGTGACCAAGAGCCTGAGAGGAAAAAGCACATGGACATAGGGTAAAAGCAAAAAAGCTACTGTTCTATAAACACACACACATGCAAACACACACACTGCAATAAAATAACTCCTAATTACATTCTGCTCTATTCATGATCAGTGTCTTACTCAGCTATCATCAGAGAAGCTTCCTCCTGCAGCAGATGGTAAGGAATACAGAGACCCACTGACAGATACTATGCAGAGTGTGAGAACTTGGAACACTCAGCCCTAAATGAGATCCCTAAATCAAATCTCTCCCTTCAGGGCTCATGGAACCCCATGGAAGAGGAGGTGGAAATAATGGAAGAGCCAGAAGGTAAGGGGTACACCAAGATAACAAGGCTCTCTGAATGACCAGATTTGATGCTCATCCAACTCACAGAGACTAAGGGAGCACACACAGTGCAAGCATGGGTCTGCACCAGAAGATGTCATAGAAAGGAGAAGAGGACACATGTCCCTATCCCCAACCCAGAAGCAATCTCCAATTGATAACTATCTGCAAATGAAAATTTAGTTTTCTTCAAGTATATCTCACTGGAGAAACAAACTACCCTGAAGGTAGCCTGCCCCAGCAGGAGATATCAAACAGAAACTGAGCTCAGTGGAATCTTTGAAGGTTCCTTGTTTCATAATGTCATGCCAGGGCCTTTTCATACATATAATCATATATATGTATATGATTATATAATTGTAAGACTATATTCATAACCTTAGATATATAATATATAAGATTATATATATGATTTTATATATACATATAATCTTACTCTTACGTAACACAAATCTTAAAAGATCTTACTAATAAAAACAAATCCGGAGTTAGACATTGGGGTAAATTCTGAAAGATCAGAGAGACAGAACAAGCCACAGACAACCTCACCTTGCCAACTCCTCAGCTGATCTTATTTCCTCAGACTGCAGGCTTCTGAGTCCTCACCCAAACGGATCTCAGCTGAACTGCTGCTAAAAGCCTCCAAGCTTAAAAAGCCTCTAGTTCCTGTTCCTCGTGTCTGATATACCTTTCTGCTTCCTGCTATCACTTCCTGGGATTAAAGGTGTGTGCCATCATGCTTGGCTCTGTTTCCAGTGTGGCCTTGAGCTCACAGAGATCTGGATGGATCTCTGCCTCCGAAATGCTAGGATTAAAGGCGTGTGTGCCACCATTTTCTGGCCTCTGTGTCTATCTAGTGGCTGTTCTGTTCTCCGACCCCAGGGAAGCTTTATTAGGGTGCACAATATATCAACCACACTCTTAAAAATTTTATTTATATACTTTTTGCTTCTATCATTTTACCCTATAGGTAATTTGTAAGTATGTATATATATGTATGTGTGTGTGTGTGTATGTGTGTGTGTGTGTGATTTATGGCTTCCAGTTCCTTGTTTCTATGGGATTTCTGGCTGTGCAAATGAGTGGGGATTTTTTGAGCCTTTTAGTGGACTCTCTCTTTTCCTTCTGTTTGTTTGTTTTGTCATTTTTCTATGTGTTACTTTTTGCTTTATCANATTACACTATACTTATTATATTATATATCTCTTAGAAGCCTTTTTCTTTTCTAATGAGAGACAAAAAGCAGGTGGATCCAGGTGGAAGGGGAGATGGGGAGGGACTAGGAAAAGCAGAGGGAGGGAAATATTTAATCAGGAAATATTATGTAAAAAAATCTATTTTCAGTAAAAGGGGAAAAACCAATGATAGAAAGAAAAAATAGGGAGCTGGAGAGTAGGTGAAGAAGACCAAGGGTAAAAGTTCTGGGTATACACAGATCTCCCTTGAGAATCAGTAGATCTTAATGCTTGGAGGAAAGAGAAAAGGAAGATAGAATGCAATATTTTATCTCACTCGTTACTGAAGTGATGCTCAATTTATGCCTTCATAGAAAATAAAAAAGCTGAATCCTTGAATACACAGAATAAAATAATTGATTATGAGAGTAGCAGTGAGAAGATGGAAGGTCACAAATACACACTTGTATATTTTTAACATTTATCTGCATTCTTCAACAAATAACTGAAGGAACTGACAAAAATTATAATGATTATATCAGCAAGATGTGCCTAAAGACATATCAATTTTTCCTTGTTCCTTTTCTTCACACTTATTTATTGCTACAATTTTTGTTAATATTTCATATTTATTTTAAAACAAGATACAGGCAACACATAAATACTCACGACTGCTCAATGTGCTGAGGATAATGGATGAATGAGTGTCCCGCCCTAAACAGGACACTTTTATCAACACTCCTAAGGCTCAGGATGCATCACAAAATAGGGAACAGAAAGAAACGTAAGATGAAGAAGATAGGAAGAAAGACCATAAGATGTTCTTTGCCAGATATGACGTATCCATTGCACTCATGAACTTGTAGCAGCTGTGTTTGCTATGTTGAGCATTAAGCAGTTAGTCACAGACGTGGTATGAGCCCATGGAGCACTTCCCTTCCCTGCTGATCTATCAGCTATGGATGGTTTCTAGGAAAGAGGGCGATTATTGTCTTCAGGTGTGCACNCATAGTGCACCAACCAAGCAACATTCAATAGCTACAAATCCATAGTCACAGAGGAAGCTGGTTTAACTCAGTGGGTCACAAAANAAAACAAAACAAAAAATACACGAACCTTAACCCTGAATATGAGAAGGGATGGGAGGGAGATGGGAAACGATGAGGTGAGTGATCAGGATGCATTGTATGCATGTATAAAATGGTCAAAGATAAATTTACTTGATAAAAATGCCATATTTTGAAATAGATATTGAAGAACATATGCCAGCTTAAAGTGAAATTGTCACTACACTATAGGTACCATTACATTACACATTGCTGAAAAATATTCTCTAAAACCTTAGGAGTACTAATTGAATTCTAAATTCACTTACTACTTGTGTGCCATACCTTATTCATTATGCTAGTTTCCACTGATTAGATAATTACATTTTAATCATAAAATGTAAGGAAAAATTACTAAGCATATATGTTGTATTTTCCTTCCTATTTATGATTCCATCATATTAAAAATGTAAATGAATCATATTAAAACAGGGGTATATAATTATGAGACTGTTTTACTGTATTAGTGAGCTAATAGTATAAATGTCTTCTCAGCCCTGATCATGTTCCTGTATTCAAAATTCATTCAAATTACTAAAAGCCTAATAAGTACAAAGTTCTCATAAAAAATGTACACATTGCTCCTGTCCTCAAATAGGTTATAATCTAATAAGAGATCAGACATTGCTATTAATTTGAGGAGATGTTGTGGTATCGATTTCCTCTAAATGAAGCATTATCTCCAGGAAANCTCATAAGACTAAAAAAATTTACAAATATTACAATGTTGAGACTTAGGAGATTCATACAGACCAGAGTTATAATAGTAATAAATAAGAATTTCTGCAGTNAGGAGTTTCTCAGACCATCNAAAATGTCTCTTCATTGTTTAGAGAACTCCAGGAATGCAGCTTTTGTGGGTCAACCCCAGTACTGGAGTAGATTTTTCAATGATGCAGTTGCCTTTGAGTTATCTATGCACTTCTCAGGCAGCCTACACCCATGCTTTGCAAGCCCAATAAACTCAATGCTTCAACAAGTTGAATTTTGGTGAAACTTGTNAAGTGATCTGTTGTGGTGGCCTTTTATTAACATTTTCTTGGAAAATGTTAATACAGAGCNCAACTGGTGACATGATGGGACCAAAGGTGACTTTGGGAGGTGCAAGTACATGATTCCTGCAATGGATAGCCAGGCAAGTATCTGTGGCTGAAATGGCTACATGTGGAACATCCACAAGGGTAATATCTACATAGCAGCCCTCTTCCATGTTGTGTGTGGCATGTGACTTCTTGTTATGATGGAGGTTATATGGTACTTGATATGTGTCCTAAGACATAGGAGTTAGACTATCTGTGAATAGACTCCTAGG
>LZPO01037000.1:0-10677 GCA_001675575.1 Neotoma lepida | reverse complement strand
TTAAGGCACTTTTAAAAATATTCAAGAAAACAGGAACTGAGGATTACCTGGGCTAAGATAGCCAATACAGGTTTTGGCCTCCGGCACCCTTTTGTAGTCTCCTACAAAGCTGTAACTGCCTCTGTGCCTGTTGAATGTAAGTATTTCTACATTACTTCTGAGGATAGATTATGAAAGACATTTCAGGGTATTCTTTGGTCTCTTTGAGCTGTGGGTGTGTGAGAAGCCAACTGCTGCATTGTGAGAATGCACACAAGACTTGAAAGGAAAGGCCCAAGTGGAGGGGGATCATTATGTGGATGACACCTTTGAAGTAGGATTTCCAGCCCCTTTGAGCCATCATATGCATCGGATTCTGCTCTATACCTTGACTGCAACATTGTGAGAGATCTACTGTCAACACAATTGAATCAGATTTCTCCAATATAAACAACCCACAGAAACTATGACAATAAGAAATTATCACCGTCATCTAATCATAATTTTGCATGATTTGTTTTGTAGAAGTATATAACTAACTCAGTGAGAAATAATGTAATGATGAATAAATAAATAATTGATTTTTGTTTTGCTTTGTTTTGTTTTTGTTTTTGGGACAAGGTTTCTCTGTTTAGCTCTGTATGTCCTGGTACTCACTCTGTAGAACAGGCTGGCCTCAAACAGAGATCTACCTGCCTCTGCCTCCTGAGTACTGGGATTAAATGTATGTATAACCATTGCCCAGCTTGATTATTTTTTTTAAAGCACCTATAGTTTGAAAACTCCTCTAAACACCAATGTGACTTCTGATTCCCACATGGCATTTCCTGCATAATTTGCATATTGGCTAAATCTGTCATCTATTATATATACTTAAACATTTTCTCCAGTTTCCCTCACAGAATTACTGATATATTTTCCAAAAAACCCCTTTATATGAACATTTTGCTTCAGGACCCACACATAGTTTTAGATTTACCATCTCACACAGTGCCTAAGGTTTCTGCAATGCTTGTGGTTTGAGCAATGAGTACATCATTTCTCATGATTCTCCTGGTGTTGCTCAGAATTTACACATGGGTCTGTTGGAGATGAAGAGTCTAACATGGTCTTACTCTTGGGTGTGTGATTTTCACTTGGATGGTTAGAGAGCTATTATCTCCTGTTTCATATGATCTCTCATGTGTAGTAAAGTCCCAAGTATTTACATAGTATCTTTGTCCCAACAGAACAAAGATACATGTTATAGGATGTCCTGAGGTCTAAGGTCTGGAGCTTTTATAATGCCACCTCTGTTACATGCTGAACCCAAAGAACAAGGTTGTTCAGATTCAAATAGGTGCAGAAGTGGCAAGGTTTCTGTTGTATGATATTTTGTTTCTGTTCTGACAAATAAAGCTTGCCTGGAGATCAGAGGGCCCTAGTTAACCACAGAGGCCAGGCAGTGATGTCACACACCCTTAATCCCAGCACATGGGAGGCTCATGCCTTTAATCCCAGCACTAGGGAGGTGGAGACAGAAATATAAGGTCTTGGGGCCATTCAGTCTGAGGATTTATAGAGACAGGATAGCACCCATTCAATCTGAGGATCTCCCCCACCCCCATTCAGCCAGAGGAACTGGAGAGGTAAGAATGAACTCGTGGCTGTTCTGCTTCTCTGATCTTTCAGCTTTCACCCTGATATCTGACTCCAGTTTATTATTAAGACCAATTAGAATTCTCACTACAGGTTTCATTGTAAAAAGGGCACAGAAAGTGATTTATGGGGTGAAATAGCACATTGAAAATATTAGTTCACCAGATTCTACTTATTTGGATTTTGAATACAGGTCTAGAAGGTCCAGAATGTCCCTGATCAAACTTACATGTAAGAATATTCTATGTGCTGACACTAGAGAGACAAAACATGGAACACCTTAATCAAAGCAAAAATTATCATTTTCCCAATGTTTTCAGATCCAGTGTTTTGGGTTCAGTGAGAATGTTTCATACAAATGGCTCAGCAGATGTGACTGTTTCTGAGCCCAGCACCCTGCTGCTAACCACTAAGGTTCAGAAGACAAATGATGCCACTTTGTTGACTTACAGATGCTCTGCAGATGTGACAGCACCTCACAGTTTCAGCCTTCACATCTGCCCTCAGGGTGTTAGATAGGGCATCTGAGTCCTGTTTGGCCCTACCTACCTTTCTGTTACATGTTTTTCCAGATGGCAAAGATGCCAGGAGTGAACTGTCATGACTTAAAATAACTCGAGTAGGTGTCAGAGGGACACTATGGAATTATCTGTTCATACTTTATGTGCAGAACAAAATACTAAACATTGAGTTACAGAGACCTGAATAAGAATGAGATACAGAATCAAAACCAGAAAGTAAAATACAACTTATCTGACCATTTGAAATCTGAGCAAATGGAAATTTGAGGGATATTAAATAACATACTCAGGTTAAAATATCTATTTAACAACAGACCTTACCCTACAACCAAGGAACTCTGACTTATTATCTAGTATTATTTTTACCATGCATACTAAGTTCTAAAACTATACTAAGTTCTAAAATTTATTGAGTGTTAATTTAGTGTGTGCCAGTGATGTGCTAAACTGAGTTTATCAGTGAATTTTCCAACGATCAGTTTAGTCATAGACTTTTTTTGTTGTTGACAAGTTCTTCATTACACTTTCAATCTCATTGGTTTTTTTAATCTGTTTTCATTTTTCATACCCTCTTCATTTAATTTTTGTAGAACATATGCATCTATAAATTTGTTCTTGTCTTCCAGATTTTTAAATTTATTGAAATAAGCTTTTCAAAGTTTTCTCCAATGATCCTGTGGATTTCATTGGTATCCATTTTAATGTTCTCCTTTTGACTTTAATTTTGTTTATTTGGGTCTTCTCTTTGCTTTGGTTAGTTTGGTTATTGGCTTGTCAATCTAAATAATCATTTCAAAGAACTAAATCTTTATTTCATCTATTTCTTGAATGTTTTTAGTCATCATTTCATTAATTTTAGTTCTCATTTTTAGTATTTCTTTCCTTTTACTGATTTTGTCTTGGTTTTCTAAGACCCTGAGGTACATACTTAGGTTATTTATTTGATAGTTTTCTAATTTGATTTCTAGTATAGGTAGGTACTCATAAGTGTAAACTTGGTATATCCTAAAGGTTCTGGTATGTTGTTCTTTGATTTTCATTTAATTCTAGGAATTTTTAAGCTTCTCCAGTGACATATGGATTATTCAAAACTGTATCGTTCAACTTCCATATGTTGGTCTTGGTTTTGTACCTTCTCTTTCTATTGATTTCTAGTTTCATTCTATTATGATATAATAAGATATGAGATTATGTCAAATTTTCTGTATTTAAGACTTACTCTATTGCCTAAAATATGATCTGTTCTGGAGAAGGTTCCCTAAACTGCTAAAAAAATAATGTGTATTCTACAGAAAACTTGATTACTTTTTAAATTAATTATTTTGTCTCGCAGATTTATCTGTTTGTAAAAGCATTCTCTTAAAATTATCAACAGTTACTGTGTTGGGACTTATTTCTCCTGTTGTGTCCAGTAGTGGTTTTTTTTGTTTTATAAAACTAGATATACCAAAATTTGGTGCACATATAATTATAGTTATGTATTCTTGATAAGTCATTCTCTTTATCAGTATGCAGTGGCCTTTTTTCCCTGTGATCAGTTTTCATTTGAGGTCCATTTTGTTGAAAATGAGTATAGCTGCCCTTACTTAATTTCAGATTCAATATGCTTGGAATATCATTTCCCATCCTTTCACTTTCAGTCTACATGTGGCATTGCTAATGAGGTAAGTTTCTTGAATTCAACAAATTGTTGTGCTGTTCCTTAATTCAGTCAGTCAACCTGCATCATTTAACTGGAAGATTAAAGTCATTTACTTTCATGGTTATTATTAAAAGGCATGTTATTGCCGTTCTGTGGCTGTCTGTTCATTGTTTCTCCTCTATTAAATGTAAAGGTTTGGATTCTTTCCTAATTGTGTTTTGCTTGTTTACTCTTCTAGCAAGATTTATTCTTTACTTTGCTCTCATGATTTTGTTTTATCTTCTTCTGCATGTAGAATTCTTTTAAATGTCATCAGTAACCACATTTCTTTAGCTTATCTTCATTGTTCTCTGTTTTTTATCTAATTCTGGATGATAGCTTTGCTGGATAGAGTAATCTAGGTTGGCAGTTATTTTCTTTCTAGTCTTAAAACATACTGTATCAAGCTTTTTCATTAGCTGCCAGCTCACAAATAATGACATGGAAACTTATCATTAATTATAAAAGCTTGGCCTATAGCTTAAGTTTGTTCCTAACTAGCTCTTATAAGCAAAATTAATTCATTTATATTAATCTACATTCTGTCATGTAGCTTGTGGCTGTTACTTCTCCTCCTGCACATCCTGCTTGTTCTGCTTCTCTACCTTTCTTCTTCCCAGCGCTCTCTCTGTCCCCAGAAGTCCCATCTAACCTCTTCTTGCTTACCTATTGGCAATTCAGCTCTTTATTAAACCAATCAGAAGGTGCCTTGACAAAGACACATCTTCACAGTATAAGCAAATATTCCACAACAACATACTATGTCTTTTCTTGTTGGCGTTTAGGATTTCTTCTGAGAAATCAGCTATAAGTTTGCCATTATAGGTACTTTCAATATTGTTTCTTTGTTCTGTACTTTTGTTAGTTTAACTATAATATGACACAGACAGGTTCTTTTCTTGTCACTTTTGTTTAGGGTTCTAAATGCCTTCTGTACCTGTACTTTTGTTAGTTTAACTATGATATGACACAGACAGGTCCTTTTCTGGTCACTTTTGTTTAGGGTTAAATACCTCCTGTATCTGGATGCTACGTGTTTCCAGAGTATCTCACTGAATGTATTTTCTTTGCTTTTGAACTGTATCTCAACTCATTATCTAAATCTATTATCCTTAAGTTTGGTATTCAATGATGTCTCAGAGGTCTTAAAAGTTCTGATCATATTACAGTTTGTGAAAATTCACTGCCTCTGTCTTTGAACCTGTTGTTGTTTCTTCTGTTTGATTATTCTACTGTTGAGTCTTTCAATTAACTTTTAAAATTTGATTGAATTTTTATTTCTAAGATTTATGTTTTCATAAAAGAATATTTCTGTATTGAATAATTCTTTCACATCTTGCATTGTTTTCCTTGATTAATTCATCTATATATTCTCTCTCTTTGATGTTGTCAATCAATTTTAAGATTAGCTTTTTGGATTCTTTCTTCAGTGTTTCATCTACTTCCGTATCTTTGTTACTGAAGAGTTAGGGATTTTGGAGAAGTCATGTTGCCTAATTTTTCCTTTTTTTTTATTTCAATGCTGAGAGTTGCACATCCACTTTAATGAATATCTCTTTCACTTTTATGTGAGGATCTTGTTAGTGAGCAGCTTTCTCTTGAGGACTTAATCTGTAGCACTGCTCAGAGAGGAAAGTACACACTATTATAACAACAGAAATTCACAGACAAATGAGTGATAGGGGTACAGTAAAAGCTAATTAGAACCAATAACTTTGTCATTCTTAACTGTAGAAAGAGCAAAAGTTAAAGTAGAACAAATTAAGAAGTTAAAGATTTGTCAACATGAAGAAAACAACAAAAGAATGAAATAAAAATAGGCCGGAAAAGGGAAAAAGAAAGTTAAAAAAAAAGAAGCTAAGTGAGGAAAGTAAAAGAAAACAATATGAAGAAAGGGGACAGAAAAGAGCAAGAGATAAATTCCAGTTACAGAATCAAGAAAAAACAGAGGTACGTGTCTGGGGATGCTTCTTTCAAGTTCTCTAACAACAGTGTCTTCCAGATCCCAGGGAACAGTAGTGGATAGTAGCTGCAGTTTATTGTAGTTCTTCATGCCCTTACACTAGTTTATGCTGGATTTAGACTAAGGGCTAGAGTATTGGGGACATGTTATTAGGCTTAATCCTGCATCTACTTTAGAAGTTTCTTTTCTTTGTGTGCTTGGAGTTGCTTTGAGCATCATCAAGCTTCATGGCCTGTATGGGTTCCCACTTGCTCCAGAAGACCTGTTGTGTGGTATTTTGTTTATGTTCTGACAAATAAAGCTTTCTTGGAGTTAGAGGGTGGAGCTAGCCACTAGTTAACCATAGAGGTTTGGAGGACTGTAGAGAGAGGGACAGGAAGTGGTAAGGCAGGCTGAGACAGGATCTCAACCCCTTTGATCAGAGGAATGGAAGAGGTGTTAGGGTCCTCAAGATGTCCCATAAAAGCACACCAGACATGACACAATCAGCAAGAGCACTTACTATCTCAAAAGTAAAGTTACCATTATATTGGGGTCACAGATCCAACAAAAGGACAAAATATTGATCCTGAAAGAAGCTCACAGGCTCCTTTTAAGCACAACCAAAGGAATTTTAAAAGCAGTGTGACCATTCTACTTAGGATTGACTTATACAAGTGATGATCATATTTGTACTTTCTAATTGATTAGGGCTAGCAGGGGTGGGCTAAGGCTATAGCTTTTCCATTCTCAGGCAAGTCTGGATAAGCCCTAGGCTTTATCCTTATTTGGTTATTACCTGTGTATGTGGGGGAAATGGAGTTGTCCCAGGCTTGCATACTTTGTCCAGTGTCAGGGGCATTAGTGATTGATTGCCTTTTGTTTGTGAACTGAGGGCTAGTTCTCAAGCTATTAGGGTCTTGTCATGATATTTACCTGGCCATCTCATTCTCTTGAATAGTGTATCATCTCAAATCCTGGAGATGTTTCTTGCAGGTTTACACATTTGTATTGTTGCTTTAAAACCATTAGTTGGACTGTGAAAATATTTTCCTTAACAAATCTGATTAAGGCATTAATGATGCAAGCTCCACAAGCCAGGGCTAAAAGAAGAATAATTAAGGGACCAGCTATAGCTGATAAGAGGGTGGTTAACCAGGGTGATCAATTGAATAAAGATTCATACCATCTCTCATTTTGTTGTTTTTCTAATTGTCTATCATGTGGCCATTTTCTAAGCAGGGCCATTGAGTCCCTGATAACTTCAGAATAGTTGGCATAGAAACAGCATTGTTCTTCTAAGGCCATGCATAGTCCACCTTGTTGCAGGAATAACATATAAAGTCCCCTCATGTTTCAGAGGACTATCTCAGCAAGGGAAGAGAGAGATTCCTCTATGTGTATGATGAATTTTTCTAAGGTGGCTATATCTGCATCTATTGTCACTCTCAAGGCCCTGTAATTCTGATTTTGTAGTAGCAAAGCTCAAGTTCCATACCATGGCTTTAGCTACACAGACATCTAGGAGAGTGGATACTAAGATGGCTGTGATGACTTCTCATTTCCCCCNTCTCAGTGACATTTCTAATTGGTAAAAGTTTTTATCATCAGGGTAATAGACTATCATGGGGAACAGCTGAACCAGGACATAGAAGTCTTTGGTCTGATTTAAAACCTGAGCATTAACACAGAAAGTTAGGCCAGAAGCACATGCCCACCAGGTGTCTTCCAGTGAGATCAGGAAGCCAGCTCCCATTGGGTACTGAGTGAGACTGCAGAGATGGAAGAGCCACGTGCAGGCTGTCCCAGATAGAGACAATTTCCTGTTACTAATGGCAAAGTAAGCTTCCCTTAATTGGTTGTTGCCATCTACAAGCTTGTAAGTTATGGGATATAATATAATTTCCCTTAACTGCTATCCCTTCATAATAGGGATGCTTGGTATCTAGGCATAACCAGTAGTTTTCAGTGAGACTGGGCTTTGAAGCATTCAGAACTGAGAAGGTAGATGATAAGAGCCCCAAGAGCCCTGGGTGAGAGGGTATGTCTGAATAAAGGATTTAAGTGGTAGATATTGGGGCTCTTGTGCCTTTTGGCTTAAGTGGAACAGCCAATACCTTACTGGAACCCAAAGGCCTAGGTGATAACATAGGCTGAGCATGCAGTTGTATAGAAAACAGCTTCCCCAGATGCAGAGATCTACAGCCAAGGAGCAAACCAAGCTCCAGGAGTCCAGTCAAAGAGAGAGAAGTGAGATTCTATGAGCAAGGGACATCAACATCATGATGGGGAANCCTACAGAGACAACCAAACCAAACTAGTGGGAATGCATGAACTTCAGACCAACAGTTGTGGAGCCTCCATGGGACTGGACTAGGCCCTCTGCATAAGTGAGACAGTTGTATAGCTTGATCTGCTTAAGGGGCCTCCTGACAGTAGGATCAGGATCCATCCTTAGTGTGTCAGCTGGCTTTTTGGAGCCCTCTACCTATGGTGGGACACCTTGTACAGCCTTGATGCAGGGGGAGAGGTTTGGGCCTGCCTTAACTGAATATAACAGGCTCTGCTGATTCCCCATGGGAGGCCTTACCTTGTCAGAGGAGGGTTTGGGGGGTTTTAGGGGGAATGCTTGGGGGCCGGAGGAGGGAAGGGAGGAGGATCTGTCGTTGGTCTGCAAAAAGTCTTATTCATCACCAAAAAAGAAAAAAAAATAAAATGAGTACATTTGGGCCTCAGACCATCTTCTGCATGGGCACCCAACAGTAAAAAGTTCAGGAGAGACAGGGCTTGTTGTGTGATATTTTGATTGCATTCTGACAATAAAGTTGGCTTTGAATCAGAGGGCAGAGCTAACTACTAGCTGACCAAAATTAATTATAGAATTTTGGAGGACTGAGAACAGATAGGAGACAAGAAGTAGTAGGGCAGGGATTAGAAAGGATCTCAGCCCTTTTGGTTGGAGAAACAGAAGAGATAGGAGGTCACTGGTATCTTCTCTGCAGCTTCTCTATCATTCAGGTTCTTACTCTGATATCTGATTCCCAATTTTTTATTGATAAAGAATAATTAGATTAATGAATTAAGGACTTAATTCTTTAGGAGCAGTGTGAAGTTCAGGTTTTTGCAGAAATCTCCCAAAGCTTAACAGTGGGTTTAAGTCATGGGGGAAACTCAGTGTAGCCAAGGTCACTTTGAGCCCATATCTCCTGGGCTTCCATTGTTGCTGAGGGTGTGTTTTCCAGTGGGTGTATACAAAGCAAATATGTTTTAGAAAGATCAGCCTCCTAAAATATAATAAAAAAATACTCATAATACTTAGTTCTTCCTGCCCCTGATAATTTATACTCCACTTGTATTCAATTCTCCTGGTATTCACAAAATAATTACTAGTCACATAGAAGCTGAAATAAAATGATTCCTGTAGACTTTGAAATGTGTGTGTATGCATGCATGCATATGTGTTTACATCCACCAGACTTATGATGCCAGGGTTCTATCAACTGAATACCTTCACTGAGATTGACTATCAAACAGACAACTGTTCTTCAAGTGACAAGAAGATTCATGTTTTCCAATCTTCTGATAGATAAAACTCTGCCTATAATTCACATTTTGAGATAACTTTAATGTGATAGTATGAAACCTTTAAACTGATAGTCTCTACTTACTAAATTTTTGAAGATATTCTAAGAGTAGGGAAATATTATTGATGGCTAGAGTAAAAGTGGTTTATTCTTTAAGTCAGTAGTCATTGTTGATTGTTATGGTTAGATTTGATTGTCAACTTGACACAACTTAGAATCACCTAGGAAGAGAATCTCAATGAGGGAGTGTCAACATTTGGTTGGCCTATGTTCATGTCTATGGCAGATTGTCTTAATATGGAAAGACCTGGCCTATTGTAGGTGGCACCATTCCCTAGACAGAGGCTCCAGAACTGTATGAGTAAAGAATTAAAGCTTTGTACAAGCAAGCAAGTATCCATGCATTCATTTCTCTCTACTTTTGACTATAGATGTTATGGGACCAGCTGACTCAAGATTATGATGTGGTGACTTCCCAGAAATGATGGACCTAGAATTGTGAACTAAAATTAATCCCTTCTCTTCTAAGTTGTTTTTCTGACAGGTATTTTATCACAGTCTTAGAAATGAAACTACTTGATAATACTCCATTTAGCTTTTCAACACAAAGTAAAAGGAAAGTTAGGGTAAAATTATTGGAAAAGACACATTGGCAGAAAGTATTATCTAATCAAATTCCAGTTCCTCTAGAGAGGTCAGGATTTTAGAACCCAGGAATATCTATATTTCAGTTATATTTTTAGGGTTTCTTTTCTAAACTAGGAGTTTTTCTGATTCTCAAGGAATTATTTTCAGAGATGCATGCCCATTACTTATTAGATATACTGAATAAAAGTACACATCTGCAGCTGAGAATTAGAGTCATGCAAAAAGACCTTCAGTTTCATCTATACAGACATGTGTGGTGATATTTTATTTGTGCTGAAATGTGGTGATACTTTATTTGTGCTCTAATAAATAAAGCTTGCCTGGAGATTAGAGGAAAAAGCCAGTCTAATATATGTCTATATTAGACATAGAGGTCAGGTAATGGTAGCACATGCCTTTAATCCTATCACTTGAGGCAAGGATCTGTCTGGATCTCTGTGAATTCAAGGCCACATTGGGGAAGAGAGCCAGGTATGGTGACACATGCCTTTAATCCTAGCACCAACCATAGAGGAGATCTATACAGACAGACAGAAAGTGACAGAGCTGGGCAGGAAAAAGAAGTGATATAGTTGAGCTGAGAAAGCAAATGAGAGAAGAGAACAGAAAGGCACATAGGTGTGGGTAGACAGCAAGTAGCTCTCTTTGGAAGTTGTGGAGTTGGTGAGGTGAGGTTAGCTGTGG
>LZPO01036997.1:0-10699 GCA_001675575.1 Neotoma lepida | reverse complement strand
TTGATATTATAAATAATTTCATTACCTCATAGGTAATTTCCAAAAATTATGAAAAGAAATTGCCAGTGAGCTTTTCTGACTTATAGATCTTTTTTATTCTGTTGGATCACTCAAAATTTGCGTTGTTGGTTTAATTTAAAGCTAAGGTCAACTAAAGCCAAGCAGGCTACCAGCAGCATGGTTAATTGTCTTAAATGTTCAAATTTTGAATTTATGAAAACTGAAGTGTAAATTTTTATCAATTAAAGAAAATCATAATTAAACATGCTCTGTATAAGCAAAGTGGGATTTGTTTGGAAGAACAAACAATAATGATATAATTTGTTTCAGAAAAATACATTGAGCATCCTCAGAAGCATATATTGGTTAGAAGTAAAAATTAGTTTATGAAAGAAAATAAGCCTAATACATTTCTTTTTAAATTTTTTTGATAATTATATATGCAAATAAGCAATTTATATCATTTCCACTTCTCTAGCTCAAATTCCAACTCCTCTCATGTGCCTCCATTCCCTCTCCCTCTCCAAACCTATTATTTTACACACACACACACACACACACACACACACATGCACACGCACTCGCATACGCATGCACACACACTCACACACATATAAATAGACACAAGCTACTGAGTTCAATTAGTGTTGCTCGTAGGTACATAATCTTCAGGGCTGAATATTTGGAATGAGATGTGCTGTCAGGGAGCTCATCCTGTTAGGAAAACCGATTCTCCCATTCTCTGAATCCACTGAAGCTTGTGACTTTATATCTAGGGGTGGGGCTTTGGGAAATTTCCCCCACATCCATTAAAATCAAGAAATATGAAAACCAATGCTGCTGAGTATGAGGAAGAAAGGGAACCTTCATTCATTCTTGGTAGGACTGTAAACTACTGTGGCCATTATGGAAACCAGTCTGGAGAATTGTAAGCACGCTTTGTATTGTGCCCAGAGGACTCAATATCCTGCTGTAGAGATTCTTGCTCATCCATGTTCATTTCTGATCTAAGAGCTAGGAAGTGGGAGCAACCTAAATGTTCTTCATTTGATAAATGGGTAATAGAAATGTTATACATATATACATTGGAATTCTATTCTGCTTTAAGGAAAAAATGAAATGACCACATTTTCAGATTAGTGAATGGGACTGGAAAATATTATAATGAATGAGGTAACACAGATCCAAAGGGACAAACACATGTTGTCTCTTATTTGTGAATCCTAGCTCCAAATCTTTAGAATGAGTATAGCTCATGAAGTAACTACAGAAGCCAGGAAAGTAAAAAAATACACTGTGAGGGGAGGGGACGGATAAAGCACTAGAGAGGTGGATGGGACACAGATCTTATGAATGGGGAAACTCGAAAAATGGGGGTAGACTTTAAATCTGAGTGGTTAGGGATGGTAATACAGAGTTAAATGGAGAAAGGAAAGATAAACAACACTATAGATATTTTAAAAAACCACAGGGAAACATACTATTTTATAAGCTGACTTAAAAATACATATAACTGTGTTGAATGTTCACTTGAGTTTTCTTTCCTTTTTCTTTATAGTTTATACATATTTCATGTGCATTTTAAGCCATTGTTTAGAACACCCAATGCATTGAAAACTATTTTAAAAGTGTGTTTATAACTTTAAACTGAGGCTGATCATTTTCACTAATGGCAAATTAGTAATTTGATTTCTTTGTTTGGATCTAGAGACAGAAATGCAATATTTTCTCTTGTGGGCTAACCTTATTTTGATCATATTTCAATTCTAATATAGCTAACTTGTAAGGGTTTGTTGGAAATAGTAAAAATAATGAGTATAGCTTCTCTTGAACAATGCTGTTTATATTTCTAATTCACAATAAGGAAGGAAAAAATAGTATATTTGTGTCCAGATCACCATATAACATTTGTAGACTCTGACTAAAGGTAATTATTGATAACTTGAGACTTTTAAAAATTATATAAACAGTTGTAGGTGTTTTTTCTTTTAAAGGTCATTTGTATTATATAATTTTAAAGCTGCATGTAAAATATATTCTATTCAATGTCACCAACATAAGCATTTAACCTGAATCAAATTATCTTACTTGTTCCTGTTTATTTTACAATATTTTTGTTGCTACACTGTGTGGTCTAATATTTCTGGGATGTTTTCTCGTGATTTGAAAAGCACAGCATATTTGTCATCAGTGAGTTAGCCTGCTAGACTCATTCCCCATTTGTGGTGACTTTAATGGTACTGGAGGATGGACAGAGTACGGCATCATCTGTGCTGTGCTTGTGTTTCTTCAAAATTTCAGGTGCTATTAAGAAATCATGGTTTGAGTTATGTTAATATTTTAGTTCCAGAAATTTTGGAGGGTAGCTTTTGGGGTTGGTTTGTTGCATTTTCATTTGTGAGTTATGTAATATCTGTAATTTTTACAAAGCTTTGAAGGCATGATATATTTGTTGTAATTACCTAAAATACTTACTAGATTTTTTAGATTTTTTCCTAGAAAAATTGCTCTGGAAATTATTTCACCCTTTGTGTTCTATCTTTTTTGAGATGAGTGCTTCTTTTTCACTATAAAATAATCCAAACTACTTAAAAGTAAAAGATCATATGAGATACGCAGTATTCAATTTGTAAAGTACGTGTCAATATGAATTTAGATCAAAATTTTCATAGAAAGCTTGACAAATATGCTTCTAAATGTCTAGGCAAATAAAGGATAATTTTTTTGTGCTTTTTACAAATAAAATATTTTTATGATGAAAATACATATGTGTACTCTGGAATGGTCATAACTAAAATGACTGCTAATTGCAATAGAACACAGGTGGGGTGGTGTTGCTACCCCTTGAACAGAGTGCCTTTAGCTTAAAAGTTACTACTTTTCCAAAAAGCAAGTCAACATAGACCATATGTCTTTCATGATGTTCTTTGATTTTTTAAATTTTAAGTCCAATTTTGAATTAGATTTTGATGAGTAACGTCTTTCATGTGACAATTTCTAGTTTTCTGAGAGTCCTGTTTTAATACACTTACCACCAGCCAAATGTTATATGTATAGAAGAGACAAAGGTTAATAAAAGGGGATTTCTTATCTTTCCTTCATTCAGGCATGGCATGCAATATTGTCTTAGTTTGCGTTGTCTCCTACCATTTGGTTGTTTGGGGGTTTGAATATTAGGTACACGGAAATAACCTAAAGCACAGGATACCAAATTGTTGACTTCATTCTTCTCCAAAGTAAAAGACAGTTTGGTTAAATATATTTGTTTAATGATGCATACTGTATACTACTCTTGGAAACAGAATGTATGTTACCTTTAATTTTAAAAATATTGGGCAACATGGCATAAAGAAGTCTACTTAAGGCCAGATGACATTGAAAAACCTTTATCAAAAGCATAAACTCCATAAATTACACAAAAGTAAACTGAGGCTTGGGAGCTTATGACCAAGAGATGGAATGGGAGATCACTAATAATCTTATTCTCTACAAAATTTCTAAGTATTTCCTTTATATCTGCCTTAGCATTTTGTAAAGCATCAATAAAGTTTTATGTGTTTTTGAGAGTTTTAGATTTAATTATTCATATTTTTAACCCCATATCCTAATAATTTTTGTTGTTTCTCAATATTTTATTTGACTGATAGCTGGAGTGTTTTGAAGTATATATAAATGTTAAACAAATTCTGTGTTGAATTAACTGTGTGAGGCTGAGTCAGATACTTGAATCTCTTTTTCATGTGGTTGTACTTTGTAGTATCCTCTTGCTTTCCACTAATATTTAGTTCATTTGGACAAGAGGCCATGCTTCAAAGACCTAATTCTACATAACCAAGGCTCTTACCAACATCCCTTCTCTCCTCCCCTTCTCTTTCCTTGCCCTCCCCCACTCCCCTTTCCTCCTCCTCCTCCTCCTCCTCCTCCTCTTCCTTCTCCTCTTCCTCCTCCTTCTCTTCTTCTTTGAGATAAAGTCTCAAGTATTTCAGACTAGCCTAAAACTTGCTATGTAGCCAAGGATGTCCTAGAACCTCTGATCTTCTTGCCTCTAATTCTAGGAATATAGACATATGCCACCATGTTTGGATTTTATGCAGTTTTGGAGTTCAAACTCAGGGCTTAAAACATGCTAAATAATCACTTTACTAGTTTTACTGTATCCTCAGTCTCCAGGATTTTTCTTTTTAATCATTATAAATAGCCAAGAAATAGTTTCTCTTCCAATTGTATAGCTGAGCATTGTCGATCCTTGGTTATGCCTGACTGCCCTGTTCACTAATGTGGGCACTCCTGAAAATCACACCTGGTAGTCATTTTTACATATCTTCTTTATGTATAAATTTATAAATAAACCTGTGTAGATTTTAGGTGTGCTATGTGACATTTTGCTGTATATTCCTCCTTGTTAAATAATGGCTGCTATCAGAGTAGTTAACAGACCCACATCCTGACAGTGTTCCCTTGGCTTATATCTGTGGGAGAACTTATATAGTCTTCTCTTAACTGAGTGGGAGAATAATATAACTAATGCAGTGACTTTAGTCTTTACATCGAGTTAGCAGGGTAAGCTTCATCTTATAACGTTTTGCACCTTCATCCATCAGCTCTCCTTTCTCCCTGCCCTTAGCTCCCTGAAATCACCTTTTGCTCCACTCATTATTTCTAAAATTATGATTTTTGTTTAGACTCTATATGTAGGAAAGATCAGACATTAATGTCTTCCAGTGTCTGCCTTATTTCACTTAGCTATTATCTGCTGATGTTTGGATCTGAAATAACCCCCAAGGGTCATGAGGTGAAGACTTCCTTGCCATGCCCTCCTACCATGATATACTGCTTCACACAGGCTAACCAACCATAGATCAAAAAGTACAAAACTGAGAAAACAACAACAAACGACACAAAATAACCAAGAACAATCTTCCCAATGTTGTCAGTTATTGCATGCATTTTGTTGTACTGCAGAAATGCAGACTCAAACAGTATCTTATTTATTGATCCATGTTGCTGCTGATGGCAGAACTTCCTTTTTTCCTAATAGAATTATACTGTTAAACATTTCTATTATCTTTTCATCCATCAGTGGATTCTCTGCTTGTTTCTATACCTCAACTATTATAACTAATGTTACCATGAACTTGGGTCTGCAGATGTGATTTTAGGATATTAATTTCATTTGTTTAGAGATAAAATAAAAAACAAGGTTTCTGTATTAGTTAGTAGTTCTATTCTTAATTTTTAGATGCATTTCTATACTGTTTGCCATAGTGATTGTTCCAAGTCACATTTTTAGGAACACAATAGAAGGGTTCATTTTTTCTTCAAGTTCTTTACAAAACTGCCATCTTTTGTGTCTGATGGTCTCTTTTCCACCTGTGTGATGTGCCATCTCATGGCTTAGGTGATTGGTAATGATGAGCACATTTTCATATGATCCCTGGCTATTGAATGTCTTCCTCTGTGACATTAAGTCCTTTGCACATTTTTAATCTGCTTATTTTATGTAGTTTTATTTTGTTTGGATTGCCTGTATATATGGGATTTAAATTCCTTATCAAATGAGTACATTGTAAGCACTGTCTCTCCTTTTGTAGGCTATGTCTTCATTATCCCATTTCTTTACTTTCCTTTGCAAAAGCTTTGTAGTTGAGCCATTTCTCATTTTCTGTTTATGTTTTTATTGCCTATGCTTTAAAACACATCTAAAAATGTAGTGCACAAACCAGTGTCGGGAAGTTATGTCCCTCTATTTCCCCCCTACTAGTTTGGCAGCTAGAATTTGTATGTTAAGGTCTTTAATTTATTTAGAAAGTACTGTTTTATTTGTTGTGTGATACAGACCCAATTTCATTTTTATACTTGAGTATATATAATTTTCCTGATACTATATGTATCAAGGAACTATTGTTTCTTTAGTGTGTGTTCTTGGCATCGTTGTGGAAGACCAAATGATTGTGAATGTACATTACTTCTGGGATATTTATTTTTGTCTGATTGATCTATATTCCTATTGTTATATTAATTGCTATAATGTGTTTATTATTGTAGATTTGTAATATGATTGAAATGTATGGTACCTCTGAAATGTATGTTTCAAGGCCATTCTGACCACTAAGGGAATTCTGTGGTTTTATATAAATTTTAAGATTCTCTTTTTCTGTCAAAAACATCATTTGAATTTGGTTGGTATTATATCTTTACATCATTCTGGGTAGTATGGACACTTGAAAGCTCCTCTTCCATCCCATGAACGTGGGATGTCTTTTATCTGTACCATCTTAAATTCTTTCACCAGTGTTTTATACACTTTAATGTACAAATATTTCTTCTTGCCTATATTTATTACTATCTTTTCTTGTTTTTATTTTTGAGATAGTGTCTCATTATGTATCCCTGGATGTCTAGAACTCACTATGTAGACCGTTTTGCCTTGAACTCACAGACATCTACCTGTCTCTGCCTCCCCACCCAGAGCTACAATTAAAGGCATGCCCTATCACGTCTAGCTAATATTTTTTATTTATAATACTAATGTCACTAGGGTTACTTTATTAATATCTCTTTTGTATAGTTTCTTTGTAGTTTACAGAAATAAAAGTGATTTTGTATTATTTGTAAGCCACAAATGAATCAAATTATTACTGAACTTATTTTCCTATCAGTTTTAATGAAGTCTTTACTTTAGGACTAATCTTTTTGTAAAGTTTTGTCCTTTCAAAATACATCATTTACATCTTCCTTTTCCATTTGAATACTTTTGTTTTCATCCTCCTTTCTCGTTGTTCTGGCAAGGACTCGCACTTCTATGTTGAATATAAGAACTTTCAGGCCTTAACTCTGCATGGTGGTAGTTGTAGACTTAAAAGGAGGATCTTTTATTATGCTGCAGTACCTTTATTTTGCACCCAGTTTTGTAATAAATTTTATGATGGAGGAATTTTCATTTCTGTCAACTGGATTTTCATCTATTGAGAAGATCTTATTGGGGGAAGTCCTTCATGCTTTTAACATAATATATTTTTTGCTTTGCATATATTAAAACATTTTTTCACTTCAAGGATAAGTCCCATCTATTAATAGTGTATGGTTTTTTAAATATACTTTGATTTCAATTTGTTTCTTTTTAATTGTTTTTATTTATTTATGAAACCTCTTATTTTGTTCCTATATTGTTTTCTTTATTTATTTCATTGATTTTCCATGTACTCTTATGCTTTATTATTCTTTAAGAAGATTATTATAAATTCTTTCTTTAATTTAAATCTTCATTTTTTTAAGGATTTCATTATGGGAATATTATATTTACATCATTTCCATCCATCCTTTCCCTCTTCCAACTCTTCTCATGTACTCTGTATTTTCTCTCAGATTCATAACTTCCTTTTCAAAATTTTTTATATATTTAATGTTGTTCATATGTACATATGTATAGGGCCAATCATAAGAAATAAATATTTTCCTTTACCCAAGGGCATTTGTCATCTGTGAGATTCAATTATAAAAATGCTAAGCCCATGCAGTTATAAATGCACTACCATCATTTTGTTCTTGATATGGTATATGAATTTATTGTCCACCTTTTTACTTATCTTGGTGAAATGTTATTACAAACCCCTATGGTCATGAGGAAACTGAGCTGTAGGTAAACTAGTGTAGAGATTTATTTTTTTCTGCTCTGGTGACTTGAGAATGAATAAATGTCCCACAAATCTAAAAGTGCTTAAGAACTCATTAAAATTTAACACAGAATATAATTTCAACTATACATTATTCTTAAGAGATTTATTAGATAGCTATACTTAATTTGTTAGTATTTTGAATAACAATAACATGAATGTTGCATTTTGAATAAGCTGTGAAGATCTGCAAAAAAGTTGAAAATATCAGTAAATAAATATAAAGCCTAGGAAGAAACATATCACAGGCTTTCCTTTTCATAAATACATGGGAAGTAGTAAAGGACAATTGTCTGACTAAAAATAGCTTAAAATATAAGCAGTTTATTAATATTTATATTTAAGATATCATACATCTCAGAGTAGCCTTTTCATAAGTATCTTTTATACAACGTAGAACTTTATTCTTGAAAGAAGTAACTTTTTCATATCAAATAGGGTTCTTTTCAATTAAATTTAGTAAGAATATAAAAAATGTGTTTATTTGACATTTTATACATGTAAATGTTATTTTTAATGAAAATTACCATATACTCAAATAATTTACCTTGGAATATGTGTACATGAGTATTTGGTTAGTGACCTATCCTGACTTATGTACAAATCAATGATATAAATGTTCTTCTTAAGGCGTTTCTTTGTACTAGGAACTGAACCTAGGGTCTCATACATGCTGGTGAGTGTCTTGTTAATGAACTATAACCCAGTCTTCCTTTTACTTTTTACATTTTGAGATGATTAACCACTGTGTTGTCTAACATGGCTTTGAACTCACTCAATTGTTCAGGTGCCTTGTCATCACCGCTTGTCACCTGTGAATTTCAAATACAGTAGGAAGCTGCTCAGCACATGCAGTTACAAATACACTCAGCCTCTCAAACAGCTGGGAGATTATGGAGGCTGCTACCTCCAGGCTAAACTTTGAATTTTTCTAATGTAATTTCTAGTGTTTTAAAATAACCTACCTCACTGATAATTAGTCTGATAAGGATAAAAAACATAGTTCATGGTAGACTAGCTGTACCATTTTTATTTGCCCTTTAAAATAAAATGATTTAATATTCACATTTATATAGCTCACTTAAGTCTCTTGTGTTTAATATTTCTGATTTGTTTATCTTTGTTTTATACTACATTAAAATTCCTGTACAGTTGTTAGCTTAATTTGAATCTATTTCTTCACCCATTCTTTTGAATTAGTGAAGAAAGTTTGAAAAAGTTAGCTCCTAGTATCTTATAAAAAATTTGTGTGTTGGATATTGATTAAATGCTGAAAAGGTGGTTCATTTAACACCTAGGTTTATCAGTTGTTGAGCAGTAGTTTTGTTTTCGCCAGGAAGAGTGGCAGCAAGTACATGGCTTCAGGTCTTGCCTCTGCTGTAAAAACAGTGCAGAAACAGCCCAATCAGTCATAAATGTGTGGACTTGTTTCAAGTGACAATTTCTTTACAAAACCAGGTGACATAGATTTGTCCTGAGGGTAGCAGTTTATTATCTCTGGACTAAAACAGGAATGAAATTGGGAGATGTAGGCAACAAGGTGCTAACTAGAGGCCAGGAAGGGATAGCACGGGAAGGGCATCTGCCTTGCTTTTCTTTTGTGTTGGTTTGATTTTACCAATACACAGTCTGGTGTTGTAGCCCAGGTTGGCCTGGAACAAGGCATCTTGATGCCTCAGCGACCCCAATGTGAGATTACAGGCCTATGCCAATGTGCTTGTGTTGGAAAGGGCTTTAACATCAGGCCCATTCATCACTTTTGGGTTTTCGTGTGCAAAATGTTTGCATTGGTTCTTTTTTCTACAAAATTTCCACTTTTATCCTTAATTCCTGGGACATTCTAGGTGCTCAAAACCCAACAAAAGTTATTAGTACCTTAATTCAATGACTGATGTGATTGAAATGATTCCTTCTCAGCAGTTTGTCAATGGTAAAAGCTGCTCTGTTTGTTAGACATGGCAGAATTTCTGTTTGTTCTATTTTGGAGATACAGTTTTAAGTAGTTCATCCTGGCCTTAAACTCACTATATATCGGAAGATGACCCTGAACTCCTGATTCTCCTGTTGGCACCCACCAAGTACCAGGAGTATGAGCATACACTCTCATGTTCAGCAAGCAATGGCGAAATTATAAATAAAGTTTATTCCTGTTTATTGAAACAGATGTATAAGATATAGGGTATTTTTTATTATTTCTGCTCAAAATTCAAACAACATCAAAATCTACAGGAGAGTGAGAAAGGGTATTCTGTATAAGAATGAGATGGTAAGGATAGATGCTATGGCTGTGGTTCTCAAACTCTGCTCTACAGAAAGGCTTGACTGATCTGGGCTTCTATGAGTGGGTGGTGGGCCAGAGAGGCAAAGACTCACTGCTGTCCCTATATCCTGCTTTTTCAGCCAAGGCAATTCCACTTTATGATTTATTTTCTTATGTCTCTATGTAGTAATTTGTGTGATTAATGCATGTAAGACCTTACTTCTTAAAGCCATTAGTATAATAGTAAATTGATGAATGACATCTATGGCACTTATACTTTTATGTTTTGCCCTCGGCCTTTGTAATATTGTCTTGAGTACACTTAATCAAAGCATTAATCTGACTTGTTTTAACAAAAACCATAATGACAGCAATATAACTGTGCTCTTAAGTTTGTCTGTCACACTTACCACTTTTCTGCATCTCATCACAGACATTCTGCTCTTGAAAAACAATGCAGCTTTAGTTAGTTGCCAAAACCCAAAATAGAAAATATGCCAAGTGTCTGGATGGGCATATTTCAACAGTGTTCGAGTCAGGCGTAGTGGTACATGTCTTTAATCTCATCACTCAGGAGACAGAGGCAGGCAGATTTCTGTGAGTTCTGGGCTAGCCTGATCTATATAGGGATTTCCAGGCAAGCCAAGGCTACATGGTGAGACCTTGTCTCAAAAAAAAAAAAGGAAAGAAAATAAAGCATTGTGTTAACTTTTGACTGTATAGGAGTCTTCAGCCTAGTTACTACAAAAGATGCATTTCTCTTTCT
>LZPO01036996.1:0-10710 GCA_001675575.1 Neotoma lepida | reverse complement strand
TTTCTTCAAAGTGAAGTTCTTGCCACAAAAAAGAAAGCAGACCAGTGAATCATTCTTCTTAAATTTCTTGTTCGTCAGAATCATCTGGACTGCGGACTGGGGCAGTTTCTTAGCCAGTGATATGCTTGCTTGGCAAGCATGAGGCCCTGAGCTGGATCCTTGGGACCCAACTAAGCTGGACATAGTGGCTTGCTAATAATCCCGATACTGGGGAGGTGGAGACAGGGAGATCTCTGGTATTGACTGACAGTCAGCCTAGTCTCTTTGAAGACTCCCAGGCCATAAGAGACATCAAGAAAAAGGTGAACAGTGCTTGAAGAATGACACCAGAGGTTGTCCTCTGGCTTCTCCACTCACATGCATGTCTACCCCCACATACACAGACAGGAATCTAAACATACTGCTTGGCCCCATCCCCAGAGACTCTGATTTAGTNTGTATGGAGTAGGGTCTGAGAATTGACATTTTAAGCAAACTTTCACATGATGTGGGTGGTATTAGTTTCCAAACTGTATTTAGAAAAGCACAGACAACCTGTCTGTAGCTAGGTACTTTGATTTGTTGGGGTGGGGTGGAGTGGCAGAGTTCTTTTATTCCCAGTATCAGCCCAGTCAGAATCTCATGTGAACCCATGAGAAGCAAGAACATTTTTTCAGCATTTCAANGGTATTGACTAATGGCAGACATCAGGGACTCAGTGGTGTTAGTGGTGACATTTTCATGCCTAAAGACTGTGGTTTCCCTCAGGCATTGGCCTCTGGGCCCTGTCTGGTGGTCCTGCTCTGCCTCTTCCCTAGACTCAGCAGGGGTAGCTTTCACCTGGGATTGCTGGTGCCTGCCTTGTCTGTTTCCACTTGGTCTGTTGGTGGTGGCTGTGTTTATAGACTTTTGCAGACAAATATGCCTTNGCTGCANNGAATCCCTGGGGCTCCATAATGACAGTTTGATTCTAAAAGCTTTTNNCTACCTGCTGATCATGGCAGAGTGAGGCGGAATATGATTTGCNGAACATCAGCTGACCTTGCTTGGTGACACTCTTGACAAGATGGGAAGATTTTTTTCCTTTAGAGATAAGGCGGGGTAAGGGCACCTTCCTCCATGTAGATCTCACAGAACACAATTTACAGACCCGCTCCCCTGCTCTTGTGCTGTGGAAGGTACCTGATCCTAGGAGGATTTTCCCAAGTTAAAATGCTATGCTACTGTGTGAGCAGCTCTGTCATCTTTGGACATAGCCCAGAGCTGTTTGCAAAGCAATCACAAAGCACCTTTGAATTCAAACAATCTTAAAGCACATTTTGCTTAATTTGCAGAGGCATNGTGAAGAATTTATATGCATGGCTTTTGTGCGGCNGGGGGGCAAAGATTAATAATGGAATGAAGCACAGACCAGAGCTGTTCACAGATGTTAGATGGAAGAATGAAAGTTGTTAGTTATTGTAAGTTATGGGTTGGGTAGGAAATTTACTTAGCACACTCATCCCATAACCTATGAATAGAGAGTGAGTACTCACTGTCCCTCTCCTTAAATATACATTTAACTGCCCACTTACCTTTGGCATTGTGAGTTTAACATACTTTAAAAGGTTAGAGGTCATAAAGACACATTGAGATGTCTTCTCCTGAAGTTAATGTGGTCATCACGTTGGATAATTTCACTTAGGCCNGGGAGTCTACTGAGTCAGAGCTACTGTCACTTGGAGAGCAAACCATTCAAAAATGACAGCCCTGACCTTCACTTACAATACACATCAGCACTTGTGATGGTGTCAGCAGAATCTGAACAAAAAGCCTACAAAATAGCATTTTATTCCATCAAAAGGAAAAAAAAGGTAACTATGTAGAGTTAAATAGCCTGAGTTAGCCACCTGACCATGTATACTTAAGCATGTGCTTAATCAGGGAAGCAGGTGCGTTCTGAGAAATGAGTGTTAGGCAATTCTGAAGTTGTGCAAACAGAGTGGGTGCCCACAAAACAAAACTGGGCACAGAGTTACCAGGCAACCCAATCTTAGAGGACTANAATTGTTTATATAGTTCATTCATCTTCATGCAGCACAGATCTATGTATCAAAGTANGTTGCACACCATAAATATATGTAATTTGGACTTGTCAGTTTAAAGGTAAATAAAATGGCTTTCCAAGGACATTATATCACAAAGGACCTGTTTAAGAAGGGGTAGAAAAACTTTTAAGCCATTGATGAATGATTAGAAATGAGTCTCATTGGTTAAAGTCCTTCTNCCGAAGCATTGCNGANCAANTGCTACTGATCTCTAGANTACTGAAAGTGAGAAAGCTTTCGTGAGGAAGTATGTGATGTGTTTCCTGGCATTGTACTCATGGTTTTAAGAAGGCTCACTTTGAAAGCAACCCTCGTTTTTCACATTGGACAGTGGAGATGCGATGTTATTATAGCTCATGATTTTCCAAGGATTTGGGTAGTGTGTAGCTCAGCTGTGACNGGTGAGCCAGAGAGAGCATGCTGTGCAGGTAACTCCGAATATGTGTGTGCTTATCCTGGGAGAGTAATAGATGGTTTGAGAGGAAGCCCAACATTTAAAAATTATATTTTGGGAAAGTGCAGTGTAGGTACTCAAGACATAAAAACAGGAAACATGTCTCACAAAATACACACACATACCAGACACACACATACACAGACATATACAACTTTTTTTTGCCTAATATACATGCCTCAGATTAGTCAGTTTTAATTTAGGCTATTTTTACNTGGGAACAAAACAGGAAAAGATATTTTAAAATTTGAATTATTTATCAGATAGCTTATGCAGATTTTCAAAGTATGCTTCATTTCAAATAGGTCAAACAGCAACATGAGTGATAAGTGCATTTTAGACTTCATAGTGGAGTTATTTAAGGTTATTTTTCCACATGAAATTATGGCACAGACCAATCTTGGAGGTCTTCAGCTTCAGTAGACTAGAAATGTCCTTATGTGTTGTTCTTGGTGGGTTAAATAGACTAAGGTATTAGAAAGGACTCGGAGTTTGATGGCTTACAGTTCACAGTAATGCATGCTTGTCATCTTTTGTCTTTTCCCAGTTCCGAAGTCATGTCCTAAATTTGGAAATTTTTGGGTTCCAGTAAGAAAATCTGAAGGTCTAACAGGTTTTATTCTTTGGTGGGAGATGGTCCTAGGAAAGTGCCAGTTGTTTGAGAGGGGACAAAGCGTATTTGGATGACTGTCTCCCTCCGTTGTGGGTTTCTGTAACAGAATGCTTGAAGCTGGTAATGTACAATGAAAGGAGGTTAACAAGGCTCATGAGTTGCGTGGTTGTAAAGTTTAAGCAGCATGGTGCCAGTGTCCGTCAGGGACTCCTTGACTATGTTACAACATGGCCAGTGGCATCTCATGATAAGAGAGAGAGGACACAGGGTCGGTGAGGAAGAAAGATATCGAGCAAAAGGCCAGGCTCACTTTTACAATAATGTGTTGTCTTTGGGACTGATTCAGTCCCATCAGATCTAACCCACTCTGAGAGATCAACATTAATCNCTTCANGAGGGTGAATTGTGATCCAGTCATTTCCCCCTACTTCCTACCATACTCCAAGGTCCTGCCAANTTTCAGCACCATTATATTGGGAGTTAGGCTCCAATGAGTTTGAATGGGAGAAACGTCATCAGAACCATGGCTGTGACTATTTCTGGTCTCGGAGTATCCGCAAAGTTGTTCCTCTAGCAATTGCTGCTCAAGTGCCTAGCCCAGGTCTCTCAATAGGTGAGATGCTACCTCTAGCATTTTGGATGTGAACTGCTGAGGAGGCTGTCTGCTGCAGCAAGAGGCTTCTGGCCCAGTGGTGCCTAGGAGCAGTGTGAACAGAGGCNGGATCTTCCGTACTTGGGAGTCTCTAGTACTCTGTCTAGTGAAGTGCGAAGAATAGTTTGTAGGTAAAGAAAACACTTGGGGAGGATTTTAAAAAATTAGCATTTAAGGTCTGCACACGAAGTAATGGGTTTCTTCATTGAATCTTCATACATATGTGTCCTTGTCCTTCATTCTCACGTGTTTCCATCTGATGCTGCCTTTGCCACGCCCATTCCTTCCCNGCCCCAGCNGCTTCCATTTATCCCGCCGTGTTAGTCCTTCCTTGTCGTTATTATCGCAGGCATTCCATGTTCCTCTCTGTCTTCCACCTCCATCACTTTCCTTTTCTCCTCTCTCATGACCCCACCCAAAGGAGGCATTTGTAACACCACTGGTGCCAANGACACTGACTCACCCACACCAAACAGGGATGATACGTTTCTTGGAAAGCCTGCCNACCTTTCCGTAAAACACCTTGAAGACAAGATAATTAAAAGTCGGCTTTGNTTTCGTCTTGTGTCACAATGACCAGTCCTGTAGTACCACAGNCAACCGAGCGGCACATAGCCGTGAAGAAGTCTGGAAGCAATGTGCAAAGGGGCCACCCAGTTCACCGTGACTCGGCAACTCACTAGACCAGCTGGACCAGATGTCCACCTAGAGTTGTTCATCAGTCCATACATAATGCCTTATGTTGTTCATCAGTCCATACATAATGCCTTATGCGGCAACTGCAGCGAGTGAGCGATCAGGCAGTGCTGTGCGTGCAGTCAAGCCGTGATGCATTTCTCATCATAGTTTCCATGCTCTGGTTGCCCTCGCCCCTTGAACCCTTTCCTTCTTACTATCCCTGGGAATCTGGAATATTCCAATGAGTATACTCCCCCCCCCTCCCCTTTGGTCTATAAATCTAGTGGAAAATTTCCATTTGGTGATTAGTGACTAAATTTTTAATATTTAAAACTTTGCAATCCACACATTAACTGGAATTTATTGAACATTTANGTAACAGTGCAGTGTAGACTTGTCTCCTTTAGCCGCCATAATAACTTAATGATGTGCTGTTTTCTTCCTTGTAGAAATGGGGGAATTGGAAGCATAGATTAAGTAGCTTGCCAAAGATCAAACAGTTCCTAATAATTGGGGTCAAGGGCTGGGGTACAACTTGGGGTTGAGCTCTTGCCTCTGGCATTCACAAAGCCCTGGGTTCAATTCCCAGTATGAAAAAAAACTCTATTTTCAATAAAAATCCCTATTATTAAAACAAATTCAGTTGATGGATGCGGTAGGAGGGAGACACAGTTTTTCCCTCCAGGGTTGTAGCCCCATGNGTGTTGCCTGTGCTCCAGGAGATGGTCTTACACCTATGCCCACATGGGTAAGGGTAAGGCTAGTTCAACTGAGTGGGTTATTAGAGAAAGTTGATGATGTGAAGTTGGGAGGGGGATACTGGGGTTTGAGGAGGAGTTAAAGGGGGAATGAATGATGGATANGATCAAAAGACATTGCATATAAAAATAAAGAGTAAAATGAAGAAATTTTAGAAACATGCTAAAATTAAGTAAAATTTGAAATGCAGGGTGGGGGGACAAGATCAGCGCTCTCACCAGCACCTGGCTTATAAAACAGTACAACAACCCAGTAATCTCCAAGAGACGCCNGAGACTATCAGCCACCAGTGTTTCTGGGCCACCTGGCTGCTGTTTTCTATATTAGTAGCCATCTTAAATGCAGATATGACACAAGACCATGGCATGAAAGGACTCTCCTCCTCCTCCACCTTGTGACTTGTTTGGTACATAGTGGATGGCCCTAAATGATGGAGAGACTCTGGTTGAATGTTGGGGACTGAAGACATTCAAACCTAACACAGCGCTGGCTGCTGGTTGGCTGTCTGAAGTCCTTGTTTGCTGGGACTTTTTTTTTTTTTAAAGTTTTGTTTTAGTTTTTTGTGTGTTTATTTTATGTGCATGGGTGTTTTGCCTGTACATATGTCTGTGCATCACATGCATGCCTGGTGCCCACAGAGGCCAGAAGAGGGTGGTGGATTCCCTGGAAAAGAAGTTATAGATGGTTGTTAGGCACCATGCAGGTGGTGGGTATTGAACNNNGGTACTCTGGAAGTACAAGCAGTGCTTTTAAGCTCTGAGCCATCTCTNNAGCCCTTTGTNTTCTTGGGCTTTTAGGTTTAATTACTAGGTAATGGAGAGAACTGGGGATCCAGAGGAGGGACCNGGCTCTTTGCTAACTGGTATGGAAGTATGGAAGCACAGTGTGAATGAGATGATAAGAAGCTTTAGAGGCATGATGAGTCAACTCCACTGAGGTAACCTTTCTGGCAGTGTTCCCCAAGCTACCTNCCAAGGCTGCCGAGNCACG
The DNA here is from genome assembly GCA_001675575.1 of Neotoma lepida. Lineage (NCBI taxonomy): Eukaryota > Metazoa > Chordata > Mammalia > Rodentia > Cricetidae > Neotoma > Neotoma lepida. The sequence continues at coordinate 4,498 of LZPO01036996.1, read as the reverse complement.
CTGCTAATTAAAAACTTCAGTCTAACGAGGCTTGCTGCTTTATTCCTATAGCAACACTAGAGGGCAGTAGCTACCTGGAACATGCAAGGCAGCTTCTCTTGGCTTGCTTACCCATGCCATCCAGCCTCTAGTCAGTGGAAAAGACAGCTTTGGGGAAATGCTCATTTCCCATTCTGTTGTTTAGGATGTATGTGAATGTAGAGATGATTCCAGAGGACATTCTCTGAAGGACCCTGGAGTTCCCTCAGAGTCATTGTGTGTTCAGATCTGAAATAAAGGAAATTTCCTTGTTTCTGGAGGAATTGTAGATCAGTAACACTTGTTAAACACTGGTGGATGTGCCTTGCCTGCACCATCCTAGCAGATAGCTGAGTTTGAACCCAGGCATATCAGCTCTTTGCTGTTCCCTGTCCTTGGTTAATTTCTTGTAACAAAAACTTCTGGTTATGCCTGGAAATTCATGAGGATAATGTGTTTAAACAAGAAAACCTTTCCTCAAAGCCTGAACTCTTCCATGCATGAAGAACCAAAAAGGGCTGGGAAATGACTACAAGTTCTGACTCTAGGGTGAGAACAATGCCTACCCGGGAATGCATGCAAACAGGAACCCAGCCGAGAATCTTGATTGGATGCAAGAAAGAATACGTGCCATATTGGCTGTGTGGCATGGTGACATATCCAAGGGTCTATTTTATTTATTGCTCACCAGTGGAAGGAGCAAGTTAGCAGCAGGTGATTTGTGTTTTGTTGAAGGAAACACGCATTCGGGATTAATTTACAGGAAAAGGCCACAGAGAAAATTGAGCTCAGCTTTGAGTGAAGACCTTAACTGAGGTACCAACAACATGGTGGCTGAAAGAGGGAAGTCCTAGAGAAGATGGAGAGGGGGGAGAGATAGAGAGCTTTCTGAGATTTGTTCTCACCTGTTGGCCAATGAATATTGCTTAAGCCTTTTGTCAGCCCTTTAATCTTAATTTCTTGAAACTTAATTTTCATCCATTCAGTATAGGAATTCTCCACAGACCCAAACATATAGGAAAGTGTCTTAGAGTGTAGTGGGAGAACCAGGGTACTGAAGAAGCCATAGTGTTTTCAGGAAGATGGGTGAAGGGACTTGGAAGTTTCCTTAATTCTAGTCCTCTTGTGTTTCCTAGAAGGCCTTCCTGACAGTAGCTTGTGCAGGACTCTTTTGTCTTTCAGAACAGAGATCAAAAATGGGCACACTGCATGGGCAAAGCAGGGCAGGAAAGATAATACAGCCTTAGATCAGTTGCTGGGTCTCCTGGGATCCACTCAGGCCTTTACTCAAGAGAGAGGAGGCTACAGGTGTGTTGCCGATTCTGAGGCAGCAGTCTTAGTGGTGAAAGTGGGAAAGGACTCGAGGGCGTGCTTTGATGAAAGGATCCAAAGCTGGCCCAAAGGCATTAGGAAAACACTTAGAGGGCATGTCCTGGCTGCTTCTGTGTGTCAACTTGACACAAGCTAGAGTCATTGGAGAGGAAGAAGCCTCAGCTGAGGAAATGCCTCCATGAGAGCCAGCTGTAAAGCATTTTCTCAATTAGTGATCAATGAGGGGAGGGCCCAGACCATGGTGGGTGGGGCTATCCATAGGCTGATAGTCCTGGGTTCTATGAAAAAGCAGGCTGAGCATGCCATGGGAAGCAAGTCAGTAAGCAGCACCCCTCCGTGGCCTCTGCATCAGCTCCTGCCTCAAGGATCCTGCCCTGTTTGAGTTCCTGTCCTGACTTCCTTCAGTGGTGAACACTGTAAGTATAAGTAATAAACCCTTTCCTCTTCAACTTGCTTCTTGGTCATGGTGTTTCATTGCAGCAATAGAAACCTTAACTAATACAGGACAACTATGTGCCTCTCAGAATTATTTTTTATTGTTTGAGAATTTCATACTTGTATATAATGTATTTTGGTCAAATATACCCCATTCCATCCCTTCCTCTTCCTCACTGGTCCCTCCCCTCCTACATTTTACTCTCACCAATGCTGTGATCCTATTTTTAAGACCCACCANGTCTGCTGAGTGCTGCCTGTGTGTGCATGGGTGTAGGCAGCTACTGAAGCATGGATAGTTTATCAGGGCCTGCACCCCCAAATGAAACTTATTTTCCATCTCCTCGAAGCCACCAATTGTCAATAGCTCCTCCTCAGCTAAGAGTGGGACATCATGAGTTTCTCTCGCATCCATGCTGGGATTTTGGCTGGCTTGATCTTGTGCAGGTCTTGTCTTGTTCATGTAGTCACAGCCACTGTGTGTTCATGTGTGCAATGGCCCTGTTATGTCTGAGAAACACTGTTCTACTGCAGATGTCCACTGCCCTTGGCTCTTGCATTCTTTCTAGCCCCTCCTCTGTTATGACCCATCCAGGGAAGGAGTGTGATACAGATGTCTCATTTAGAGCTGAATGCTCGGCAATCTCCTATTTTCTGTGTATTGATCATTTGTGAATGTCTGTATTAATTTCCATTTACTGCAAAAAGAAGCTTCTTGGTGGGGGTGCTAACCAGTGTGGAAATTGTTGTGGAAGCTCCCCCCAACCCAGAAATAGATCTGTGATCTAGCTATACCATTCTCATGGATATACCCAAAGAAGTCCACATCCCACAACAAAAATACTTGCTCATCCATGCTCATCGCTGCTCTATTCACAATAGCCAGGAAATGGAAACAGCCTAGATGTTCATCAACAGATGAATGGATAATGAAATTGTGGTACTTTACACAATAATATTATTCAGAATATATATTTATTTATAAATATATATATATTATATAAATATAAATATATTTACACAATAATATTATTCAAGAAAACCCAAAATTATGGAATTTGCAAGTAAATGGATGGATCTGGAAATAATCATTTTCAGTAAGGTAACCAAGATCCATACAGACAAATATTGCATGTTCTCTCTCATATGTGAAACATTTGAATCTTGAGATAGGTATGTCTAAATTTGAGTACCANGTAGCTCCTAATGACACCGAAATCCTAGACAGACATACTTCCTGACTTATACTAATCTGACTTACATCTCTTTTTTAATTTATCATGGAGCAAAATAANATATGTTCAGTAATAGCCATTCTTTAAAATTTGAATTTCAACCCTTTCTTGGCTGGTGGTATGTGGTATGATTAAATTTTTATTATGTTGGGCATTGGATGTAAGCTGTAGGTCCTTGTCAGCCACTAGCTGAAGTGAGGTGCATTAAATGTGTTTCTCTTTCTCTCTCCTTGTGTGTGTGTATTCATGTGCATGTGTGTGAATGTGGGTATATTTATATGCCATAGCATGCNCATGGAGGTCAGATGACAACTCTGTCTTTACATGGATTTGGGGACTGAACTCAGTTGTCCTGTCTGCACCAAGCACTTTTNCCTGCTGAGTCATCTCACCAACCCCTCATTGCNTTTTCCACTGCATTTCTGTTGGAGAGTAACCCCATTCAGAGTTGAGTGGCATCTGTATTATCAGCACCAGTGTGGAGAGAACTCTAAGGAACCCAGGAGGAGACTGAATGCGGTTCAGCGTATAGGAGATCTACAGATGTGTACTGTCATGTCACATGAAGTGACTGGAGGAAAAGGAAGTGTCTCACATGGAAAAAGAGATGTGGAGAAACTGAACAAANTTCAGTAAATTACTTTGTCTCCAAAATTCTGAGCATTGAAGTTTCATTGAAGCAGCAATCAATGTTTCAGAACTACAGGTCTTCATGGATTGGTCCTTACATATTTACTCTTCAAAAGAAGAAGCCTTGTTTTAAAGAACTTCTGCTTCCTAATTTTGTCAAAGAAATTCCAGCAAGAAGAATAGACTACCAGCAATTTGCATAATCTTGCTTCTGAAATCAATAATGTATTTTCATCAAATTCTCAGATCTAATTTACACTGCATATAGGATTTCCCCCCAGGAAACCAGGCCAAAAAGAAAGATGCTAAAGAGAAGAGAGAGAGAGAGAGAGAGAGAATGACTGAGATCACGAGGACAGAAAGAGATAGAAGGAAGAGCCTGGAACAAGGCCAAGTCAGAAGGGGGCAGCAGCTGGTTCACAGGGAAGCAAGAAACAGGTCATCACAAGAGAGTCTAGAAATACAGAGAGAAAGTGTTTGGAGATCCTGATTCTTCATACAGGGGAAACAAAANTGTCCAGCATGTGAGTCACAGTCTGGGGCCTGAGACAGCACTGTGCCTACCAACAGGTCAGGGGCAGAAGGTGAANCCAGCGGCAGGCAGCATTTCAAGTGCAGGAAAACCATCACAGCATAATGCCTGGAAAAGATGCTGGAGAGGGGACTTGCATCCTGGGGTCAGAAATGGATAGTCCATTCACTACTATNCCCTAACAAGTGACTGAACATTCAGGCCTGCCTCTCATACCCCCTTAGTTGTTGGTCACTTCTGTGGATGCATTGGCTACATCTTTTGTGTCACCCGAGTTCCTCTTGGCCCTGCTTCTGTTTACGTGGTGGCTGCTGTG
>LZPO01036990.1:0-10773 GCA_001675575.1 Neotoma lepida | reverse complement strand
GAGAGAGAGAGAGAGAGAGAGAGAGAGAGAGAGAGAGAGAGAGAGAGAGAATATCTATTGTGTCTATTAAAAACTAAAATTCTAGTCTTTTTCTTTTTGATTTATGCCAAGCTCCCTGTAGGATTAATTAGTTAATGATAGACATTTTAGAATCTTTTCTGAATTTTATTCTGTCACTATGTAAGTAAATCTATTACCCACCTTCATGCATCAGTATTTTGAAACAGCTCCTGAATGGTTTGACATTTTTGGAGTCTCATGCTATCAAATCACTATTAACTCGAGACAAAGTGCACTAATTTTCCATTGTGCAGAATATAAATATGCCTCATGAATAGAACTTTATTTTTGAACCTTAAGAGACATCAAACATTTTCCCTGGCATGACACCACCTGGGTCGTGTGTAATGTCAACTAGATTCCATTTTTAGACTGTTCATCTCACCAGCATATAATTATCATATGAGCAAACCTGGGCATGAGAACCCATGGCGTGTGAGTGTCGATGGATATGGAAAGTTGAGGTGAGACACTTTGTTTGCTAGAATATTCAAATGTAGTTTTCATTAAATGATCATTTCAATTAACCTTTATTTCACACCCAGAGGGTTCTTATATGGAATTCCAGGATCCTACTCAGGCACAGAGAGAGGATAGAGATGTGAGATGCTGTCATTGTGAACACAGAAAAAGAATAAAAACATCACAATATGTCTGAAAGTATGGTAGAGATCCTTTGTTTTTAAATCAATTTACTTGTAGTTAGGTGGGTCTGAGCATGCAGATACATGCACATGAGTGCAGGTGCCTGCAGATGCCAGAAGAGGGCGCTGGATTGCCCCATAGCTGCAGTAACAGGTGTTCATGAGAGCTAGAAGTAGAACTCAGGTCCTCTGCAAGATCAGCATGTGCTCTTAACTGCTGGGCCATCTCTCCAGCCCAGGCTTGTATCTTCCGGAGGAAGGAGCATACCTTTTCTTCTGGTCAGGAGAGGTTTGCCTCGGAAGACAAGCAATTCTAGTTAACTTAGAGGACAGAAAGGGAGAGGAGAATCAAGGACTGTGTTAGCTCACCAGTCCACAAATATTTAAGAGTCTGACAAAGCAAGCTGTACCCCCCAGCAGACACCCAACACTCTCAGCTTGTATTCTCATATCTATTCTTTAATTGGAAAAAACCAGTGCTATGTACTCACAGGACATGTTTCTGGCCTTGACACCTTTGTTGAAACCCCACAACATACATGTTCAGATTTCGTGACTGTAACTCTGAGTTCAAAACCTGCCCGTCTTCTGAGGTCCCAGAAAAATCTGAAATATATGGGATATCTGGTGCTTTCCCAAAGTCACAACCTATTTACTCTTTATATTCAAAGTGCTTGGCTGCATCTCCCAGTATTCAAATACAGGACTATCTGAGTTTATTAACAAAAGTATGTTGTCCCCTCCCCCTAATCCTATAAAATAATTGAAAATCATTTTTGTTTTGGCTGGGGGAAGGTACCCACTTACCAGCATACCACACTGTCTGTGAATAGGTGAAGTTGAATAACTAGCTCATGTACAGTTAATGGACCCCTACAAGCCACCAACGGAGGGAGCCTGCACTCCACAGATAGTCTCTCCTGGACCATGGAGCTTGTGGAGATGTGAACCTGCTGTACTAAATCATATGGTCACCTCTGAGCCTGTTCAGCAAGCACACTTAAAAAGAGTCACCTGATCTTTGCAGGGACCTGTAATTTGTTGAAGCCAGAAAGAGATGAATTAGAAAAGTCCAGTTTCCCTGCTGTCAAGATCAAATCCATTGTCCAAACGGTGTTTTGTTAACTTCGTACATAGGCTCTTCTTTAACAACTAGGGGACACAGCTGTCCTTTATCTCTAGGCGTGAAAGAGACAGGTCTGAATGGGAAATGTGCGTTCTGCTGAAAATGAAACATTTGCTTTACTGAAGGGCTCAGGGCTCAGCCCTGCATGTGAAACTTCCATCAGAGCACAAAGAGGGTGGGGAGAAATGGAGAGAGCCACAAGATTTGTTTGAAGTTAAGCATATGCGCGCGCGCGCGCGCGCACACACACACACACACACACACACACACACACACACACACACACAGAGGCCAACATATGAGAAACATGAATTTAATTATTTATCTTTCTACATTATTCATCAACTCAAACAAAAGAAGGACTTGTCCATTCTTTCTGAATCACCCCAATTTTTGTAACTCTTCAGACGATGTAGTTGCTTCTGGGTTCCCCGTCAAGGAAGGATTAGAAACGCCAGGCTGGGTGTTTGATCTGGAGGTACAGCTTTCTGGAGCAAAGGGATCTGCTTTCTAATAGATTGAGAATCCATATTTGATATTTCTAAATCCCATGGGGGAACCTAAACAAAGGGCAGGAACCACAAAGTGCTGCCTGGGGAAAGACTCTTTGTGCTCTGCCTAGTGACTCTTAACGCAGTCCCCACCGGTCTGCATCCTCTGTGAGAGCATGGGTTTTGTTCCCAGAGTGACTGAAAATAGGAGAGATGGAAAAATAAGAGAGAAATTTCTTCAGAAAAAGTCAGTCTTCAGCCAAACTCATCATTTTGGCTGACAGAGGGGCTGCAATACCAACCCCCACCTCTTCTCTTCTCTCCCCTTTTTACTTTATTCTTGTTCTGATAAAATATTTTACTCACTATAGAGCAAACCATCCTCATGGTGGCTACTGTCAAAGGCTAGTGTGTGGACATGTTTTTATATGAAGTTGCTGATACGTTACCATCAAAGGTAAAACATATTAAAATTCCACATAAATAAATATGAGACTGCTTAGCTGAGAAATTACTTTTTCAGACATTATTTTAAACCATGCCTGTATACTTGGGGTGCTTTTGTGAGGGTACAGGAATAAGCGAAAATTCAGAGAACGACTAGATGAATGCATCTTCCCTTCTGAGTCTATTATCTAGTAAAAACCAGTAATGAGAAATATTTAGAAAATTCCTATTTACAAAAACCTTGTATTTTCTCCTTCACTGTTTTTTCTTGTTAGCATATTCCCAGTCACCATTCTCCGTCAGATGTCTTTTTTTTCTTTTCTAACACCATTTTCTCTCCAAACATTTGTTTTATGGCAGAAGAAATTTTTTTCTGTTTATGACTTATTTTAAATGAATTCAGGGGTATGTACATAATATGCAGAATACATATTTGGTGGCGATGTATGGATTTCCCTGTAAGTCTCCAGGACTGACTGCTGTAAATATAAAATCTAATCACTTAGCGTATGTGGAAGAGCAGGCGTAAGATTCCTCATATTTCGCAGACTGACTCAGGCTCTTCGTATTTTATCCTCAATAATGTATGCATTTTCCAGCTGGCTAAGGCTCCAGTCACTCTGCGATTTGGACATTTGTCACTCCACTCAGCCAAGCAGGAGAAGCCCCTGTGTTGCAGGCTCCTTGCACTGCGGGCATAGCATCTGTGAAGGAGTTGCTGACATCTGATGATTCAAATTGCAGAAATGATCCAGGACAAATTATGAATGTCTGGGCAGTGCCCAAAGATCTGAGCTGAAATGACTTTGTCCTTGGAGCTGCTCAGATTTGGGGAACTCCTAGGGGCCACAGGCTTTCTCCTTACACAAGGCTGCGTAGGATACAGCTCCACAGCTTCTACCGAGCTACCCTTCTGGCCAGCCCAGTGCCAATTTAGCTTTCCTTGGCCTGAAATGAAGAGGAAGTGGTTCAAGTTTTAGCTTACAGACCCTGGAGGCAACTGGAGGCTTCTTTGAAATGTAAAGCAGTCTTGTATCAAGGACTGCTTAGGGCATCATCCAGCTATCAAAGTGAAAGATGATTTTGATAGACCCTTACAAATCCCCATAATCTATGGTAAGCAGTAGCCAGGACTCTGTGTCTGTGTTTGCACATAGCAGGAGAAGCAAGAGGATAATTTATCCAACTTTAGGGTAATGAAGTGTTAACAAAAACCGCACGGAGCTATTATGACAACCACAGGCCGCAGACTGCTAAGAGCGTAAACTCTCCGAAGACCTACCTAGTTTCAAGGAATCCTTCACGGTGCAGCTGACCTGAAGGCATTTGCTAAACACAAGGTGGTAGAGCTGAAGGAGTGAGATTCATTAGGCCTAATGAACAGTGCCGAACGTATTGTCTCTCCCATCTAACCCACTGACATTGATGTATATGTACTTTAACTCATTCGTCCCAACTTTATTAGGTACATATGTCTACAGCAGACACGAATGAAACATTCTACAACTAGGCTCCAAGCCAAAAACTAATTTATTCTTTAATGTGGTAGTGATTACTTGGTGGTTCCTTGAGCAGAGATGACAGGTCTGAGCTAATGGAGTTGTACTGTAAGTTAATATAAATCATGACAGAGCAATTAATTACAGAGACCGCAGCAAATCCCTATGTTAGTTTCCCCCGTCACCAGAAGGATTTAATAATATTCATTTTGCTAAGTTCCAGTGACATTTACAAGTCTTCAACCATTTTTAATCAAATCAATATCACTGGCTGCTAAATTTAGTTGTGCTTCGCTTGCAAGTCCGGGAATACATGGATGCCGTTCCCACCTTCTGTTCAAATGAATCCCATTGAATGCCCACACTGCCTCTGCCTTTGTTTATGTCAGATAATTGGGATCTAGAAAAAGTTCACACCTAGAGAACCCTGGCTTGTCAGCAGGCATGCTAGCAGGCGGAGGAGGCCATCTTTGACTTAGTGATCTCATGGGTGTCATTGTATCTAATGTCCTTCATCAGTTTCCCATAATTAGCCTTAAACCAACAACAACAAGACTTCATCGCCTCATGTTTTTGCAGACCTTTGAAGTGTGATAGGTTGGCAGCAGTGGCGGCAGCAGTGGCAGTAGGGGTGAGGGGTACTTCAGACCCTTTCAAATCNCATCCGAGGCAGCTTCTTATCTGGGTAGTCTGGATATTTAGAGCTGACATCCCTAAAAATGAAAGAAGAGGAAATAGTTAGTTAGTATACGGTGGCAGTCAAAAAACTTCTCAGTCAGGGATTGATCTCACTATAGATTTTGGACTGAGATGACCCGCTGTGCCTGGATGCTGTGTGGCTAGATCAATAGCCAGCTTTGTGTGTGTGTTTGTAGGTTTGTTTTTCCTTCCACAAAATCTCCTTGTTTGAAAAGAGTTCAGCCCTACAGCCCCATGCCTCATGCCCCAGTGGCTTTCTGGGCCTCACTCTACCTTGACACAGGATGGCCAATTTTTATTTGATTGCTTTTGACAGGGTCTGTGATGATCCAGAAAGTGTGAGGGAAGGATTCTTTCTGGAAAGGGCTCTGTTCCCACGNTCTTCTATGCCACTCTCCTCCGATGCTCAGCACTTTACGCTTTCTGCTGCTATCATTTCTGTTCTTCATCTTTCTTACCAGATTGTAAGTGCCTTTCAGTCAGGGACCTCGCTTCATCTGCCTCTTTCTCTATCCTGTCGATACCTAGCAAGGGTGTTTTCACATGATATTGTTCAATAAATGTTCAGTGACTGAACGAACATATGCTACCCAGATGGGNGGGTGAGGAGAGTGTAAAACTCAAATTAGTTCATCAAAAATAGCTTGCAAGAGAATCGGCTGGCTAACCTGCAAGAGATGTAGACCTAACGTGAGGAGTGAGCTTGATGGAGGGTGGCAGGAAATCTGCACAGTGGCTCCCAGGGGTGGCCAACCCCTTGACATCGCAACATGACGTTGTCAATTGCAAAGTTTGTGCTGAAGAACTGTGTAATTGAACTACAAAAAAAAATTCTCATAGTATGTTAAGTTAATGATTTTGTATTGAGCCAAATTTATTGTTATTCAGGAGCAAGTGTGCCTGTGGGCCACAGATTGGATAGCCTCGTATACTTTTATAGAAACTCTAGGTTAGTTTAAACTCCCAATCCTGGACACTGTGATATATTGCAGGGGTAGTTAGGGACTCAGGGCTTGAGTACTTTTCTGGGTCTGTGCTTTGCGACTGTCCGTGACACAAGGGCCTTCGGGAAGGAACCTAATGTTTCCTGAGGCCACGTCCTTAGCTCCACAGTGAACACAAGCAGTGTTGTGTTTAAGAGTTGTGATGATCCAAAGCCAGAGTGTGGTGCAAGGCAGTGTCTGAGCCCTGCTGCCCAGAGGGCCTGTGGATGGCAAGAAGGACAGAATGCAATCCTTTCTGGAAGACTTCATGAGTCAGTGACATTCATAGCTTCTCCCTTTGTCTCTGTGTTGTTGACAAACAGGAGAANATGTGCAATACGAAGCCTGCATTGGCTGTGGGTCCTGTCTTCAACAAGACTGAGTCCCTCTCTCCTTCCTAGGGAAAAACATGACATGTTTCTCCCATGGATGTCAGGATCAGNGAATCTGTCATTCAGGAAAAGCAGAGTGAGGAGCCTTATATAACCAAGCCACAGAGCTCCCTGCCCCTCCCAAGAGGAATTTAAAAAGAACCAATTTCCCCATTCACTTGAGACTGGATTTTGATAGGTAACAATGTTTCCTGGATTTTTGGAATTCCTATAATTTTTGGAAAGGAAATAGATTGTTTTTAAAAATCTCTGTCTGTACTCAGCCCAAGTGGCACCTACTATCTATTCCTATCATTCACACTTTATTGCATGTGTGTATCCACTTACGTGTGTGCCATTGTCCACGTGTGTGCCTCAGCTCTCTCCTACCGTGCAGGTTCTGGAGATTGAACTCAAGTCATTAGGCTTGTTAGTAAGTGCCTTCACCTACTGAGCTACCCAACAGGCCCCAGTATTTACTATTCCTAAAGGTAAGGAGTCACAGTGAAATTTGTACCTAAGTGCAGAACACAGGCTCTGTGGCAGAACAGGTTTTCCTGCTGGTGCTGTCACCAAGGTTGCTGGCTAATGTGATGACTGCTGCTGGTGGAACTTAGTGTTTTCTGAGGAGAGCTCTGACTGTGCAAACCTTTATTGTTCTAATCCATTCCATTCTCACAAACATCCCATATAGTAGGAATTGTCATTGGAGAAACTGAGGCTCTGTATCCTCTATCCAAGTGGCTGGATAACCTGGATAACCTGTAATTCTCTGTGCCTTGGGTATGTCAAAGGGAAAAAAGAGAATAATCTTTGGATTTTATGTGGTATGCTTAAAACAAAAACAAAACAGAACACAAAGGAATTAGAAGGTGATTTCAATTATTTTATCTCTTGAAAAATTTTAAGATCCAGAGCTGTATTGTGTGTGCATGTGTACGAATGTATATGTGTGAATATGTATGTGTGTGAGTGTGCATGTATGTGAGAGTGTGTATGAATGTGTATGTCGGGGTGTATGCAGACTTTTCCTTCCCACCTGCCAGTTCCCAAAAAGCTAACACAGAGACTTAATATGAATTATAAATGCCGGGCCAATAGCTCAGGCTTGTTACTGGCTAACTCTTACATTTTAAATTAACCCATATTTCTTATCCATGCTTTGCCACTTGGCTTGGTACTTTTTTTCAGTATGGCATGCCCATCTTGCTTCTCTCTGTATCTGCTCACTACTCTTCTGACTCAGCCCTTCTTCTTCCCAGCATTCTCTGTTTGACTCTCCCCCTAACCTTATCCTGTCCTGCTATTGGCTATTCTTTATTAAACCAATCACAGCAACATATATTCACACAGTGTAAAGGAATATTCCACATGAGGGTGTGTGTATGAATGTGTATGTGTTTGAATGTGTATGTGTGAGTGTATATGTGTGAATGTGTATGTGTGAGTGTATATGTGTGAATGTGTATGTGTGAGTGTATATGTGTGAATGTATATGTATGTGAGTGTGTGTGTGTATACATGCAGGTGCATGTGCATGCAGACAACAGAACAGGATGTCTGATGTCTTCCTTGACACACTTTGCCTTACTGACTTGAGGTGGGGGCTCTTAGTGATGCAGAAGCTTGTCATTTTAGCTAGGCTGGCTGGCCAGGAGCTCTTGGGATTCACCTATCTCTGTGTATCAATTTCTGGGGCTAGAGGCACACACAGCTGCATCTGATTTTGTACTTATGTCCTGAGGACTTGCACTCAGGTCTTTATATTTGCAGAGCCAGTGCTCTTACCCAGTCTTACACAGCACCACACTCATTGGCTCTGGGATCTGCCACTCACAGGATGTGCCCTTGACTTTGGCCTGATCTTCCGCTCCACCCTGTTTGGATTCACACTCACCTTTTAATACAAACATCAGCTTTATCAATTCATTTTATAAAGGGATTTAAGGTATAAATGCACATGTAACTCACAATGTTTTTCACTCTTTTCAAGAACAGGATTCAGTGTTTTTTAGTGTCTTCAATGAGATGAAATCATCATTGTCGCCTAATTAATTTAGAACATGTCTTGTCTCAGAAAAAAATTCTACACCCATTGGCAGTCCCTCATCTGTGTCCCTTGTCCCAACCCCTGGAAGCCACTAATCTTTTAGTTTCTATGGATTTGTTATTTCTGACACATCATATAACAAAGTCTTTTGTGTCTGATTTCCCTCACTGAACTTAGTCTTTCATATTTTTCTGTGTTATGTTGTGTATTGTACTTTGTTGCTCTTTAATGGCTGAATAAGTTTTCAGTGTGAGGCAGTACTGGGTCTCACGCAGCCAGTCACCAGTTGATGGACAATGGGGCTTCCTTATGTACTTAGGGGCTAACATCCCTGTACATGCTTTAAATGGAATTATCTTGGGTATATACCTAGAAGTAGAATTTCTGGATCAGACCGGAATTCTATGTTTAGCATTTTGAGGGCCTGCCAAACTGCTTTCCAAAGTGGCTGTACCATTTCACAGTCCTACCTTGGATGAAATTTTTAAATATGCAAACCCTGTTTAATGAAATTATCTTAGACACTGTATGATTGGTACTCTGAAACTAGGCACCTACAAACTCCCTGGGGTGTAGGTCAGGCTTCATCGTGTAGTCTTGATGGGTATCACTTCTTCCTTCTATACGACTGACTGTATAATTAGGGGGATGAGGTTGGATTTGTAATTCCCACACAGCTGAACTGTTCTCTTGAAGGCAGGCATCCACTCATCCTCACTTCCACACCCACAGGGCCATGCACCATGTTGGCAGATAGGCAACTCTACCAGCATTTGAAAGACCAAGTGAGAGTAGACACAGAATCCTAGGTAGGCTTACGGATGTGAATTTCCATCCAGACAGCTGACCTTTCCGTTCCAGGAAGTGAGCTCTTTAGCAGCATTCTCTAGCAAATGGATTATCTTTGTCGATGGCATCCATTCTTCCACTGAGGAATTTTATCTCCTTTCAAAGTCATGTGAGGAGTCTCTGATGTACACTCTACACATAACTTGAACGGTATTTTATTTTAAAAATGTAGTATCACCTAGATTTGGCAAACATCATAGAAAAGCAAATTGGGGGGCCAATACCTGGCATCTTCCCCTTTGATAGGGCACACTTAATAGATCTATGAATTCAGTACTTCTACATAAATGAGACCTAGCAACTTTCAGGATGAGGTTGGTTTACTGTTTTCTTAAAGATGCTGAAGGGATCTGATGTTTTGCTTCATTCATCCACAGTCTCATTTTTCATATGTAATGAACACATTCCACAACAGCAATCCTTAGCTCTCCACCATCTGCAGGGTTGGAACTCAGGTCATGGGACTGAGAACACCACCACATCCATGTTAAATAAAGAATTAAATCTTCAAAGACGGAACTAGCTATGGATCTATGTTTTCATGGCTCTGTAGCTTGTTAGNTAGTCCCTCCCTCCTGTTTGTTATTAGTTTTTCTTTAATTGGATGATAATTTGGTCTGTCATTACTCCCCTCCCTGTCCTTGACCTGTGGTCTATTCCCTAGGGAGGAGCCAGATTGAGGGGCATTTTTGTGAGCATGTTTGTCTCAGTAGGGAATGAACACAGACAGGAAGAGTGGGCACAAAAGATGTCTAAGAAGGAGCAAAGTCTTTGATTATTGAGGATGAAGATCTCGGGGTTCTGCCAGAGTCCTTTTTATCAGAATGGTGCTAATGATAATGATTTAGAGGTTTTTTTGTAGTTGATTTGTTTCTTTCCTCCCAGCCAATTGCATTCTGCTTCCCCTCATCGGAGTAGGCTTTCCATGCTCCCTCCAATGCCTCTGCAATTAGGATACGTTTCTCCCTCTGACAATCCATGCATTGTGTTCTGAAAGTGTTGAGCTAGTGAATTACATCTTAATGGAAAAAAATTTTTCTTAATATAAGACCTATAAGGGCCATGAATAATTAATGTCAATTTGTAGCTCAGGGATACCTCAGAGGAATCAATATAGTAAATTAGCATTTTCTCAACCCCAACAACAAAATCTTTTTAGGTATAATTAAGCCTTAGAAAGGCTTATATCTTTACCAGACCAAACAGCAACAACACCTTCACATGCAATAAAACTTAGTTTTGTTATTAGTGCATTTTGTATTTGTTGTATTAAAATAGAATCCTTTTAGAAAGTGTTTTAAAAGCTAGGAGCTCTTACAGGCAGCCAGTGCTTTGAAAGAGCTGAGAACAAAATGACTGGGAGGGTGCAGCCCTTGTCATGGATGAGACTCTGGGACAGCAGAGANAATTAAAAAAGTAAAAACACAACAGCATAAAGNTTCTAGAGCAAGTTCTCTTGCTCCTGCTCTACCCTATGCTTAAAGAGGTGGGGACAACTTTCTCTCTCTCTTTCCTTTCTTCCGTCCTTCCTTCCTATTTATCTATCTGTCTGTC
>LZPO01036987.1:0-10808 GCA_001675575.1 Neotoma lepida | reverse complement strand
AAGTGATTCAATAATTTGATTAAATGTGTAAGGTCAGCATTCTTAACTATAGCCATAAAAAATTTTACCTTTAAAACATAAAGTGTTGTTTTTTTATATTGTTGTTAGCCAGTATTGAAAACCCTATATTAGAAAAGAAATAAAATTTATTAACAATTTTTGGCTGAAACAAAATAATTCAGTTTCTATCAGTTTTGCAAGTAGAATGAAGAGAATCAGAAAGAGTTCTCTTCTGGACTGTACCTTCAACATAGCCTCACACTTGCAACCTGAGAGGTGGAAAATAAAAGAAACCCCTTCCTCCTCAGGTTGCTTTTGGTCATGGTATTTTATCACAGCAGTAGAAAACCCTAACTAATTCTCAAATTTTTATCAGTTCTAACAGACCTGACCAAGTTGATTTGGGGATGATGGTGAAAGGACTTTGTAAATTTGATCTGAGGAAACCATTGAGTGCTCAGAGTTGAATGGTTTGTTGTGGGAGATGGAAAGTTAAGAATGCTGAAGGGATGAATAGAGATGACTGAGGTCTGTCTTTTCAGATTCAGAGGGAAGTAAAGACTCTATCAGGGATATTTAAGTGATATTTTCAATTAAGAATCTGTGGCTTTGGCCATCTGGAGCCAAAGAATTGGCTGTAATAAGCAAAAGGCCATAATTACTAAAGTGGTAACTTTGCTTTGCTGGGACAATTAATTCTGATCAGCTATAGCTGAAGATTCGTCTGTTATTAAGAAGAGACCAGCGTCACTGAGGCAAGTTCTTAGGGGAAGTATTTCTTCAAGGTTGGCTACATAGAAGATGTGGACCAGAGGGGTCCAAGGCTGTACTTTCTGTGAGCAGCTAAACATGGTAATTTGTAAGAGTTACTTAGGTGATACTGGCTTTGAAAGCATATGGGGTCATGAAGATCAGTTGAGTCTTGCTGCTGTGAAAAGCCAAGAGGAGCCATTGGTGAGGAATCAGCTTTAGTTGCAGTGGAAGCTCCAGGATTGAAGAAGTCATGGAGGGAAGTTAAGGCTTGACACCATGTGGCAAGTTGAGACTCTCTGAAGAGAGTCCTGGAGAGGCTTTAGTTGAAGATACAGATCAGTTATAGAAGAGACCCCAGAATTGTACTATGGGATGGCCACCAAAGATGATGTGAGTGGATCTGGCCTGATCTCATGAGCTTTGCTGTGTGTGCTTGGTAGACAGATCCAGAGGGGTGGTGCTAACTAGGCCCTTTTGAGTCCAGAAGATAGTGAGTAAGGCCCAGATGACAAGGACTTAATTTTCTAAACTGTTGAGTTTTAGTTTCACTTTGATCTGATTGTGAATGTGCCCTGGTTCTTTCCTTTTGGAAGAGGAACATATTTAACTTGTTTTTAGGTTTTATAGAGCTCTTAGGTGATAAACTGTGGATACTTTAGCGAAACTATAATTTTAGAGAGACTGGATATTTCCAAGTAACTTTGAACTTTGAAAGAGATAGTACATATTTTAAAGGACTGAACTTTTAAGAGTTTGGATTTTAAAGACTATTGGACTTTTAAAGAAACACTATGTTTTATATTGTGGTATTGATATTAATATAATATCTGGGAAAAAATAAATAAGAAAAGAATATTTTTAAATAGTGGTTTGTTTGTATTTAATTTAACAGGAGACCAATTGTGTTGTGAATCTTTTGTCAACATGATACACAGTAGAGTTATGTGAGGAAGACTCACAATTGAGGTAATGTCTCCATAGGATTTGCCTACAGTCAAGTCTGTAATGCATTTTCTGGACTGATGATTAATGTGGAAAGTTCCAGGCAGTGCCACCCCAGGGCTAGGCAGCATAAGAAAGCGAGCTAATCAAATCAAGAAGAAAAAGCCAGTAAAATGTGTTATCCCATGGCTTGTCCTTCAGTTTCCACCTCTAGGTTCCTTCCCTGAGTTCCAAACTGACTTCTCACAGAGACAGATTGTGACCTGATGGTTACATAATGAAATGAACCCTTTCTTCCTTGGGTTGGTTTTGGTCATGGTGTTTTACCACAGGAATAGAAACTCTAATTAATACAGAACAGAAAACATAGTAGTATAAGCTAGTCATTGGAACATCTCAGTAAGTTTGGGTTAGTGCATTTTTGTTCAATCTGTATTAGAATAAGTAATATCTTCAGTATCTTCATCTCAACAGATAAGCATATCTCATAGAACAATGTGAACTTGTTTTTAATTATTAAAAAACATGTGCTAAATAAAATATATAGCAAAAGTAATGGAACATTATTTAGGCAAAATATATCTAATTCTGTGATTTTCAACAATATGGAATAAACTGGAGGTCATAAAATCAAGGGAAGTAACCTCAGTCATGCAGATAATAAAATAGTTAATTGCAAAGAGTTTAAAAGTAAATTGGTAGTTACCAGAGGCTGGAGAAATTAGTAGATATAAATGAAAATCAAAGACTTATAAATGAGTAAGGTTATAATTAGACATATATTTTGTATAGAACATTACTATGAATAAAGTAATATATTACATATTCTAAAAAACTAGAAAAGGGATTTTGAAAATATTTTACAATTAAAAATGAAAAGTTTGGTAGTTAATGGGTGCATCAGGATGGCTTTACTATAAATCCTACATTAAAACTTTGAGTTTAATACATACTTTCACAAACTGAGATATGGACACTGCAGTTTCACAATGGTAGAAATAAGCTTCAAGATGAGAATAGTTATTTCCTATCTTAAACAAATTTCAAATATTCATTTCTTTCAAGGACATTTTGAGAAGG
This sequence comes from Neotoma lepida, assembly GCA_001675575.1. Lineage (NCBI taxonomy): Eukaryota > Metazoa > Chordata > Mammalia > Rodentia > Cricetidae > Neotoma > Neotoma lepida. Next base: position 8,033 of record LZPO01036987.1, on the reverse strand, counting down.
GTAATTTCAAGAATTCTCACAGCAAAGTTAGAAGGAACTATCACAATCTAAAGAGTTGAATTTATGTCTTCATACATAATTGTTTTCTCCACCGCTCCTGACACCTCCAAGGCTTTCTACATCTGTTATGTTGCACACAGTAAAATATTTTGACTTCTAGGTCTCTTTGAAGAATGATGCATGTAAAATTCTACATAACATCATTTTCTTTTTCTATCAAGTGTGACAGGTCAGGAAAGTAACACTTTGATGAGGATTATAAAATATTATGTGTTGAGTCACAAAGCATTGCCATATGCTAAGATCAAAAAGATCAAATATCAGGGATCCCATATAGTACAATGTCTTCCGTTTTCAAATTCTTTTCATCTGTCATGTATAAAATTTAAGGAATAAAAAACAAAAACAAACAGTGACGTCACCTCATGTCCATTTCAATGAAACAAACATACTCAGATTTTTAGAGGCTAAAATAGATTTTATTTTCTTCCCTTGCCTTGGTAGACTTATGCATTAACAGCACAATTGAATCTTACGTATATGCAGACACCAGTGGAAAAGACATTAGCTGTTTTTCCTCATTAAAGAGTAAACTAATGTAGGAGGATTTGGTTTTGTACAGATCAATAGCATATATTACAGTTGAATAAGAAAAGAAATCACAGTCTCTAAATATTTGCATTCTAATGTCATGCTCAATTTGCTCAATACGCATAATAAGCATTCATGCAGGATTTAAATATATATATATATTTAAATATATATATACGTATATACATATATATACATATACATATATATACGTATATATATATACGTTAGGATCTCCAACAGGCTACATTTCTACATTTGTCAGGTTTCTCCACAGTAAAGTGAAATTGAAATATTGTTAGGATTGTCTGACTGTCTAGTTGCATTTGTATGTAGTAATGTTGTCAGTTAAAAATTAAAACAAAAAAAAGTCTCCTTGGCATTACTGTCCTGATTTAAATGAGCTTAGTCTTGACAGCAATATAAGGAACAAATAATCGTTCTTGCTTAAGTAAAGAGGTTAAAGGGACACTGTTTTTTACATCTTACTCTATGGAGAAAGAAAGTCTTGTTCCCGCTGTCCTAGTTTCATCTCAGTTTCTGTGATAACATGCCATCTCCAAAAGCAATTGAATGGAGGGAGCGCTTATTTTAACTTAAATTGCAGATTACAGTCCATCACAAGGGGAGGGACAACAGAAGGAGCTTGAGGGGGGAAATAGTCAGTGTGCACATGCTCAATTACTTCCTTACTCATGCTCAACACAAGTTTTACACCTTTGTCCAGTCCATGCAGGACTTTTGCTTAGGAAATATTATGCTCACAGTGCATTGAGTCTTCACACAACAGTTAAATTAATCAAGACAATCAACCACAGGTATATTCACAGGCCAACCCAATGTAGTTAGTTCCTCACTGAGATTTTCTTCTCAAGTAAAGCTGTGCCAACTTGGAAAAAAATAGCTAATTGTTACAGTTAACAGGGGAAATGTTTTAGAAATGTTTTTAATAATACTCAAAGGAACTAAACAGACTTCAGGAAACTCTATGTGCAGTCACTCTTCAAGTTTTTACAATATAACTCTAGCTCTAAAACAAGACTACCCACTGTGTCCCACTTTGTACATAAACTTTTATCCATTCATTGCCACATCAATTTATTGGATTTTTGTCTATACTGCTTTCATACAATGACCAAGGTTCACAGTTTTGGCCTCAAGGTTTAGTTTGGCTCTACAAAGCTGAAAATTTTTAATTCATTGCTGAAGTTTTCAAACACTCCTCCAGATTTATGAGTTGAACATAAAAGGCCAAGAAGTTCAAATTGATAGTAGTAAGAATTTTCTTAATAGATTTCATTGACAAAGATCGTGCTCAGAATTTTCACTCAGATGGTGAAAAGGAAAAATACAAAAGCCAAATTTACTATGGACAATTTCATATTTACTCTGAATCATTTTAGATCGAATATATTATTATTGATAATTCATGGTACCTTGAATATGTTTTATCAGTTTTCATTCTTGATCTCTGATTTATAGATATAACATTAACAATATATTTAGATGAAAAAATACAAACACTAATATATCTCTACTCCTCAATATGTTCAATGAATTTTCAGAAAAATAGAAACATAAATAATATTTTAAATTGTAAAGAAAGACTACAATAAGCATAGTTTCAAAGGTTATATACATATAACATATATATGTACGATACACATACATACTATCTGTCCATCTGTCTGACTACCTATCTATATCTATGTATCCACATATCTATATCTATATGTATGATATAGATATGCAATAGAGAGTTCTTGATGATCTCACAAGGAAAATGTCTTCTCTTTCTGCCTGAAGCTTCTGGAATGTAGACCCCTGTTCTTCATGACAGATAGATCTTCTGTCATTTGAATGTGAACTGAGACATTTTTTCTTGTAGAATTTGTACTTGACAGCCTCTGGAACTTTATGGAGACAGAGCTTACACATTTCCCTTTTTAGGTGTTTGAACTGATCATGAATCATAAATGTGCTGGGGAAAAGAAGAGGAAATTGTGAGTATGTTTAATTTAAAATATTGCCCTTTATAGAAAAAGATTATGACAATGACTACGTGGCTATAATCCTGTCTTAAAAATGTTTGTGAGAAACACAAATAGAGAAAGTCTGACTTTAACTGACTGCTTCAATTTGTGCTGCAAAATGTGTGAAAAAATTGACATTGTTCAAAATACTTAAAATAATTTTGTATACATTGTACAATATTGCAAATTTGCTAATTTTTAATCACCGAACATTGTCATAACCTAAAATGTGAGGTAAGTGACATGATAATACATGCAATTTACCATGGTGTAAATGTTAGGCTTTTCACGTCATATACCACATTGACAAGTAGAGTAGAGTGTTANTAATAAAATACTTGATAGCATTTTTAGTTCTTTAAAAATATACATAAGATATTAAAATATAGAAATATGTTTTTAGCACAAGTTTACATTGGCATTCCATAGGCTATGAATGACTCCAAACAATATTATCTACTGCCTTTTAATAGATACTAAGGGTTTTAGCAATCATGGCTGGAGAAATGACTCAGTGGTTTTGCAGATTACCTGAATTAAATTTCTATAACCTACACTGAGTATGTCACAGCCACCTGAAACACCAACTTCAGAGGATTATGATGCCTGTGACCTCCTCAGGCACTTGCACTCAAGTGTACATAGCCTCGCATAGCTCCACATAGACACACACACACACACACACACACACACACACACACACAATTAAACATAATTTCAGTAAATAGTACAACAGCAAAAATAGCAAATAACAGATATTCAATCATTTGCAATACTTGTTTTATCTTAGCAATGTGTAAACCTTTAAATATTTAAATACCTTTTGATGCATTGCATTCACTTGGTTAGTGTTACATAATTAATGATGAATTTTTAAACTTTTGGTTCTTTCTTATGTGGCTGTTTGTGCTTAGTGGTGCATTGCACAATGTGTACCAAATACCTGGGTTCTGTTGTTTTTAGAACAATTGCCCTTAAGTTTTCTAGTTTTGCCTTGTAGTAATTACAAGGCATTTGTAATTTGTGGCATAATGACAACAATATAAATATTGCTTCAAGTAGGTGTAGGTTAAAATGCAAGTACTATTGGACTTTTATGTGTAAATTAGTGTATAACATAAGGAAAAATCACTGGGGTATTTTTTCAGGCATTTCAGGCATGGTTACATGTAAGTAGTCATTCTGTTCAGACTTGAAGATTCTATAACTTGCTGCTTTTTTTGCCATTTCTAGATCATGTATATCCTCGACTGTTTTTATATTTATACTTCTTAGTCCTTTTCAACTTTATTGTTATAAAAATAGACTTTCTGGATTATGTACTGCTGAAGTTTTGCCAGAGTAAAAAAGTCGCAAGGGTACTAGGAAGTGCAAAAGTCATTATAAAGAAAATAATATTTTACAGCAAGATCTGTCTAAAATTTGGAAATACAGAATTTACAAGTCAGTTTCATGCATTTTTGTGAATTCTTATTCCTCAGTACTAAGAAATGTATTTCAGTGATGAATTTTAACTTCTCTTGAACACATTCTCAACCACATATAGAGAAAAGGACGTCAAGTTGATTTGATTCTAATCTAGGTGTCCGTAAATATCCTTAAAGCACACAAATACACAGTGACCCACACATGTTAGTAAACTTTCTAAAACTCTTTCATTCAAGTAAGCTTCAGTGATATATATTGGTATTCCCTAATGATGTTAACTCTTTAAGAAAACATTTCATGTATATAACATGTTTTAAATATTTCAGGAGTTTAATTAAATATATTTTTCATGCTATTATATACTTTACAGTACATTGATTTATATTGTAACATTTAATATTCACCGTTATATTAATATTTAAATGCCTGACTCATTTCTGAATCATGCACTCAGTTTAAGCAATGTTTATTTCTGCTTTGTTACCATTGTACATCCTTTACTAAACATGCTGCATACAGAGGAGGCCAGTGACTATTTCTAAAATAAGTGAAGGAAAGTATGGCCCTAATGACAAGAGTGAGAAGAATTAAAATAGCATCAGATACTCTGCGCATACCAATTTTTACACCATTAATAAAACATAAAATAAGGTTTTTGGTTTATTGTGTCCTTTGTCTAAATTTTTTGAGAGTAAGGTTGTAAAGTCAATGGAATATTCAACATACCTGGTAGAATTGTTTTCTGATTGATGTATAACCCAGTGCTCTTAATTGCAGAACCATCTCTCCAGCCCCAAGTTAGTATTTTTATATGAATTTTCAAATCTTATAGTTACCAAACACTGATTTTATCTGATCTTGATTCAGATTTACAAGTTGGCTCCTATGTTAATTCCTACCTTCATATCCATGATCAACTAATTGAATATCTGACTGCTCCTTATGGAGAAGCAGGCACAGGGGACTTACACTTTCATTGTAGGTAATGATGTTATTTAAGTCCCTACTAGTTTGAGCAGACACAGGAGTATAATCTCTCCTAAGGTACACCTGTGAAGTCTTCAGACTCTACTTTCCAGGCACTTAGGAAAGGTTTCAAAGGATTGCATTACATTTCTTCATATTTGACTTTAATTCACACACCAACATCCTTTCTCCCTGTTACAAAATAGAGTGATATTCAAGGAAACTAAATATAATGTAAGTTTTCATAATTAAGAGATCTCTTTAGTAGGTCTATCCAGCTATTACTTATAGCTATACCATCTAGATCTCTGACTATAGTTTGGCTTTGCACTTTCCACTAAAGCCCCTTGTATCTGGCAGGGCTCCTAGGGACCCAGGAGTAGGAATCTCCTCTGAATGACCACAAAATAACATTTTTATTTACAGGTAAAACTCTAATTTGTTCCCTATCATTCTTCCTTATACAGAGCCATGTAGGCAGCTTTGGGTATTAGCTTTCTCAGTTTTTGACTAGCGATTCCTATCTTCTCTGTATCCAAAAGGCTGCATGGAGAGTTTGATGATCACCATGCTTTATGGAATTTTGTAAAGAAAACATAAAACTTTGCTTTTATTAATAATTTTGAAGAAGATTTTATAAATAAGTATTATAAACAAATATTTTATGGAATAAATGTCCACATAAATGCAAAGTAAAGGAGGAGGAAGCAGTCATGATGGTGTAGTGCTATAGCAACATTTTCTGTTTAGTTGAAAGGAAATGGGTAAATTTGTATGACTTTTTAATATCACAAAACTCATTATACACTTAAAATTCATTTGGATACACATATACAACAACAGTAGCTATGTTTTACTTTTGAAATATTTGCCAAGTAATTGATTAAAAGACAAAGGGTTTAATATGTTCTTTTCTTTCCTAAGATCACATGCATGAGTTTAGTTGAGAGTGCCATATGTTTGGTTGATCATAGTTTGATTAGTTTTTGTTGGGTAAGACTGCAGCATATGTACGATCAAGAAATTCTTTACACTAAAGTAACAGCCTCAAATTTAGTATTATGCAATATCCTTAATTTCACATAAAGTAAATGTTCTGATAATTTTATATTTTATTTAATTTTTATTTATTTCTATTTTATAACATACCCACTATGAAAAGAGATGTTTTTCTTATTTCATTTAATATAGTATCTGGGATGTAGAATATACTGAATAAATATTTACTGAAAGCAAAGAAGATTATAAAATTCATTCCAAACTTGACATCTCTGACATGGAACATATCATAAAAAAATAAATAAAAACTTGAAAGAATAGCATATTAAGATATCAGAGTGATCAGTTCTTGAATTTGAGTTTTCTTGAAGTTTATGTGTAGTGACATAAGAGCTATAACATATGAATTGAAATTAATTTATAAGTTCTCCATGTGAAATTCTAGTGTCTGAAACCTTCAGAAATGAACAATATTTACATAAAATATTTATTCTTATAAGATATTTAAATATTTCCCTCTATTATATGATATGTTTTTAAACATACATGTTACACCTAAAATAACAAAATTAAATAAGTAATATCAATCTTAAGAGTTTCTCAGGCAAATGTAAAAATTACAGTAGCCAATGTAAGAATGAGAACTTTTGGATTCAAATACCAATTAGGTCACCAGGCCTTGTGCCTACTTTTTAATCTGAGACTTTACTTACATAGTTTGTGCACATAGTGAGTGCAAAGCTCTAGAAGCTGCAGTGTCATAACTTTATTTCCTACATTTGCTTGTAAAAGTGCTCATCTCATTGCTTAAAAATTTTCATTTACTTAATGAAAGTAAGAAATAAATTTACCACTTTCATTGCTCTACTGAATTCCAATGATTAAAACCATGACAAATGTGACAATCATATTTTTATGAAAATGATAGAATTTAAATTTGAAAAAGTATTTAATGTCTAAGACTTATTATTTAATATTATTTTACATTGGAAAGACACCACTTGCAAAGTGATACAAAGTTTTCAGTAGAAAATAATGCTGCTTGCTTTGAGAACAGGAGGTGTATCTTCTACAAATGTGTCCTTGTGTTCTTGTTTGATCCAATTTTCTGTACAAACACATTTTCCTGTTCCTTCAATAATTTACATAAAATAAATGGAGCCATGTGCCATCTGCATACTGTTCATATTAAGATACACAGTCTCAAAAAAGTTTTCCATGGTTTGAATGGCTTGGATGGAATAAAATTTATGATTTCAGCACTCTGGTTTGTGGAATATAACATGAGTGAAACCCAGATTTAATTTTTTCTTTCACAACCCTGTGGTTGCAGCCTACACTCTGAAATACACTAGACAGTGATTGTGTAGAACATGTAAAATTTGAAAGTTCAAAGCTGTAGGACTCTGCCCTTGATTTACTTTAAGGGTCCCTTAAATCATAAAGAATGACCAAAAAATGAAAATCTATCTGCTAACCTGAATTATATGGTCAAACCCATCTCTTGTCTCATTCCAAACCTATTCTAGTTTAGAAATTTGTTTCTGCTATTCAAGTCTTCAAAATTTCATTCCATGTCTTCCAGAAGTCAAGTCTTTGGCTTAGAGTTTGAGTCTTCCATTTCTGATCTTCAATTATCCATCACTTTCTGTTTCTTCTTTCACAACAAAAATTAGAACCTACATGTGATTAGACTTGAGTTATTTCTGTGATAAGTATAGTTTCTCAAAGTTATCTTTGTTTTTCTTAGTTTAAATTTGTGCATATTGATTAAGATATTATGTTCATTCACATATGGGATTACAGGTTTGTGCCACAAGATCTGGTTTTGTATTATCTTTTAACAAGCAGAATGTGTGACTCTACAATATAATCAAGTCTTTAGAAGGAGTTTGTCTTGATTCTTTTTTAAATTCAATCATAATGTAATTACGTCATTTACCTTCATTTGCTTTCCTTTTTCCAACTCCTCCCATGTCCCCCATCCTCTAGTCCATCTCAAATTCCTGGCCTGCT
>LZPO01036986.1:0-10819 GCA_001675575.1 Neotoma lepida | reverse complement strand
TTCCTTAATCTGTTCATTTTGTATCCCATTTCTTTGGTGACGGTGGTTAACATTCTACCTTATCATTATTTTTATCTAGTCTGGAGTCTCTGACAAATAAAACCAGGCAAAAACCTGGCAAGGATTATGCATTCTTTTTTATTTTTCTTTTCTCATTTATTTTATGATTAAGGAAATAATGACAAGATTCTTGGTTTTCAAATATCAATTTTTTTATAGTTAATTTATTTTTGTTATTTAGAGATTATAGTTTAATTAGAACACTTTCTTGTNCCCTTTCCTCCCTCCAAACCCTGCCATATGACATCCCTGCTCTGTCCTTCAAATTCATGACCTTTTTTCCACTAATTATTATTGCATGCATATATGTAAAGTATATACATATATTTTCCTAAATACGACCTATTCATTCTGTATACTGTTTCTTATATGTATGTTTTCAGGGCTGACCATTTGGCACTGTACAACCAATTGGTATGATCTTCCCTAGGGAAATCAAAGAGTGTGAATTCTTGACCCCTTTGTGGATGCAGTTTAAGAGCATGGGAACAGAGGTAGCATGGGGCTATGTAGCTCTAACTACAGAGGAATTCAAATTTGAACTTGAATGACGTTATCAAAGTGGACTTTTGGGGAGCTTTTGTAGGGAGCCAAACAAAATGTAGGCAATTTCTGGAAGGCTTGCCTCTCCAGACAGTGATTTACTTAAGGTGGAAGATACATGTATGAGACAAAAGGATTGTGTTGCTACTTGCTCAAGTATTGGGCCGTACGTAGCAGGCCCCATCTTCAGTTAGGCTCCAGAGCATGTGACTCCTGAGAGAAAATGAGCAATATTTAAGGAAAGAATTTGCAAACTTTAGCAAAGCAAGTACAGCGGGAAACTTTTATTTAGCACTGTCTGTGAAAAACAGCACTTTCAACATGGGGATTGGACTTTTAGGATAATACCTCTTTTGGAAAATCAGGATATTTGATCTTACTGAGAGTGTGCCAGTATTTCAAGCTTTTCTGACCGGCTTTGTACAGTCCTTCAAGTTGCATACCTGGCTCTGAGGAGGGTATTCACTGGCTGCCAGGGCAAGAGTGCAGACCCAGCTTAGCGATGTGTATCCAGATAGAGTTAAGTCACCATGAGATCTCTATTTGGTCAGCTGTGCCTCATTGCTAGCTTTGGCTTCAACTAGTGGACCACATCTAGACTTAGAATATAAGGATGGGCAGAGGAGTTGAGTAAAGGTGGAGACTGAAGGCCTGTGCCACCCCCTCCCCCAGATTTGAGCCATTTTGTTCCTAGCTCCTAACAGCTGATAATAAGGTTTTCAGAGAAGGATCTCTGTTTATAATCCATGCTTAAAAAAATAGACAAATGTTAATTTATGTGAATGCTTTAAAATTGGCAGAGTTTTCACCCTACTGTGCTATTTTTCTTTTATGTACTTAAAACTGGGGTGTCAGTCAGGTCAATGTGATTTTTGTTCACTTGCTTAATCTTAATGTTTTGAAGCATTTTGTAAACCTGACATTCTGTGGTGAATTGTTTTTCCTGCATTATTATTTTTATTTATTAATATTGCCATCATTGTGTGAGTATACATCACCATGGCGTGCGTATGGAGGAGAACTTGATGGGATCAGTTTTCTCCTTCCATCTTTAGATAGGCTTCAGAGATCAAGGTCAAGACTACAGGGCAAGCAGCTAACCTGCTGAGCCATCTCATAGACCCCCATTTCCCCAGCCTTTTAATCATCAAAAATATAAAATTGCTGGTCAGCGACCTAATGGGTGCAGATTACACATGTGTCTACTCGTTGATTACCCTCCTTGTCAAACAGTTAATGCATTCATGGACCTTCCCCGTTTTGGTGAATCTGATGGCACAGTCACAGACATTCTCAGTTTCCATTATGGATGGATCTCTGTGGCTTCAGGAGACTAAAGTTTGGAAATGTAACTATTAGCTTTCCAAGGTTCCTTCTAGGAGCAGTGCTCCATGACTCTGGAGTTNGGTTTTGTGTTCATTATCCTTACAGACAGCACATTCCTGGCCAAAGGAGAGATCCAAGCACTGCACTGACCCTTGCTAATGAGTAATGACAAGTGTTAGCTGTTTACTTATGGTCTGGAGTGGAAACCGTATGAGTGAGTGTTTATATTTCCAGACTCTGAGATATGCTTACTTTCTAGCAACACATTGTCCATTGTTTTGATAGTGATTTTTAATCCACTAAACATGAAAAGTTCTGTGTTCTTAAAGGCTCCAAGAAACCTGACTGCTATTATAGTTTTGGAAAGGTTTTAGCTTGACTCTGGATGAGAAGAGGAAATATAACCATTTTAACACAAAAAAAAATATTTATTATAAAGTTAAGTAGAATGAACTGTCCCTTGGGTGGGCTGTTAGGGACACAACAGTCATCTCAGGATAGGGATGTCGTGCCACTGTACAGAGGCATTGTTTTCTCAGGGAGAGCCTCTCACATGTTGCATTTGCTGAATGTGTAGCCAGACCAATGACAGTCCTTGTTTTCAAGGGCATTGGGACCTCTTGGAGGGCTTAGGAAGACATAGATTTATGGACACTGTCCCAGAGTGTCAGATCTACTAAGTCTGCAGAGCATTCTTAATCTTCCATTGCTAATTCTTTGTCAGTGAGTACCAGACTCTGATACTTGACTGCTCCTCCTTTATAAGCTTGAGTGTTGGATGCTGGTTTTCCCTGGCTGATTTAGTCAGGGTTCTCTAGAGGACCATATATATGTATACAGGTTTTATTAGAATGGCTTACAGGTTATGGTCCTGCTAGGGCAATGGCTGTCTACCAATGGAAGGTCCAGGAATACAGTACCTGTTCAGTCCATGAGGTTGGAAGTCTCAGCTTGTCTTCTGTGTACTCTGGAATCATGAAGAAGTAGGCTCTAATTCCAGTGACGGGATAGAGTTGCCAGTGAGAGGGAGAGCGAACAGGCAAAGAGAGGAGGTTGTCCTATATGTAGGCTACCAGCAGAAGTTACGGCCCAGGTTAAATGTGGATCTTCCCACCTCAAAAGATCTAGATTGAAGGTGTATCTTCTCACCTCAAAAGACTTGGATTATAAGTGGGTCTTCCCACTTTGCATGGTTTAATTAAGGAAAAAAAATCCCTTATGGATGTACCCACCTGCTAGGATTTTAGTAAATTCCAGATGTAGTCAAGTTGACAACCAAGAATAGCCATTTATACCAGCTGACCTGCTTTCTGTTGTTGGAATTTCAATTGTTTTTGTCTGTAATACTTTCATGGCCCTTGCCCACTGTTCTGTTATAATCCCAGCCAGCTAGACTCAGTACCTGTCAGCCACAGACTGGAGTAAGTATGTACAACTACAACTTCCTCCTCAGTCTCCTTGGCTGGAAGCTATACACCCATCACACATAAGTGTCATCTTCCTGGGCTGTGGCCAGGTTCTGATAAAACACAGAAACTTGGTGAATTTGAACCAAGTCTTTTAACAGGCCTTGAGCCTTGGTTTCCTCCTATGATTCAGGCCAGCATTTCCTGCTGGGCCTCTGAGGTGGTTCTTTGCATTGTTTCAGTGGCCAGGAGTTTCTAAGAAGTGATGATGAATATCTTAAGTCATTTTGCTCCTACCGAGTGATGGTGGATTGTGCCTTGAGCACCACTGTTCTTGAGACTGTCAGTCATCCTGTGCTTTAGTAGTCTAGGGTCATCTGTCCTCTCAGACCCTTATGTGTCAACCCTGCAGTCTGCTAACATACCTGCTTTGTGCTTTACTCAGCCCTCATCTGTGTCTGTACTTCAATCTATACAATTCCACTTGACTTTACAGCTCTGAGTGCTATCTACGCAGTGATGGCTCTTGGATGTGTTTGGCCCTTAACTTCTCTTCTGAACCGCAGACTTGTGTGTATATGTTGCTGCCTCTTTGTGTCTCCACTGAAATGTCTAATGGAATGGAACAAATCACAAATTGAATAAGATCAAAAATTGCTACTTGATTTCCACTCCAGTGGGCCTTTCTCCGAAAAGAAATTGAGATGTTTTTTACTCAACAATTGAAGCTTTTTCTAGATTCTTCTTTCTTAGTTCATCTCTTCTAGTAAATCTATATTGCATTTGATGTTTCTCTAGAAATTCTGATTGGAATCTTATTGTATCCCCAGGGCTATAGCCTTGTTAAAACCACTGTAATCTCTTCCCTGGATGTTATAGGGATCTGCTTACTAGCTCTTTTGGTCCATTCTTGCTTTCTTCATCTGTCACTGAGCTAAAATGCTATGTCTGAATTTAACAAACTTTCGTCTGTTTATAAGCCCTTCAAGTGGCTTCCTAGTAAAATCAGACTAATTGCCATAATTTTTAAAACCCTGAGCCAGTGGTTTCAATAACCACTGTCTTGTATATAATAAGCCTTTATAAAAGCATGAGCTTTATATCCACTCCACTTCCACCCTGGAGATACACATCAGTTGGATCTGTGTACAGCCCAGCACAAGTAGATTGAGAACACAGCAGATGAAGCTCAGCTCCAGATTTCCCTGTTTTCTACAGGGGGCCTTGTGGGCACAGAATCCCCTGAAGGGCATCACCATGGACCCTCTGACCAGAATGGTCACAAGGGTCGCAGAATTCATACTTCTAACATGTTCTAAGGGTAACACTGCATTATTTGCTCTTCACTTGCTAGTGTGATGCAATTATTTTATACTTTTTTGCTTTATATTTATATTTGGCCATGCTCATTGCTTTGGTTTGTTTGTGCTCTATTTTTTAAACAATCTAATTTTCCCTGTCTCTGGCCTGCTATTTCTCCTCAGAGTAGCCCTTCCTAGAGTTCCAAGTAGAAAATCTAGAAGTTAACAGACATCATTGTGTGTTGAATTCAGTTTTCAAGGAGGGGCTTCTTGGACTTTCTAANGAAAGCTGAGACGTCACTCAGTCTGGTGGGGCAGTGGCTCTATCCCTCTTGTTCATGCTATTGTCACTTTGAATCTCTGGTGACNCTTGCTGGGGGTGGGGCTTGCAGAGCTCTTTCCCTGGATCTCTGACAATGGTTGATGACAATGTCTGTTCCACCAAACATGTTCATGGTCATTGGTGTGGATTTTGGAGTTGAGGATGGACTGCCACTGTGAGAGATGAGTTACAAAAACCTTTATTTGCTGTCTTTAGTTTTACCCGTATAAAATGCTCACCAAATGAAGACAGATGTGAGAACTTGAAGTAGTTAAAGATGTAGAATTTCTAGCCCTTTGTGTGAATGGATGCTGTTACATTAGTAATGNCTCAAAGCTCCCGTTTTCTTTCTTTGTCCTCTTTCCCTTTCCATTTCCTTTCTTTCCCACATGAGTTCCCAAGTCACATCGTCTTGACTTTAACCCACCATTGAGTTTAATAACATCATGGTAGGTAAAGGCAGTGCTCCATTAGTTTACCGCTATCAAACAATAGAAGCAGAGCAAATCACCATGGCAACCTGGTTTTGTTTGTTTGTTTTAAGGAGAGAACTTTTAAAACTTTATGAAAACATTATGCTTTGGCTTAATTCTTTGGAAGTAATGCAATATACCGAAATACTAACTTCTTACTTAGAATTGTCACTACAGCAACCTGACACTGTCTTTTCTGAGTTCTGAGCATGCATATACTACTTGTTTAAAGCCAATGTCCCATTGGTGCACAGTAAATAGCAGGACTGTTGACTGTGTGTAGACATAGGTCACCAATCCTGGACACTGTAGGTACTGGAGTCTGTTTCCCCCATCCCCCAGGTTGCAGGAGCCTTGACTGAATGAAACTTCTTGAATACACAGCCCCTCTCCTTCCTTCCTCTGGTACATAAAACTACTATGTATTTGTAATTCTTGGTTTGTTTGACTAGTTCTTTTTGGAAGAATGTAGCAAAGCCTCTCAAGGAAAAGCAGAAAGCTGTGCCTCTTCAGTGTCCGGGGTTGTATGACTGATTTTCCTAACATTTTATTCATTTTTAATTTTTTAAAATTAAAATATAGGTAAATCCTTTTCTCCTTCCCTTTCTTTCTTCCAACCCTTCCCATGTGTGCACCTCCAACCCATTCTCTCTCAAGTTCATAACCTCTATTTCTTTAATTGATATTACATACATATGTGCACATATATATGTAAATATATTTCTAACTGTATAAATGCAATCTGCTCTGTCCATATAAAGTTGCTTGTATGGGTCTGATTTCAGGGCTGACCAGTTGATATTGCATAACCCATTTGGGGGCTCTTTCCTAGGGAAGACTATTTCTCCTTCTCTTAGCATTTCTGAGTTGCCTATAGTTCTTTGTCTCGGGTTCCTTGTGTGCTTTCTTCCATCTGTTCATGATAGCATGTCTATCAGTGTTGTCCTTGTTCTGGTCTTGTTTAGGCAGCCATGTTTATTCCCAAACTTTCATCATTTGGGGTAACTCTCAACATTCTTTATGTTCTTGTGACTGAATTCTTACCTTCTCTGCTTCTTGAGCAGGTGAGAGTAGACTGACTGGTCCCCGGATCAACCTTGGCTGAATCATTCATTCAGTCATTTTTCATTGAGTATCTAATGTGTTAGTACCTTGAATGCCAAGGATGCACCAGGCAACAAAAGTAGGTGTAGAATTTGCTGCCATGGAATTTGGAGCCTGGGAAACATTACCATGCTATTTTAATCACTCAATGGAGTGAATGATGAAAAGGTGTCATAGTGACATAAAGAAAGGGACACTCCTACTTTATAAAATAAGTATAACATTAAGTGACCTGAGCAGGGAGTCAGGCAAGGGTTCTTTGGACAAGTTGAGCAGTTTTAAAGGATCAGTAGGTGTTCCCTAGAAATAGTGCCTTTGTAAATGAAGAGAACAGGGAGATTGTAAAGTCAGCTTATTGGCAATGGCTGAAGATAACAGGAACTTTAGGAGAGAACTCATTTGTCACAGCGACTGTACATGTTATACCACTAGTGCTAGCCAAAATGTGTGAGTACTGTGCTGAGCATAGTTCTTGCAGAAATGATCTTAAACTTGTCACAAATTCTGGTTTGTAGATGAGGAATCCAGTGAAGTGAGAATCTTACCAGTTTTCACACAACTCCCAGCCACCTGCTCTCAGAGCCTGCACTTTTGATCATTATTTTATGCTGATGCCTGGTGAAGTGTCTTAATATTCCACTTAGGGAACTTGAATTAAACACAGATACGCATATGCATGTCTCTGTACTTGTGTGCATTCCTTGTTTATCCATATGTATAATGCATACAAAGCTGTGTGTATCATTGTATAAAGTAACCCATATGGATATTTTGATATGTGTAACATATATTACATATCATTTCATTGTATCTGGAGACAAAATTTGGATTTGTGATCTGCAGGGAGCAGATCACAGTGCCAGACATTGTTGTTCTTTGTTTTCATACATTTAATAATTCAGATATTTACTGTGTACCAGCTATATGAGACATGCTGCTTGACTTGGTGAGTCTCTACTTTAACTTTTAAACTTTGCACAGAGAGGGTCTGAAATCAAGCAATTTGACTTTGAATAGAATTACTCGATGGGGTATACACACGAGTATTGGTAATTAGTAAAGGGAGCTGAGCTGTTATCTTTCCAATTTGGGCGCCTCATTTCAGCAGGTGAGTGAATTCGTTAGTGCCTGTGAAAATCCATGCCTCAGGCCTTATCCTTTCCTGCTAAGCAGCTCATCTCCAGCCACAGTAGCTGCTTATAGCTTTAAATAGCACAGACGTGGCCTCTGCCAGCTTCCCTAGCCAGCTAGGGTTACGGTGGGGCCAGGGTAGCATTGACTGTGCAGTGTGTGCACGGCCAGGGAAGAGGCCAGAGAAGGGGTTAGTGAGTTGGCCAGCTGCCTGGGCACCGGTGCAGGGGAGTCATGGAGAGGCACAGTAATTTCCTGCTTTGGGTGAAGCCATAGAAAGGCTAGTGCTGGCGAAGCTTAGGCTCTCACATTCTTTTGTGATACTTCACTGCCCACTCCCCTTCCACCCAATGTTTCCCTCAAAGGAGATTTTGATTGGTGCTGTTCACAGGTCCATAGGGGTGACTTAAGATCAGAAAGAGTTCTCCCCTCTCCAGTTCCTACTCATTTTTGCCTAGGATTTCCCCTACTAGAGAATACCTATATCATCCTCTGTCATTATGGATTCCTTTTAAATGTTTTTATTACATTTGCTTATTTAGTGTATAATGGTGATGCATGCCAGGCGTGCATGTTGACATCTCCTGGGAGTTGGTTCTATCCTTATACCTCATGGGTTCCTGGAGCACAACTCAGATCTTCAGGCTTAGCAGCAGGTAGATGCCTTCACCAGCTGAACCATCTTGCTCGCCCCAAGTTATTGATTTCTAGCTTTGATAACGTTGCATAAGCAGTTGAGTCAACTTGTGTCTGAAGACACCAGAGTGCTGAGGTAACAGGAAGGCCACTGGGCCTGGGACATGAGCACTGATCAGGAAATGGGGGAGAAACTGGTAAGTTCTTAGAAAATTAGACCATCAGATGGAGACATAGGGAAAGACAATATGTATTCTGTTTTTCACAGGTTTATTCAAGAAATGGCTGAGAAACTAGGAAGTTCTTGGGAAAATAGACATCAAATGGAGACACAAGAAAAGGACACATGTATTCTCTATCCTGTTTTTCATGGGTTTATTTAGTCTAACCTTGAAGTTGCCCATTTCTCTGCTTTGAAGGTTGAAGTCGGCCTCACCATCTATGTGATCGGACTGTTTCATGCTGATATATGGCCATAACTAGTTTCCTATCTGAGATGCACTGGTTATGTTAGTGATTAGTTTTACTCTTTTTTTTGCTCCCTGTGCCTGGATAATATTGGAAGAGTTCGAGGGAGAAGTTTGAGGGTGGGTTTTCCCCAGGTTCTCTCGGCATGGCTGAACACTTCTTTGTGGGAGAAGCATCAGATATTGCACATTTGTTCGTCTTCTACCTGATCCAGGTGGCTCACCAAGAGTTTGTCTCGCAGCAGGTATTGTCTCACTGAAATGGAATCTTAAAAAGGGAAATGTGTCTGACGTGATGAGCAGGAGCGAGGACCTCTGCCTCCCGATGCCTTTCCCACTGTGATGCTAGGAGTGCCTGTGCTCACGGTGCCTGGCAGGAGAGTCAAAGGCCTGGGTTTTGGCTCTAGGACCACAGGGTCCTTGGCTGGTAGAGTAACTTTCTGGTTTTATACACGAGGAAACCAGTTCTCAGAGGAACTCGGTCATGGGGATATCTGAATTTCTCAGTGGCAACGCCAAAAACTAGGAACCTAGAGATCACAGCTTCTGCCTTCAGCACCTTTCTACCCAGCACCTGGTGTACCAAAGGAAGTGGCACTAATGGGAGATGTGGCTTTGTTGGAGTAGGTGTGGTCTTATTGGAGGAAGTGTGTCTCTGTGGAGGTGGGTCTTATATATGCTCAAGCCACACCAGTAAGACAGACCACTTCCTGTTGCCTGTGAGTCAGGATCTAAGAATTCTCAGCTGCCTCTCCGGCACCATGTCTGCCTGCATGCCACCATGCTCCCTGCCATGATGATAATGCACTGAACCTCTGAAACTCTAAGCAGCCACCTCAATTAAACGTTTTCCTTAATAAAAGTTACTGTGGTCATGGTGTCTTTTCACAGAAATAGAAACCCTAACTAAGACACCCAGGTAACAGTCCAGAGTGTCTCAAGGAGGCCTCAGTGCAGCTCCCTGTTCTGCCTGCTTCTGTGTGCTTGTACCCTCTCAGCTGACCCAAATGCTTCAGGTAGTAATGGAGTTATTAACCATCTCAGCATTCCATTCGGTTGACACCCTTGTACATAGTTTTCATGTAGTGCAGCTCCCTACATGAGAAAATCCAAGTCAGGAAGACTAACAAGGAATGTTTTACTTACTACCCACAAGAGCAAACTGAATAAGGCTCTGATTCCTGACTTCCCCACACTGGACATAAAGCTGTGCGATACCTCAGTGTCTACACTAGTAAAATGGTAATGATAACTAGGAGGTCATCACTACCTCATAGGATATTCCGAGCAGGATATGATTCATGAAACCTGTAATACAGTGCCTGAAACATAGTTTACGTTTGCTCTTTACGTTTGCTCCGTGTGTTTCTTACATAGTCTTGTCATTGCCATAGAACATTGCCAATGTGAACTGCTTTAGAGAAGGTGTAGTGTTGTTTTCCTGGGGAGAACAGTAAACCTCTGAAACTCTAAGCAGCCACCTCAATTAAATGTTTTCCTTTATAAAAGTTACTGTGGTCATGGTGTCTTTTCACAGAAATAGAAACCCTAACTAAGACACCTAGGTAGCAGTCCAGAGTGTTTCAAGGAGGCCTCAGTGTAGCTTTCTGTTCTGCCTGGTTCTGTGACACTTCTGAGGATCAGCTGCTTATGCTTTCCTACTTCCTGCCTGTCCCTCCCTCCTCATCCTTCCCTTTCGTGATTCCTAAAAACTCCCCATTTCTGTATTTCTGAAAGCACTTTGGGATGACTACATGTCAGGGGAGTGCCAGATCCTTTCAGGACAGATCACAGCAAGACTATGTGAAGGAAGCCAAAAGAATGGTTTTGGGTATATGAACTAAAAAAGGAAAAAAAAAGAGGGGAGGGGAAGGAGATAGATGGATAGATAGATGAAGAGAGAGAGAGAGAGAGAGAGAGAGAGAGAGAGAGAGAGAGAGAGAGAGAGAGAGAGAAGAGAGACAGAGAGAAAGAAGGAGAGAGGGAGAGAGAGAGAGAGAGAAGGAGAGAGAGAGAGAGACTTTGAGAACAATTAAGTTGTTCTTTTTCC
>LZPO01036982.1:0-10858 GCA_001675575.1 Neotoma lepida | reverse complement strand
AAATATGACAGGGAAGGACACCGTAATATCAAATATAAAAAGAGAATAGACCCAGGAATGCTGCTAGCTTGGAGATGATTCTGCAGCAGAGATACAGTTCTTAATTCAGCCCAACCTGTATCTATTCGGTGCCTAATAACTTGGAACACTGAGCAGGGCACTNCAGCATGGATACACCCACCATTCCCTTAACTATCTGATAACCCAGGGTGCAAACAGCCAAGAGTGTAATTCAATTATAAGAAACATTGTGATCAAAGGAAGGTGTTTGCTTGCAGTTAATGAAGTTATCAACTCATTTCAACATGCCATTTGGAAACCATCTCTTATTGACTGTTAAATTTAGGCATGTGCTCTGTGACAAGAGCTGAGATAAACCACTGGCTCACTCTGCACTAAGTTGCTACTCTGCTCTAGATGACAAAGCCTGCTGCAGGAGTGGCAACCCCAAACTGGAACACCATTTGGGTGTGGGGAGTCTTTTACTGGACACTATGATAAAACGTTAATCTCCATGCTTGGTTTCTAAAGATTTATACACCAGTTCAGCTGTCAGTCTCTTATCTCAACTGAACTCTTTTCTCAGAAGAGGAAAGTGAAGACAGTAACTCCAATGACCTGCTAATGGTATTCCGAGGATTAAACGTGCTGTACCAAACCATGCGGCNGTACATTTATTCTCTTTGTTCAGCTGAAGGCTGTATCAATAATTCCTTGTGGATATGANNNATATCCATCATCAGGATACAGACATAGTGNTGGCTAAGGAAAACTTTGCTAGACTACATAAGCCTTCATGATCCTGGTCCTTTGACTTTCCACTGGAGTTCCTGAAGAAAACAACTAAACTAAATGTTCAATAATTAATAATAATAACAACAATAATCTGTGATAGTCACTCTCAGCTTGCAAAACCAGAGTTCTCAACAGCCTCTCTGCACTTCTCCCCTAGTGAATCCTCTTCACCTCCTCTGCTCCCGGAAAGGATTGTTTCATATCAGCACACTCAATCACTGCCTGCCAAGGTCCTGGGATCAACTCTTCTGACTAAGCCCATTTGTTGGAAAAAGGAGTCTGACATGGCAGATCCACTCAGAGCCTGTGCCTGACTTGTGCAGGTTCAGTAATCCACAGACCATTCTGCAACACAGAATGAAATGTTCTACTTGAATCATGGCTCAACATAGTAGACACTCACCCATGTGGCTTACAGTATACTTGAACTAGGATGGCTGTGACTGAGAGTTTTTAAATAATCTGAATTAGTATAAATTTAACTTGAACAGCCACGTGTGACTAGTGGCCACAACACTGACCACAGAAAATTCTATTAATGCCAGTCAAGACCTCTTGGTTATGAATGTTTCATTTTTCCCAATGCTTCAGTAATGTCTAATACAATCACTTTTTCTGTAAACATCTTTTAGTCATGGAACCACCACCAATTCTTGTTTTTCTGGTGAAACTTCTGACTATATACTTCATATTTGTTGAGTCTACCTGTTGTGTTCATACTCCCAGACCTGAAATGCCCCAGGACCTACGCACTTCACTCTTTCCGATAATCTTTTGACACTGTGTCAATTATAATGAGATATCTCCAAACACAGATTCCCAGAGCCAAAAGGGCAACCAAGTTCTTCATACAGTTTGGTATCTAACAAGCCAGAAAGCAACACACTTAACTTCTCAGCTCTGTAAAAATCCATTTCTTCTAAGTCTTCCCACGGCAGCAGGGGCATCTACATCCACCTAAGTTCATCGCAAAAGTAGGCAGCACTCCTTGAATCCTCCTACCTTCTCTCTCAACCTTGACTCTAGGCAGGTACACAAGCAAGGGCCCTAAGCTGTGAATGAAAAGTAATGTTTATTTTAAGGGACATAGAAAGGTGCTAAGAAGTTTCAGGTTTGGGAGAAAAAGCTGCTATGGGGAAAATTTGAAAGAGGTACCAGTGGAATTTAGACAGGCCAGTGGGAAGGTATAGTGGAGACTGAGTAATTCTGGAGGTGGAAGTCAGGCAGAGAGATGTAGAGGGTGACACAGAGTTGGGGATGGAAGATGATACCTAGGATTTGACCTTCAGAAACTGTGTGAAAGTTAGTACACCTACAGGGATGAGTCAGACACTCAAAGAAGCAGTTTTGCTTCTGATGGAGGCTGCTGCTGTTACTGGTAGTTAACCATCAACCTGTCTGTTCTGTATAAGCATCATGAAGGCAGGTCTGACAAAGGGACAAAACTCATTGGGTCCTGGTCTATCAAGTCACTACTGTGGCCTCTCAATAAGCTTGGAATGTTCTGGAGACGTTTTCCATTCTAAATAGATGGCTAAGTAAAGAAACCTAACAGCTGCAAACATGAACAGGGAGTAAAAGGAAGTTCACAAATTCTTCCCCATTGCCTTCCAGGATAGTGCTTGCTTCTGAATGACACTGTGCTTAGTGGTAGGAAATCTGTGTTCAAGAAGCAACTAAATGACAAACTAGTCAGCAGTAGGATGATACAGAGCAAGGGCACTTTCTGTAGAAGGTTACTACTGTATCAGTCGCACACTGAAATACTCAGTCACAGAAAACATCTTTTTTTTTTTTTTTCTTTATTTCCATAGAAAATCTACTCACTAGGCTCAGGGTTGTGTAGAGCTCAGGGTGTGAGTGTTCGGCCCTGAGTTTGTTCCCCAGTAAGGCCTGAAAAACAAGCAAACCACTCTCTTCATCCTTCATCTCATGCATACTCATAGGATTAACCATTCACATCCTAAAAAAATAGTCTCATCATCAACACGGTGGTAGCATAGGCACACCTGAGCTAGCACAAGTACCCAGTCTGAATCTAGACAAAATATTTCAAGTCAGAGGCAGCACTAAAAACAAGGCAAGAAATTAAAATTAGCAATAATAAAAAAGTACCTTCAAACTTTTAAAAGGTTCATTTTTCTTTGTGTTTCAAGGAGATTATTATTTATCTGTTCCTCTACAATGACTTTAATATCTTTGTTAAGCTCTGGAAAAAATATTTATCTCACAATGTCTGAATTTTATTCCAATGAATAAGAATATGATTTGTGACATAGCTCTCTCACAGCATGGCAGGCAATGGCAGTATTTAACACTGACCTTTGTAAACTGATTTCATTTATGTGTAAGAAACACTCATGACTGATCATGGTCTTTATGTGTCTTGTGAAAAATAGTCTATAATTTTTAGGGACAAATNATTTAGATTAAAATGACTTTAGGATATGTTTGATACTTTCACGATTATAATAGTTTTGTTAAGTCATTGAGACTGTATTGTAATTACAAGAGCTTTTGGAGAAATTGTATTTCGCTGCCATTCAAAGCACTAAAGAAAGACATCTCTCACATTAAACATAATTCTTTCTTTCACAATTTCATACACAGTTTGATCAGTAGAACAATACATCCTCTTCTTTCTTCTACTTTTGTTAAAAAGATGCAGCATCTTAAAAACAATGTGGTAAGTGATTGTGTAGAAGAGAGGGAGAAAAGGAGATGTGCATGTCTCATTTGTACATTATGAAAGAGCCACCCTGCAGAAAACAATGTTTTTAGGCCTCATGAAACTTTCTCTCTGTCCCCTTTGAAATGTAAGAAATCTTGTCAGATTTGGGGGGGTTCTGGGGACTGAACTTGATTCTTTGCTGTGTCTTGTCAAGTTTTGTGTTCTCTGTTTATGTCCACAAAGCTTAACTACAAAGGCTCCGCATTTGAAAAAGTCACCTAGAAAATATGGTCAACAGTCAACTACTACCAAATGTTCTGGAACTGTGTACAAAAATCTCCAGCAGGACAGTAAAGACATCAAAACACAACTTTATAGATTATTTTAGTACCATACCTGTATGTTTAGATTTGGCGTTGTCTTTTGACACATTTAGTCTCTAGCAGAGCTAGTGTCAACTTCATGATATCTAGCGAGCTATATTTTTGTTTGCTACTCCACAGTGACTCATATAGCACTGCGATATCTAAACTTCAAAATACATGAAGAAGCAATGATAGTACTGTCTTTGGATATCTGGCTTGGTACTTGTAGTATAATACTTATTGATGTCCACACATGAATAGGATTCTCAGTTCACATATTAAAAAACTGGAAATCTAAAAGGCTAATTTTCCCTTAAGAATCAAAAACTGAGAATCTGAGGGACAATTCTTTGTTTATCTCAATAACCAAGTATTGGGACTTTAACCTTGGTATGCTAAAGCTGGTATGCTAAAACATGTCTGTAAAGAATCCAATGATAAATGCATTGTGGAAATTATAGCACCCAAATTTGGAAGACTACCTTTTAGTCAAAAGGATCTAAGGATAACATTAGAATTCTGAAGCATTTTGTACATTTGAAAAATATCAACAAAATATTTTAAAGCTTAATAAATTTAAAAAAAAACAAATGCAGAAGTCAGATCAAAAGCAAAGTGAACTTTTAAATATTTGATCATGATACCAATGCACTTCACATTTTACATAACAAAAGGCATTAAGTATAATCAATTGTTATTTTTAATAATAAGAGGCATTAAGTATAACTTTCCAAACAGCTTGTAAAAGAATCTTTTGCAAATAAGTATGGACATTTTTATTCACATGACAAAAAACCATGAATTTCGAGATGACTTCTTTATGAGATGTCTTCTAAGTAAATAAGTTCAAAGTTATTGCCATTTGATTTATGAGGCATATCTTAATGTTAAGTATATCTGTAGCCGAGAACACACAGGAACATGATCTTTGGCCATGACCATAGTTGGAGTGCGTCTCTTCTTATTTCGAGCTCATTACCATCAGATAAACAATGATTAATTCTCTGGGAATCACTCCCACGCACTAAACTGTTTTCCTTATCTTCTACCTCACTCCAAGGTTATGGATTTTACAAGCTTTGCTTTGGGCTGTATTTCAAAATATTCTTAGCAAAATATCTCTTTCTAACACCAAGCAATGAAAAGCCAATCTTACTAAGTTCCTTAAATATTTTCTATGAAAATGGGAAAGGAATTCATTTATTAACTCAATTTTCACTTAAGCAAAGAACCCTTTTACTCTTATCATTCTTTAAAATCACTTTAGATAGCTATAAGTGGAGTTGTTTTATATAATTTTAGACATTGAAATAGAAGAAATACAGGTTTTAATTTTTTATGAACAGTTTAAAAACTGATAACAGACAATTTAATGGCTTTTACAATGCTAACCAGTCTTTATGGAAAGTCATGGTGTTGGTCTTGCCTCCCACAGGCCCACAGCAGAACAGACCAAAGAGGAANAGAGCCACTGAGCTAAAAGCTGCCATCAACTTTGAATACAGCCAGATTGCCAAAATGCAAGAAATCCCTGTCAAAGCAGACAAACAAATGGGGCAGTCTCTCCATTTTAACCCCTTAAGGGAAGGAACTCTGCAATGGCTCCTCTACTCTTTGTTCTAATTTTGTTTCTGTCGGCCCTTTTCAGCCTAGAAAGCCAACGTTTATTGCTCACTTCCTAAGAACACAAACCCCATTTTGTGGGATGAGGTATTGATTAACATTACATATAAGAGTCAATTCAATGTTTTAAAGTAAATTGTTAAAAGTTTTGTCTTTTAACATTGCACTGAGAAAGAATTAAAAAAATAACTGGTAGTTTTTATACTTTCTAATTCAAATGTCCTTGTTAACACTGAAAAGTACTCAAACCCATCATAAATGTCTCAAAGAGTGCACTTTTTAGCTGATATATTGAAGTACAGAACGAATTTTGCTACACTGTCCCAATATCTCTTATAATAAAAATTCAAAGAAAATTAAAAAGCATGGAATTAAAAAGCCAAAAGCACAGGCATGTTTCTAACAGGAAGCTGAAAGCAAATCTACCAGATCATCCTTCTGTTTCAGAAGATATAACCACACACACAAGTATACTTTCGTGAGTACCGGCAGGTGTGGTGAATAGTTTTAAATGTCAGCTTGCCACAACCCAAAATCAACTTGGAAGAGAGAATCAGTTGAAGAGCTGTCCAGAGCAGGCTGGCCTGTGGTCATGTACATGAGGGCTATATTAAATATTAAGTGATGCAGGAAAACCAAGTCCATTAATGGGTGGCATCTTGTGGGCTGGCCCTGAGCTCTATATGAGAGTTGGCTGAGTCCCAGGCTGGAGCAAACAAGCAAGAATGCACTCATTCTCTCTGCTCTTGAGTGTGGCTATGAAACTATATCCTTAGTTTCTGCCATGACTTCCCTCAAATAATGGGCTGCATTCTGGAATTGTAATAAAAAATAAACTCATGCTCCCCTAAGCTACTTTCGGTGAAGGAGTTTTCTCACAGCAACAGAAATAAACAAGAGTAGCAGGTGGGAAACAACACAATTAAACAATAACCATGGATCAAAAGACATTTTGAAATTAAACATTAATTGCTACTTAAAATATAGTTTCACATATTTCAGGATGTAAGATTGCCTCTCAAAATATTGCTATGCAAAGAAAGTTGTCTCACTCATCTAGAATGACCTGGAGCAAGACTCCTCTGGGCTTCGCTTCTCTGAACACATGAATCCATCAGCAGTGTGGCAAATGAAGGCCACTCCAGCTTTTTTAATATTCATACATTCAACAACCGAATTACTTCTGCCTCAAAATTGAAATGTAAAACTGGACTGAAGAAATGCATTTTATTTTTTAAAGAATTTGTGAAATGATGAGTTCTGGACAAATGAACTTTCAAAATAATTATAATCAAAGACGATGTGAAAAGAAAACAATTTGCTGGCCATCTTAACCAAAATGGAGGGTTATACAACTGTTCATATTTCTCAGTTGGAGGGTACATGTAAACTGCAAGGGGGAAATTGATTGTTGTCATGTAACTTTTATTTCTAAAGAAGTTTCTGTGGGGGCTACAGAGATGGCTCACGGTTTAAGAGCATTTACTACTCTTGCAGAGGACCGGGTTCAGTTACCAGCACCCACATGGAAGCTCCCAACCATCTGTAACTCAAGTTCTAAAGTATCTACATTCTCTTCTGACCTCCACAGGCACTGCATGCATACAGTACACAGACATACATGCGGGCAAGAACATCCACATACATGAAAAATAAAAATAAATCTTAAAAACAAAGAACCCATGAAAATAACATGACTCTAACAGAAGACAGATTGAGAAAATACTTAGGAAATTTCAGGTTCTCAGATGAACTCTGAAGCCTTAGAGCAATGGATGGTATATTTGTGCTCAAGTCAAAGAAGTTTTACTAATGATTTTAAGATACAATAAATCAATATTAGCATAAATATTCAGGTATCTAAATAAAACAAAAATATTCTGACCTTTGGGGCAAAAAATACTTTAAACCTTACTCAGTTTGCACAAGGTTGATCGATATCGTCTTTGATAAAAGCCAATATCAGCTATCAAGTTTCCACTGACAAAGAATCTAAGTAGCTCTATGCCTATCACAACCAAACAACAGCAACAAACAGGCACAGAGTTGGGGACAGCTAGAGGATGAGGTGTAAGTAACTCTCTCTAAGAAAAGGGACTGAAAACCAGTTTTGGTGGCAGCATACAATTTTCAAATTCTTAGTACACTCTCAGACTAATATCTCAGTTACAATGAGGCATCATCTTGGTTACACATGTGAAACAGAGGTGAGTTGACTACTATTTGTTAGCCCCAACCAACTTTGAATTTTTCTCATCACAAGAGCATATTGTTTTTTTGCCAATGTTTATACCAAAACACTAATAGAAATTCACACTTGTATAGGCAAAGCAAATTTGTTCAGACAGTGTANTTTGTTCAGAGCTTTGAAAGTCAACACTGTAAGAAATTCTGCTTTTTCTCCCCTTTTGCTCACTGAGTATCAGCATCTTAGGTTGAGTTTCTCAGATCTTATTTTCAAAAGGCGGTCTTCCATCCATCCCTGACCTACACCTCTGTGTGCTTCTCCAATTAGCATGGGGTCAGAGAAAGGAGCACATCTGAGTCTCTTCTCTAGTGACTAGATAAACACAATCCATGGGATCTAATTTAATTATGCATAGTGTGTGGATCTTCTCATTAGCTGTAGTTGACTGAATATCTGCAAGTCATTTGATCCATTCATCCTTTCTCCCAGCTTCACAGTTTTAGAAAACATTCAGTCAATGGTATTGAGTGAGCATTTACTTTGTGCCAGCTATTGTCCTGTACAGATTTTTTTCAAATAAAGAAAAAGACAATAATATACTGTGCAATGCCATGTTAAAAAGCAAGTGCCTTGCTGAGTATTTCAATACAAAAAATGTGATGAAGCTGGTAACAGAGCTGGAAAGACAAAACAGGAATGGGAGCCAGGCTGGCNATAGGAAAAAGCAAAACCAAACCAAACAAAAACAACAACAACAATAAAAAATCCCACAAAACAAACCTCCTTCATGTGTTCTTCTTTTTGTTTGATATGTCATACATATATATCATGATTTTAGTTGTTTATATCCCCCATTCCCCTTTCTTATTTCCTCCCTCTCTTGTTGAAAGTCTTCTCAGCAAGACTCTCTCTTCCTTTCATGTCTTCCTGTATGGCCCACAACTGAGAATTTCTTGCTTCAGTGGAAAGCAACATTTCAGTGGCTACACCACTGAAGAAAATGACACCTCTTTCTCCAACAAATGTTATCTCCAAAAGTCTTTCAGGGAGGGTAGGACCCCAGGGGCCCCTTTCCCTACTCATGAAGAAATGTTGAATATACAATCTTGAGTAGATATTGTGCAAATATCTACAACTACAGTGAGATCACCAGTGCAATAGCCATGTCATGTCAGGAAGAAATCTTTTTTGGCTCACTTTTCCAGCCTCTGCTCTAATATTCTTTCTGCCTCCTTCCACAGAGTTCCTTGAGCCCTGGAAGGGGCGATAATGTCCCATTCCAGGACAAGTACTCTATCATTACTTATTCTCAGCACACAAGAAAAAGCTACCTCCATCCCCAGAAGTAGAAGAATAGAGAGAACATTGTCAGAACACAATTCTGTCTCCCTTTTACAGAGTGCAGAGAAACAAGACTGCATCAAGAGATGTGTAATCAGATGCTGTCATAGCCAAGGAACGCTGACCAAGCCAGCAAGACAGAAGAGGAACGCTTTCCTGGTGCTATCTTTCTCTCATTTTTCTCATTGAACTTCAAAAGTCCATCAGCCTGGGAACTTGGCAAACATTGTTTTTAGGAAATAAACAAAGAAAGCATAATTCAGAGACACCTAGAAAATAGTAATGCTTTANCATTTCAAGTTGTCAGTCTATAAAACCATTTTCAATTTCAAGTTGTCAGTCTATAAAACCATTTTCAAAATGTCTCCAAACCAAGGGTACACATGTGCTCACAGACCAGCACACACATGGGCATGCACTTGGGAAGTCACATTGGCAAGGCAATGATGTGCAGAATACAGAGAGCCCAATCTTTAGAGCCTACAAGGACGCAAGAGTCTCTCATGACTCTGCAGTATTATCAACTGTTTTATCCTTTGAAAATTCATCTTAAGTCTCTCAAAATAGTCTGTCACCATGAATGTCACCATTAAATGCTCAATTTAGTGATTAATAAAGCACATACTATTTTCTTTAGCTTGCTTGTCTTACTTAGGCCTTTTATCACTTTCTTCCCAGTCTGAGGTACCAATAAATTTCTCTCAAAGTAGGATTTTTATGTAATTTTATCTAGTACACTGTGTTTGTGTGTGTGTGTGTGTGTGTGTGTGTGTGTGTGTGCGCGTGCATGTGCTGTTCAAATTATGTGTAGAGGGGGTGTGTGCAGAGGTAGATGCCAGGCATTGGGCATCTTCCTCTATCACTGTCCATTTTATTTTCATTATATACATAATATAGTCATTACATAAAATATATTATATATAATATATATAAAATATTGTTTGCTGTTTGTTTGAGACACTTTTCCTCTCTGAACCTGGAGCTCACTTATAGAACTGCCTTTCTCTGCCTCAGCACAAGGATCACAGACAGGTACTGTTGTGTTCAGCTTTTTATGTGAATTCGAGGATCTGAACTCAGAAACTCACACTTGTGCAGCAAGCTCTTTATACAGACTGAACCATCCCCAGCCTCTCTAGTCCTTCTGGCTTATATCTCATGTGTCCACTAAGAAAACCACTTAAAAATAAAATTATAATAAGTTGTACAGGTGTGTTGTTTATTTTTTTCCTTTAAATTTTCAGGTTTTCTTGTCTTTTACTTTTCATTATGTATATTGATTGGAAAAAATATCCATTCTGATAATAGTAAGCACTTTTTTTAATTTTTAAAGGAATGTTTATTAAATGCTATCAAATTTATTGTCAGTATTAACAATAGATTTTCTTTTCATTCTTTCTTTCATATCCTTTTCTTTTTGATCCACTTGCATTTCTTAGTTTACATACATAATTTCTTGTACATATAAAATACATATAATGCATATATGTGATATATAATTCAGCCAGCCAACACAAGTCTTTCTTTGCTCTGTGGTTAATGCCCTTCCCCACTGCCCTTTAGGAGTCACACAATTGCAGTCAGGGTTGAATCTGAGCTCCTCACACTTCCTGCATGGTTCCATCCCTGTGGGGTGCTGAACATTGCTGAAGGTGCTTCCTGTGATGCCAAATCCTTTCCTTTACNCAGGTTCCAGATTCAGAGTTGTTCTAGATGCATCATGCAACTGAAAGTTTAACTTCTGCATAATCAAACAAATGTCTTGCAGGTTCANGAGACCCTAGAATACTGAAAGGATTGGAAAACATTTGCTCTTGCTACACACTGAAAACAAATCATCTAAAAATTAGGGAGTTGTGGTGTTTCCAGTAGTGT
>LZPO01036981.1:0-10871 GCA_001675575.1 Neotoma lepida | reverse complement strand
TGCTCTTTACAGCTAAATAAAAATTCTTTGTGTACTGCATTTTCTCTATGTATTCATTTCATGATGAACACCTACNATGACTCAATATCTTAGTTATTGATTATAAGTAAATCATAATTTTATTCATGTTTTTTCCTACTGTGAATATCAGATATTCACATACTTGGAATCTGAAATTTATCACTTATCATGAAAATTATTTTCCAAACATTTTATTCAATATAATCAATTTCAAAATTCAGTATAATATTTATATTAATGCTATTATATGAGCAAATTTCCAGGGAAAATCTTCACATAAGCTCAAATTTACTGGAAATGGTGACAAATATATTACCATAAAGGACACTGTATATTACATATAACTTTATAGTTATCCATAAAATTAATTAAGCNTATTAACCCTTTTCATTTTTATAGTGACTTTGAGCATCTATAACTTTTACCCAATGTTGTGTTCTGTATGTTCTCATGTTTCTCCTTTCTTCATTCATATATAGTATATATGTGCTCACATTGACAGTTGGAGTGTAGGTCATAATACACAAAGCTGTCTATAAATGCAATTCATAACTGCTTATATTCCAATAGCAGGACTTGTTTAGCTTGTGTGAACTTTATTTAACTAGTTTAAACATACTTGATTTGATATGCAGTTATTTACTCTGGTAACCTGGCAAGGCAGCATCAAGAATTTTGCCTTTCTATGAAGTTTTTCAACATGTCATCTAAGTAATAGACCAGGTATTTACAAAAATGTCACACAAATTCTAGGTATCCTGTATTATAAAGTCTCAGGTGTTTGGTTTTACTATTATTTTTGAATGAAACAATCATTCAAGTTCTTAAGCTGGTTATGTTTAAAAAAAAAAACCGAGTGAAACAAAAGGTGAAGGAACCGTGTGAGGGAGCCTGGATATAGGAACCCTACAGATACACACTCAGAGGAACAACTGCACAAGTTTCCAACGCTGGGTAAGTCTGATATCTCAGTTGCTTTAAAGAGGGCAAGAGTTGACTAAGAAAGGAAGTTAACATGGGAGGAATGCAGCCTTAAGTAACTCCTTGTAAGTAAACAGTTATTTATAAATACTGTAGAGAGAAGATGGTAAGTCCTGTAAGCTTAAAAAGAAGTCCAATCATTATGATGCTTAGGATAATTCACTGCTTAGAAAAATGAAAGATATTAGAGGAAATTAACCAATAAAATATTATAATCTCTATAAAATTATGAATCTGTCAATAAATAGCTTATGATTTACTTAAAAGTTTATAAAATTGGTGACCTTTAAGACAATGAAGTTGAATGTCTGCAATTTTTGTAAGTTTGGGCTTTTGTCATTAATTTTTTTCTCTTTTTTATTAAAAGTTTAATTAGTACAGGTGAAATATCCTAAAATATCAGCCTAGTTTCTACTTTATTGTATTTATGGAGAAGAACATGATGTGATTTAAAATTTTATGTTTAGCATAAATAAAATATAGATATTGGGAAATAATATATCATCATGGCTTACTGTTAAATTGTTATATATACATGTTCATAATTATGATACATCTGTGGATGCATTTATTTATAGGCACCACATCCAGTTTGCTTTTGCTGTAATTTGTCATTAAACATAAATTATTTAATGATTCACTTGATGCTTAATTTAAGGAATAGGAGTAAGATGAACTCTACTTTAATTCTAAAAAAGGTAGTTTATCTTTCAAGTCTTTGCAGATAATTTGAACCCTAGACCTAAAAAGTCTATAGTCTTTCTACTATCAATATTAATATTAAACATGTGATAATTCTATTCTCAAAGTTCCATTATATCTGTCTTAGAAGGCAGAAAAATATAATGAGGGAAAATAAATTTACTTGACTTATGTGCCTTTTTAATAAGACTTGGAAATATGTCTCTTAAAACCACTCACAGGCCGGGCGGTGATGGCGCACGCCTTAAATCCCAGCAATTAGGGAGGCAGAGGCAGGCGGATCTCTGTGAGTTCGAGGCCAACATGGGCTACCAAGTGAGTTCCAGGAAAGGCGCCAAAGCTACACAGAGAAACCCTGTCTCGAAAAACAAAACAAAACAAAACAAACAAACAAACAAACAAAAAACCACACACACACAGTATTTAAGAAAAGTAAAAGCTGTATATGTTAAATCAAATAACTTGCATATGGCATCTTTTTTGTATCTGAGCAAAGCATGCCAAGAGGGCATATATGCACTAGTCCCCTTTTCAAGCCAAGAAATCCCAAGAATACCCTTTTAGCTTCCGCAGCCTTGCTGTGGATATGTAAGCTTTCTAGGAAATCCAAACTTCACAATATTTTATAGTACTATAAGAAACTAAATATTACTTTGAAATTTTGTGTTAGGTCCTCACTAAGTTTCTCAGTGGCATATAAATATTGCAAATTGGCAAATTATTTTTTCTTCAAAGTCTTTATAACCTATGTTTTCACAAAATAGAATTCCATAAATTACATATTTTTCCTAATATTCTAAAGGCATCCTTTATTTCTGTTTCCAAATTATATTGAATTTCCTGTTATATAGCTTAGCAGATTCATTAAGCAGTGTCCTGTGGTAAATTTCTCCTCATCCGATATACACGTTGTGTAGACATACTTGGTATCACAAAGCAGAATATACAATATTTGAAAATTTATGTTAACTATCATTTGAAGTACATTGACTAGTGAATAAATGAACTTGATCAAACAGCATCATTGGCCCCCCTATCTGAATTTTTCCTTTAGCACTTCTCTGAAAATAGTATCTTTTACCCCAGCATGTCTCTGCTCTTGTGACCTTTTGCCCAAGGATATTCCTACTGACTTAATCTCCTGCTGACAGAGTTCCTCCTTTACTGGGCCATCTGGGTCAGGATTTTTGCTTGAAAAGGAACTACAGACCATCTTGTCACCAACACTGATGGATATCAAGAACCAGATGTGATCTAATGGTGGGATAAATATTAGAAAACATGTGGATATGGTCATATAAGTTTGGTTTCTAAACATATTGTTTCTAAGAGAAACAAGAAGTGATATCCATGGATATTCCTGAAATCAATTACTATTACTCTAATAACCTAATACCTTAGAGATGAACAACATCATTTCTACAGTGGTGAAGGTAACTGCTAAAGTATTTTTAGGTGGGTTCCAGCAAAACATATACTGTTATAACAATGTTGTCAAATGCGATCTGACTTCCCTTCTTCATGGGTGATCACTCAGGTTTCTTCTTGGATACAGAAAATGGACTTGCAGTTTAATCTCAGAATGTAATCTGATCATTTATTTTACTATATTTTTGAAAACATTGTTGAATCTAATGAGAGAATATTTCCTGCTTTTGAGACAAACAAGTTTCATATATTCTTACATTAAGGCATGATTCAAAATTGTTAGACACTATGTGTATGCGCCATTTCAAAGCATGTGTTCCATGTCTTTTTTTCTTCTGAAATACTCTGTAATTCCATAGTCGTTTCTATCACTTCAAGTTCGTTTTTATTCACCTCGATCTAACCCCTCAGTCTCTTATCCAGAGCACACACTGTTTTAATAAGATGGGCTAGTTGCCATTTTTGCTTCACCTGTAGTTATTTCTTCTTTCTGTGCCTGTGCCAGGGATAACCTTGTTTGAATCCCAATCAGAGCCTAGCCACAGTGATATCACGTTATACCACTGCAAAAAGTCTTTTCTGAGCCAATCAGCTGGTGAGGTGCTTCAGCNCTTCCCTATCATGGTAAGAGCCTTTATTAGCATGAATAGTCCCAACTGTTCCACTAAACTGCAAGCTACTGAACAGTGCATATTGTGGTTTAACTGTACATGTAGGCTCAGTGTTGAGAGCTCATTGCACTAAAAACTGAAATCTGTACACAAAAGAGTTACTGGATGGTTGATTTATTGATAAGCCACTGAAAAACTGACCATTGGTTGATTGTTTACACTTCAGTCCATTTTCTTATTAATGTGGAAAGTGCCATTTTAAGTAGTTTTGTTGTTCATTCTGAAACACATCAGCACGCCATTGAAAGTAACTTTTGGTTTAGCTTATATATTGTGGAGAAAGGCACTACAATTCATCCATATGAGAATCATCAGTTTTTCTGACAGTGAACATCACTTGGATAAATCTTTTCTCATTTTCAGCTGCCAGACATAATATGCTAACAGATATTTATATGTACTGTCATAGATCATAATTGCTCTGGAAAAGACCTACTATTTTGGTGGAAGGAGTCAGTTGGCTGCAGATATGTGCTGAACATAAATATGTGTATGTTCATTTCCATTCAGTAGGCAGAAAGGAGACGTTTTATATTTTATATCATTCCATTGAGTGATTTTCTACATATGTTTGAAAATAACTATTTGTTCTCCTTCCAAGCAGTGTGCATATTTCAAATGTTAACTGTTTTCAGAGAAGTAATATGAATACATGTCACCCTTCCTTCTGAAACAAAAAAGACTGTTTATCTCACCCAGTTATGGACTTAATGCAAACTCCAACCCAAAACTAAATGAATGTGCCTTGTGTCATGGTAACAGCCTCATTTGTTTTCTTAGACAGCTTGAACTGGTTTCCTGCCAAAGTTAAAATACAGGTTATTCAACAGAATAAGGTTCCTACTTTAGCTTGAAGAAATTTCAAGCTTGCTCATATTAACATTTCATTTCCTTATCTTTCTAAAGCAAATTATTTTTCCTCAGTCCTTATAATTGCATTTTCCTTCCTTTTGAATTTATTTGTATTAAATTGTTAAAAACCTATGCTTTGCCTATCAATGAGACAATGGTCCATTAACAAGAATGGATTTTAGGCAACGAAAAAGTAACTGAACACAAACTGGATTATCTCTCAAGGTTTCAATGACACAGAACTGTGTTTCCCAAAACCCATTCCAAAAAGTAATGTATTTGGATATTAATATGTAATATTTGAATACTCATTCAATGATCAAATGAATTATAAATATTGACTTTTTGGGCACTCAATTCTCCTTACCTTTAGTATATTCAACAATGTTATCTCTTTTCTTTCGGTTAATTATATATGTTATTTGACCTACAAACATCAATATGTATACAGAAGCATAAATTCTAAAACTTCCCCAAGTATACATTCACTCTTCCTATTTAGATAAACAATGTCTACACTGCCAAATTTATCATTCCACATTTCCTTTACAGACATACTATGAGTAGCAATGCTGTTGAAGTCCTCAAATACAAACTATTTGTCATTCCTGGTAAAGATCTCATTTAGCTTGTAGCATATTATTTAATTGAATTTGATTCTGATAATTGTTATTAAGATAACTTATTCTTTCTTTTTAAAATTAGTCTTTGATATTTTTGTACAATGAGCTTAGGCCACATTCACCAACCATCCTCTCTTCCCTAACCCTTTCCAGATCTACCCCCATTCCCTTCCCATGCAACTGTGTTTTTCCCTCCCACATAGATCAAGGCCACTTTGTGTTGTCCAGTTATTCTTGCATGTGTGNTCTTCCATTGAGGTGGTTGATTTTTCAATGGCTGCATACGCTTTGAGAGAAAACTGAAGGTTCCTCTGCCAGCTAAGAATTGCCAATAGCTCCACAGCCAGGGGTGGAACTACCTCCTCAACTTAGCTCTCCATGCTGGGATTTGGTCTTGTTTAGACTTGCACAGGTTTTGTACATGGTGTCTCAATAACGAGAACAAAAAATCATTTAATGTTCCTAGATAAACAAATGAAACTCTTAAAAACTAAAATACAAATACTGCAACAAAAATAAAATGAAATATAAGGGGATACAAGGGAGAGCTTGGAAGAAATTAAAGGAATGGGTAAATGATGTAAAATTTCAAAAAATAAAATTGTATATATATATATATATATATACCATATATATTATTTCATATATGTATGAAAATACAAGATCTTTCTGAGATTTGGTGCATTTTGCTTAACATAGTGATTTCCTGTTCCATCCATTTCTCTATAATAGCCTTGATTTCAATTTTCTTTTTCACTGAAATGTTGCATTGTATCATATTTTTTTATCCATTCAACTCTTGATTGACATCTTAGTTGGTTGCATTTCCATCAACTAGAGCAAACTTTCTCTTTGAATATTGACCTATAGTTTTCCTTGGCATTTATTCAAGACTGGTATAGTTGGTGACATGCTAGGTATTTTTGTAGTTTTGAAAACTCCTTTTGAGTTTTATAATGGTTAAACAAGTTTATACTCCCATCAGCAGCAAACCACTGTTCCTCCCTTCTGTCATCACCACTCGTAGCTGTAGTCCTTTGTTTTTTTGATGGCAGCCATTCGCNTTGGAGTAGAGTGGACTTTCAGTGATGTTTGAGNTTGCATTTACTTGGTGGCTAAGGATGTTAAATAATTTTTCAGATATTTGAAATTATTCTTTAAAGTAATATCCAATTCATTCACCAATTTAGTGATCAAATAATTGATTTTTTATTGTTATTGATTGGAGTTTAGGTTTTGTGGGGTTTTTTCTTTTTTTTTTATTCCATATATTGTAGCTAATATCACTGTCAGACATATGGCCAATAAAGCCTTCTCCCCTCTGAAGGCCATTTCCTCATTTTAGTGGTTGTTTTCTTTGCTGAGCAGAGGTTTCTTAATCATGGAATTACATTCTTTAATTCTTGGGATTATTTCCTGTGCTATTGAAGTTTTCTTATCAAGTTGTTTCCTATGCTTACATCTAGGAAATTGTTTTCCATATGTTTACGTGTAACAGTTTATAACTTCCAGGCTTTACGTTAAGGTCTACAATATATTATGGACTGATTTTTGTGCAGGTTAAGAAAGGTGTTCTTTCACTCTGCCACATGTGAAATTTTAATTTTCCCAGTGACATTCAATGTAGACAGTATATTTCTGAAACCTTGGTCTCAAATTAGGTGGCTGTGTGTGTGGATTTATTTCTGAGTCTTCTATTTCATTGGTTCCCCTGTCTACCTTTGTGGCAGTATCATACACTTCTTAAAATGGCTCCAAAATATTATTTGAGGTGGAGTACTGCTATGCCTCTGTCATTATCTTCCTGCCTGAGAGTGCTTTAGCTATTTGTAATCTTTCATCCTTCCATATGTATGTTAGCAATGTTTTTTACTTCTCTGAAGAACGCCACTGGGATTTTGAGTGGGTAAAATTTAATCTAAAGATCATTATGTTTACATAGTCATTTTCACAATATTAATTCTATCAATCCATGAGTATGTGGGATCTTCCCTTTTTTGATTTTCTTCAATATTTTTTCAGTTATTTAATTTTTTGTAGCAATCTTTCACCTCCTTTATTAGTTTTACTTTATTAGTAGTTCTGCAAAATAGCTAAGAAATAGATTTTCTTCTTTGGCTCTTGATGAGTTCATTGCTCCTACATCAAAAACTGATTTTTATATGTTGATTTTGTATACTGCTATTTTTCTGAAGATGTTTACCAGAGCTGAGAGTTTTCTTTACAGGATCATGTCATCTGCAAGTACAGGTAATTTGGTTTCTTCCTTTCCTATNGAATTACTTTTATTTCATTCTTGTCTTAGAATTTTAAGGTGATTTTATGGAATAAGAATTGAGATAGTGGCTACCCTTACATGGTTTCTGCTTTTAGAGGAATCGATTCTTTTTTTTTCTCATTTGGGATAATATTGTTACATATTTATCATATACCATCATTATTAAGTTGAAGTATGTTCCTTTTATTCTTAGTTTTTCAGTATTTTTTGTCTTAGTGTATGTGTGTGTCTGTGTGTGCACATCATGTGCATGTGCGAATGTGAATGTGCATGTTTGTGTGTGTGTTGTCTGTGTTTGTGTGCTTGTTACAGTTGCATCTTATGCATAATGTGTTTTGAATACCTTTCCTATTTCTCTTTAAAGATCTTTTTGAGGGGCCAAGATTAGAATGTTCAATCCCCAATATCATATTGCAAAGCAAACTGGTTTGGGGTGAGGCTTGTTTTTCCCTCCTTTCTGCTGGTGAGTCATGTGTTTGGAGCTTAGTTTGGCTGTGTAGCTTCTCCTTCATTGGACCATACTGAAGCAGCATCTCCATGACATTGTACTCATAATTGTATTACTGTGTTCTTGACTACTCTGGTAGCTACTGGACAGGCCAGTTAGTGTTGCATGAAGTTGTAAATAAATAAGTGAAATGTGACAAACAAAAATGAATTTATCTGTAAAATCCTCATTTTGAGTTTGAAAATTACTGAGATTTTAACAAATAAAGTGGTAATAATTGATTAGAATTGATAAACTGAAACAAACATTCAAACGTGAGTTGATTTCCTTCAATATACATGTGATAGATCACCAGGCCAGGAAACACTTACTTAGGCAAACCTATAAACTGCAATGTTAAGAGAACTGAAATTAGAATAATGATCTNATGATTTTTAGTCTACTTTTATTTCTATTATGTGTTAAAGTTAAAAATAAGCATTGGATNTTTTTTGTACATTTGAATGTTATGTTTTTCATATATAAATAAAGTTTTATGCATTTTATGCATAATACTATATGGATTGTGAGAAAGTATGGAAAGGTTTCATGATAATAGCCTATGATCATGATTCATGTGATTCATAAAACATAAAATATACACAAGGAGTTGATGTGTTATGAAAATACTTGTTATGTGAAAGAATTTTCATCTAAATGCATATGTAAATGCAATGCAAGCTATCTTTGCACAAATAAAATGTTTTTCCATCCATTTGACATTCTGTCTTAATCACAACTAACACAACATACAAAGAGTAGAAAATCAGGAAGCTTTTCNTACTTATGTTTATATTTCACTGTGGTGGATGAATCTGAGTCTTGATCAACTGTCTTCTTTCTTGACTTCCATAGATTTTATGTATCTGTGTCTATATGTCTATGTGTATTGAAAAAATTCTATGTTTACCAGGGCATNTTTAATAGCATGTAATGGTAATAAAGATGGAACAAATTTCATCTATTTAAATTATTTGTGATATAAATGTCAATTTCCTAAAGCCAGTGTTTAATAAAAGATGATGCCTATCTTTTATCTCATGGAAAATTTTGGAGTGTTTGCATAAAATCTCACTATCCTAACTATAGTTCAGTCACTGTAGATGCTGTGCCATTCCACGATTCCACTTGACTATGTTGACCTGCTCTGAGCTGTGAAAATTAGGCATGTTTTCATCAATCCATTTGACTGTACAAAGTTCATTATAGATTTGGGAGCAGGTGGGTAGTTTGTACCATCCACAGACATATGATATTCTGGATATATATACTTTCATAGTGTGTAATTATTTTAATTGGGAAGGGTAGAAGTAATTAGTTAAGTATAGATTTTCTAATTCATATGTATATATGTATGCATGCATTTATATATTATACATATGCACATATACATATATTTCATTATTCTTCANTTTTTGTTTAATAATGTAGTATTTTATAATGAAATTGATGGTGATACAGTAGGAGTTATATCTTATTGAATATTTTGCTAATTAATATAATGTTCTTCAGATGCCAGAATCATTGGAGGAAAGCCAAGACTCACATTTCCCATCCTTTTTAGCTATCAAATTTTCCCATATAACAAAATAAAATGTTTTTTTTTATGTTGTACTAGCCCTTTATTAGGAAATTTCAATACTTTCCCTATGTTGTAAATACACTGTTTATACATTTTCTGATTGGGGGTAGACATGAAAGAAAAACTTAAATTTAACTTGCCTAATAATGAGCTCTTCAAGTACATTGCTACTTCCTTGTGAGTTGAAATTGGATTCCACAGAAAGGATAATTTCATTGTACATAAAGGAGGGAGTGGTTTAACACAAGTGGAAATACTGGAGAAGTCTACCAAATGTTTTAGGAAAAGAAGCCTTTGTTTCCCAAGGCTTTAATTATAGGAAACCAACATGACCCTAACACTAAACCAGAAAGGATGAATTAAACTACAGACCAGTATTTCTCATATAGATGAAAAAAATTCAACACAAATGTAAAATGAAATCTGAATATGTAAATAAAAATTGTGACAAGATAGGGTTTATNCCCAGTTTTCAAGTCTGGTTCAACATTCTAAAATTAATTTATATAATCTAGCAGATCACTTGCAGAAATGTAAGAAAAGTATTTGTTTTAAAACCAGTGTATTGTAGAAATCCAAACACAGTCAGATGCACTCCATTAGGGATATTCAACCTGAATCAATGAAACAAATGCACTTCACACTCATTGGCATGATTAAAATCCAAATGAGTGAGAGCACCACATGCTGCCAAGAATCAGGAGTAGCTGGTACTCTGGTCCTCAGATATGGTGGATGGGAAATGCACAATCATATAGTCAATCAGAAAATAGTTTCTTAGAAAATAAACTTATTCTTGCCATATGATCCAGCAACATTTTACCTTGATATTTACACAAATGAGACTAAATTGTTGATTTACATGAAAGCTTTCTTAGAAATACTTTATAATTAGTATGTGTGACATCTTCAAAAATTAGCAACAATTAGATTTTTCCAACAATTAAAAAGATAAGTAGACTGTTGTATCTATCATATTGTTCAAAGCTAAAAAGAAATGAGCCATCTTGACAAGAATGGCTTTGATTGTCTGATTATTCTACCTATACTTCCAGAGTAGGATTAAAGTTGTATANNATCATCTGCAGTTTGATTTTTACAAAATAATAAGAAAAGAAAAGGTCTTATGACAAGCAAATACAACTATCATGGTATTAAAGGAAACTGTTCAAGTACAGAATGTTTAAACAAGGATTCTCCACCCCTTCTCATTAATTTTGCTTAGGAGAATTACTAAAATAGCATG
>LZPO01036977.1:0-10911 GCA_001675575.1 Neotoma lepida | reverse complement strand
AAAGCTGGAACATTGCTGTACAAATGCATAATTTTCAAGTTCAACTTTCTCTTGAAGAACTGGAAAAGATGAGAAATGTCTGCAGAAGTGTAAATATCTGATGAAAACAGGAGAAAGACTAGTTCCTCATGGGACCAGAACACTTCTCCCAAAAAGATCATCAATCTATGGCTGCCTCTGAAGGGTGTACTCAGACAAGTCCACACATAACATTCTGTCTTTCTTGTTAGAACTCATATATTGACTTAAAGCTCACACATGCCTCTTGCTAAAGAGCAGTTCCATTTTATAAGCATATTGAAGCCATCCCCAAAGCAGGAACTCTGGTAAATTCCAAGAGCCCTGAAGGCCTTAAATCATGGACACAGNTCAGAGATTATGAAGTCAAAAATGAAAGTTTAACCATAAAGACAAGTTAGGAGAAACATCTTTGCACTTCTGAAGAAGAGAATCTTTGAGACTTGACTTTCTTATTAGAAGAGATGGTTCAGAAAGATAATTCATACAAATCAGGAAGCCAACTTAACAGGAATAAATCTCCTATTGTTATTCAGGGAATATAGTACTTAAGCTTACATAGAAAGTTCGATGGAAGCCCTATTAGTCCAAGATTTTCAATTATCTATTACTAATACCTTGTAAATCTACCCAAACCAGACTCTACGTGTCACTGAGCTGTTTGTTAACAAGGTTTTGTAACTATGTCTTTAGCTTTCCCTTATTATTAGTGTGTAGGTGCATACATGCACATGTGCATGTGTGTGTNTGTGTGTGTTGGAGGCAGGGTGCATTCTATGGCATGCATGTCAAAGGCAGAGGACAACTATGTGAACTCAGTTTTCTCCTTCCACCTTTACATGGATTTCAGGGACCCAAACCGGATCAGGCTTGTGCAGCAAATGTCATATGTGGTGCTATCACACCTGCCCATTTAATGTCTGTTTCTAAAGCCCCAATTTTCTCCCTAATTGAAGTGTATATACCACCTAATAACAAAACACATTGACAGGAACTACTAAATATAAAACTCGTCACAAGCAGGTTGTCCAAAGCACAAACTATAAAGTACCTAACAGGTAGTGTTATTACAAAGAATTTATATTCTTTAAAAATATTCCTTTGTTTTCAAAATTCCAAACATGCCTTACTTATTCAATAACAACAGGATGTTTTTGCATGAATATTAATTCTACATTTTATAGCCAACATAGCTCAATATACATCCAGTTCATACAAGAATTAACAAAATGATTTCGGAAGTTTAGCTGAGAGCAAATTTTATTGTAGAGAAAAGTTCAGTGGCATGAGATGGGAAGAATGTGTTCACTTCCCAGGGGTCATTACGTCCTACTTGTATCATTCTTTGTTAGCATCATGGTTCAGAACAGCAAAAAGCTTAGCGCATATCCATCTTGACTTGTAATTTTTGTTAATGCCTTGGAGAATGTCTGTTCTGTAAAGCTTTAAATGATGGCTCATTTAAAGGGTAGGTAGCAGGGTGAACCACCTTAAGCTTCTAGGCATCCACTTCACAAAATACAACGAATTTACAGTGTCAGAATGTTGGCCCAGAGATATTTCCAGCACGTTGAAAGCAGATCTGTCAGGGGGTTTCCTTAAACATCCTCAAGAAACTGATGTAAAATGTCAGGATGCCATTTTGTTGATTTGCAACAAAACAAAAATGTCTTTAGATGGTAGTACCTAAGTCTGTGTGCAAAGCCTGAATGCTGCTTTTTACATAGACCTAAACAGGAAGCCAATTCATAACTAGAAAATGATTTGAAAAGCATGAAATTAGGACTGAATGAGTTAGTCAAACTAAAGGAATTCATTAAGAGGCATGTTTCTGATGGCTTTCCAGGAGTCCTTTGGTTCCTGGCAAAGTGTTTCTTGGGGGAGATTTCTCCTCTGGTCTTTAATTGTGGGGTAAAACTAGAACCCACAATCTAACTTTTAAATTCCTGGAGAAGCCTTCCACCCGCCCCCAACTACTAACCATGACTTTAATTTTCTGCTTTAATTTGTACTGTAGTTTAATTAGCAGCCTTGGTCCCGCCTTGGAAAGCATGTCTACTTTTCTTAGCCTCAGTAAAAATTGCCATACACTATTTAGTGAAGCCAGACAGTTATTTGTGTCTCAATATCTTGACACAGGATGTGATTATACTAGCTAGAAGGTGGAGTGGTGTTCAATACTGGATCCTTTGCCTGATGATTTGCATAAAAAACTGGCATTTCTACAAAAACGTAATGTGATTGGATAACTCAAAATCCTTTGTTTCTCCTGTCATACATTCTTCTTGGTGTAGAAAACTTAAACACTGATACTTGAAGATGCACAACATTAAGAGAATCCAATGGATGTTAATAGCATCAGTACTGTTAGTTTATTTTCTATTAATTTAAATAGATTTCAATCTGAGATTAACTGAAGTTGTTTCAATATAAACTCATGTTAACTTAAAAACTCACACTTCTGAATGTTCAGTACTCTAAAAGCAATCCAAATTATCAAGATCCCACTACACTCAAACAGTTGAAATCTGTTATCCAGAATTAAGTTGGAAACACAGATTTCCACTAACTCTGTTTTTCATAATAACCAGAAGCCATAGATAATTAAAATAACTAAAGATAATTAAAAATGAAAGACAATATGCAATTTTAAAACACTTTAATATTAATTTCATAATGTCATGTGTAATAACTATTAAATACCATAACAGCCACAAAAATTTGCTAATCTATTAGATTAAAAAAATTTGCTGTGAATGAGAACTCATCCAAAAGAAGGAATTTTGGGACCTCAAAATCCAGAATTTAAAGTCCTAATTCATTATTATAAAATAAGACAAAATCCCACTGAAAAAAATGCCACCAATGAAATGCCTGGGGGTTCCTATCCTTTCCTCCTGAATCCTAAGGCAATGCAGAGTTAGCTGTATTATTTATTGCTCCTAAAATTTCTTCTTCTTTATTTTCAATATAATGTGCTTCCTTTGTTTTAATTCCCTTTGGACCATTCACAATTTGCTCAACTTTTTTTTTTAATTGTGGACTCTTGATTAAATATAACTTATTCCAAAGGGAAAAGACCCCAACCATAACTACTCAAACTTGGTGACATTGCAATTTAGGGAACCAAAATTTTGGGAAGAAAAGAACAACAAAGAAAACTCTATTATAAATGTTATTCAATTTGCAAGACTAGCTATTTATTTTGAATATATGTAGGGTAAAATGCAGATTAAAGCAGGCTTCCCTGATCTAAAAAACTTATCTATTTTATATAAAATTGATAATGATCCTGTCAAACCTAATGATCTATACTTGTAATCCNAGCACTTGTGAAGTGAAGCAACAGGGTCACCCAATATGAATTTGAAGCCAGCCTGGACTATAAAGTTAAGCCCTGTATCAACAAAAGACATGTGCTCTCTTGCCAACTTCCTGGTAAACATGTTTGTCAGGTTGGACCTTTATAGAAATACTATAAACCTAACGGAGTCATTTCCCANTTCATCACACTAAAAAGGGACAATGATAATCAAGAGGGAGGTAGTGCATTGTCTAAGAATACACAACCAGGAGTACTTACAGAGACAGGACTACACCTCTGTCTCCCCAAGAAGCCGTTTTTACTGTTCTAACAAGGGAGCAATCACGAAGCTAACCTGGGTACAGTTAACTGTGAGCCATGTAACTGCAGAAAAGAAGAAGACAAGTCACTGTCTGGATTATCTGGGGGAGTCGCTCAGTTCTTTGCATTGTTCCTTGGCTGAGATATCATTGCCCTGTGGATCATTGGGTTGGTGAGATTGGCTAGTTAGGTCTGCATCCCTCCATCCTTTGCTGTACCTTCTGCCTTACCTTCTTGGGAGGACAGAATGAACCAGGTTCCAGAATGAATGAAGTGTTAAGTAGGGCTTTCAAAAGCAGCTCCAAATCATTGGTAGACACCCCCAACACATGAGCTTTTGAGGTCTATTTGCATATATGGGAAAACAAAGTTAACACATTTTCAAGACTCTAACTTTCTAAAATTGCATTTGAGGGTATATGACTCATATTCTAAAGCTGAGCTTTGGATCCCCTAAGAGATTCAATTATCATCCTCTTTATGCATTTTCAACATAAAATTCAACCCTCTCTACACTGTAAGAAAACCAGCAAACAAACAGGAGGCTTTATTTTCTCCTTACTCCTTTTTCTTCCTTGTTTTCTGCATTCTTTGTTTTTAACCATAGTATTTAGTCCTAGAAAATACATAGGTATCTGACAGTTTTATCACTGATGAGGTTTCTTGGTTTAAATGAAGATTAAAGAAACAATGCCAGGTTCAGTGCTAT
Organism: Neotoma lepida; assembly: GCA_001675575.1. NCBI lineage: Eukaryota > Metazoa > Chordata > Mammalia > Rodentia > Cricetidae > Neotoma > Neotoma lepida. The sequence goes on along the minus strand of LZPO01036977.1, from coordinate 6,559 downwards.
GATTCTATATGTCAAAAGAAACACAGAGTTGGAATATAAGAGTTATCCCAGAGGAGGAAAGGGAGGCGAAATAGACGTAAAAGAGACTGACAGCCCATTTCAAGTCCTAAGAGATGATTTCCCACAAGCTGTGTAAACTTTCTTTCATTAAACAAATCACTCTAGAGAAGAACTTTTGTTTTCATGTTCTGGGGACAAATAGTATTGGTCACCTGTGGTTTCTCTCACCGGAAACCGTGACAGTGAGAGAAACATGTTTTTCATTTTTCCCAGATGAATGTCTTAAGAGCATATTTTTAGAAGTTGAACCTTTCCTGTGTCAATGACTTTATAAAAAGTGACCTAAGTTTTGTAATAAAACCTAATTTTAGATCAAAGCACAAATCCTTGAGCCATTCCCCAAAAATTCCATGAAGTTTTTGATGGTTAAGAGCCTGTTCACAAATTCTTTTAATATAGTATGCATGCAAATTGGTGGGAGAAACTGCATGGCAAAAAGTGTGAGTGAGATAGGTTCGTGGGATTTCAACATATTCTGAGACCTTCAGGAAAATGGTCTTCTATTTATTTGCCTGTTTGTCCACACAGGGAATTGAACATGGTGAACAAGCACTCCACTTACTAAGCTTTTATTTTGAGTGTCTCACTAAGGTGTCAGGCTGGCCTTGAACTTACTCTGTGTCCCAGGCTGGCCCTATACATTTGGTCTTTCTACCTAAGCTCCTAAGTATCAGAATGAGAGGTCAGTANCACCAGGCATGGCTTGAGAGAACATTCTAGAAATCCAATCTCAGGTAAAGAAGTAGAGAGACAGGTTAGAGAGATTTGCACCCAAATATCTGCTCTAGTCTACTTTTCATTGCTATGATCAACATCATAACTAAAAACAGCTTGGAAACAAAGGGCTTCTTTCATTATACACATCACGGTCACAGTCCATCTTTGAAGGAAGTCAGTCAGGCATTAATTCAAGGCAGGAACCTAGAGGCAGGANGCATGAAGGGATACTGCACTGACTTTCTCACTGGCTTATGCTTAGCTTGCTTTGTAATACAACTCAGACCTATCTTCATTTAGGAGTGTTACCACCTGCAGTGGACTGGATCCTCTGATATCAATTAGAAATTAAAAAAAAAAAATGTCCACAGACCAATCTGATAAAGGAAATTCCTCAACCATGATTCCCTCTTCTAGGGTGACTCTAGTTTGTGTCAAGTTCACAATAAAACCAACCAGGACAGTGTCCTAGAAGTAGCTTACGTTCAAAGGTGATGGAAACTCTTAAGACTGTATCCATTTTTAATATGACCATTTCCCTAAGTTCATAGTAAATAGAAATCCGTGTGGCTGTATAAACAACTTCATGCAGTTAGTTGGAGTTTGCTTGCTTAGCTAAGTAATCGCCCTACATGGCTACTGGCATGATTATTTCTGAGTTTTTTTTCCTCTTTCTACTTTTTTTTTTTTAATGCACCTGGTATTTTCCTAAATATCTTCTATTCTAAGCAATTTTCCTTAAACTTTAATTTGAAACCCTAAACCACTGTCTCCTTGATGTTTAGATGACAGGTTTAGAGAAGCCTTGCTTGCTTGGGGAGAGTGAGACCTTCTGCCTGCTTCACACTTGTGCTGAACAGAGGGAGACATTATTTGGAGATTACATAATGCTCATCTTCTGTATTACAATTGCCAAAAGAAAATGGGAAGGCAAATTTTCACTTCGTTCTCTAGGAATGTGCATTCATTTCTTCATCCCTTCTGCCTTTGACTAAACCAAGGCTCAGCCAAGTGGAATGATTCATCAGGAAACACACTGCAAGTTGACAGCATGTCAGAAAATCACAGTTCCATTGAATGTATTCCACAGAAACACACAACTTCATCAGTCCCTTTTAACCAAAGCAGACAAATGAAACAGGAAAATGGTTTTGTACCTTTTAAAGAGACCTTTTCTAGAGTCAACCTAGTATAAAAGACATCAGACATATATGCTCAATTATATTTAAGATGAAAGAAAAAAATTGAGACTTATTAACTGGCTGCCACAAAACAAATACATGAAAATACATAAATATAAAAATATAATAATCTCACTAAAAATCTGATATGTCTCTATTTACAAAGTTATCTAGTCTCATTATTCTCTCCCTTCCCATTGGTCAGAACTCATCATCTCTCTGCTTAGCTCAAATGCTGACTGTGGATTTTTATGTGTTCTCTTTCTCTCTGCCAAGAATTCACATAGCAGCTTCACCAGGTAGCANAGCTAAGTGTTTTCAGACTACATGTAAATAAAAGGTGCTAGAGGATTGTTTATTTGTTCATAGGTACAAGAATATATTTTTAAATCAAGCATAATTTTAGTTTTGCAAATTAATAAGAGAAGCAGAATAAGTTTCATCACTTTGGAGTGAACTGAGTATTACCATAATGAATTCACAGAAATACTTTAATGATGATCAAGGACAATGGCAGGAATATTGTCACATTATCCCCTGAATAGTTATTTAAAGATTCAAAACATAACATTGGGGCCTGAAATAAATCCTCTTTTCTGATGTATTTTTACTAGGAACCAGCGCATTTAACACTTCTCATGTAAGGTCAGATGTCCATGGGAATATGGAATACTGCTCACAGTTCTCATAAAGGGCAACATCCAACATTTGAAATTTTGCAATACCCCCCCCCAAAAAAAGGTTTTATTCAACTTTAGTCAACTCAATATTAATTTCATGAATTTTACACCTAGGGGATTGTGGCTGCTATAGCTCTTACCACGAATAATCTTTGCTTTTGCAAACTGATAATTAATTCTTACACCTTGAAAATCTGAAAAGCCAAGACCTCTGAATACATTCACATGGAAATTAACATTCTTTTCTACTATTCCTTTGAAATTCCTTTAGAGATTAACTTTCCTCACGTAGTTCAGACTGTATCAAACATCCATTAATACAGTTTCCTTTTCTCTAAATTCCCAAAGGCTCAGGCTTTAGAGAAACGTCAAGTATGTAAAAATATAGGGAATAAGTCAACCAATCTTAACTGTGAGACAGTTTATTCTGTCTTGAGAACAGTATTGAATATGATGTTAGGATAAACTCTCACTGGCATGTTTTCTAAGTTTAGAGTTAGTTCACCCTNCTACAGATTAATCAGTTTTATGAAATCAAAATAGAGACATTTAATAAGAAAACTGCGTATAAAACAATACAAGTCATTTGTTTGACCATAGAATCTGGTAGGAAAAAGCCAAGATATCAATGAATGTCACAAACTACTGCAATTGGACATTCACAGCAGCTGCTCTTTTCCTTCCTTCTTCCTTCTTTCTTTTAAATTGTCTGGCCTTTTCCTTTCAATGTCATTTATTTTTCAATCTTTGGACCATTTATTTTCCCATTAAAGTGAAACACAAAGAATGACTTTCATTACATCTCAGAGAGGTGAAATGTTGGTCGATTGACACCAGGATGTAAGTTCCCTTACTGGAGAAGTTAGAGTCATCTCTATTTTCCATCTTTGAGACAGACTTTTAACAATACTAAGTGATTTGAAAATCAAACAGGCACTGCAGGCATTTTGTTGAAAGTAGAAGCTAAGATCAAAATGGCAGGTGCTGCAGAGTTGTGACCAAGGACACCAGTACTCTTGAAAATTAATGGGTACTTTCTGGTGATGAAAAGAAAACCCTCATCTTTCCCTTTATTTTGCATGCATCATTCTGAAATCACTTGCTTATATCAAAGAAACCAGAACATAAATGAACAGAAATGTTTTGTGGGGTTGGTTTCTTGGGTTTTATAATAATGTTGTGTCGACAGGCTCACAGAACATATTAACTCATCATTCCAGCTGCTTCTTTTAGAGGCTCTTGCTGCTAAATCCTGAGATTATACACTATTTTTAAATATCACAAGGTAAGGTNTTGTTGATTGGGTTTATTAAAATATAAACCTGAAGATAATTCCACAAAAGGTGAGAGCAAACACAGAAGTGTACTGTAAGTCCTTCTTCAGCGTGCAGGGTGTCTGAAGGCTGTCTACAAGAATGACAAAAGTGAGCCTCTGTTTACACAGATCTACACAGCATTGCAACCAACATGTAATATGTTTGTTTGTTTTACTCCAAGGACAACTGAAATTTGCATAGAGAGAGTAGTTCACAATTAATTCATTGAAACGCTAGCTTTTTTTCTTTATTTCTTTTCTTTTTTTTTCTTTATCCTCTTTATGATTATAGCATTGAAATATTTTTGACAGGTAAAGGNATTCTCTGGGGTTTAACTGACAAGAGGGGCTCAGGGCAAAGGAGAACATTATCTGGTGTGGGTTAAAAAAGGAGGTCTTTCTAATGATCAGTATGTAGATAAACAAAGAACAAGAAGGGCATCATGAATCAAGTAAAAGATGCACACATGATTGTAGAGTCAAGGAAATGCATGCTCACCTGGACACCTGTGGAGTATCGACAAAGCACACAGAGTTAAATAGCAGATTAATTATATGTCACACAAGTACACCGAGCCCATGGTCTTGAGCTAGGGTCCTTGAGCATAAACCAATTAGCAAAGTGGGNTGAATTTTAGACTTGTCTTCTTTAGTTATCAGATATTAGCATTATTAAAAGGAAACAGTTTTGTAATTCATAATGTCACCATGCTAACAAAGCAAGTAGTTTCATGCTTTGTAGTCCCTTCTAGGGACTTGTCCATATGGCTGAATATTTTTACCTAGAAGTTGTTATACAATTTTGCACTCAGAATTTTTTTTCACTGATTCTAACTTTGAACATATCTCTGTTGCTTTTTTAAGTCTTCTTTGAGGAAATGTACTTCCCTAGAAGACAGAATTAGTGCTATAGCAAGACTATCTAAAAACAGAGAATATTTCTTGATAAGGTTTTATAAACATACTTCTTCAGAAAATCCTTAAGTATCCCCACCTACTCCACAACGTGAATATTCCAACATCTCTCATAACAAATATGTCATCTTTCTCCCTGCCCCTTCCACCTTCATTATATACAGATATCAGATTGCCTCATTTTTTTCTTAATTTTGTTCCACATTTTTTAGGAAATTGGTGTGAATCAAGGTATCCACTGCTTTTGTTTTTTTTAGTGAAGCCTCAGGCAGCCTGCTTAATTTCTCTAAACCTCAGTTCTATCCTCCATATAANAAGCATAATATTAATTACCTTCTCATAATATCACTGTGATGAATTAAGGATAATATCCATGAGAGTTAATGTGAACTTTAGGTGAGAGCACAGACTCTGGAACCATTCTCCCTGAATTCAAACTCTGGTCCTACTCTTAGCTCTAGGACCACTGCCAATTTACATAGCATCATGTTGCTACATGGGGACAATATGGATGATGGTAATCATGGCACATATGAACTCTATCAAGGTTGCTGTGGGGGAACAAGGGAACAAAGTAAGGCAGCTTGGAACTATGCCTAAAATGGAAATACTACATATTTGTTTACTGTAGTTGGCATAGTATCTGNATCACGGTAAAGAGCTAATAAGAGGTAGGGAATCAAGCAGAATACTCAAGCACTTCTGATANTCAGTGCTTTTATTTTACCGAGCCTAGATAATATGATCCTAGTTTACTTACTAACTAATCATATAGCCGTGGTGATGAAACTTAACAGTAGAGGTCTTGAATACCAAGACTGGGATTACAAAAAAAGGAAGGAAAGAGAGAGGGAGAGAAGATAGGGAAGGAAAAAAGGGAAGAAAAGAATTGTATATTTACCAAGTGCCAGACATTGTTCTGAGCANTTTTAATTTGCCCAAGAATNCTATGAAAAAGTTACTGACATTATTCTCACATTAAAAATAAGAAACATGAAATGCACAGAGAAAGTGCAATTAATCCACTGTCATCAAGAGACTCTATCCATTTCTCTACCCCAGTATGGTGGCTGATGAGATTGGAACTCTTACTCAGGTTGTCTGACTCTGGACACTACCGCTCCCAAGCATGGCACTGTGTGGTTTCCCGGAAGGGAAAACGTTTGTCCCATAGGCCTTTTTCTAATGCAATCTTTCAGGCCATATGCCAAGCAACATAAGCCCCTTCCTGACACTTGAAAAATCTATGGAAACAAGGTCTATAAATATTCAGGATCCATGCCCAATGGTCTCTCTGATTTGTGTCCCCAATCATCCCACCCACACCCTACAGTGGCCACACACAAAAGCCTAACAGTTCAGATGATGTCTGGGAAACTCCAAAAACAGAAGGCAGATGAGAAGCAGTGGGGAGTTTTAGCCATGAATGTCTTCACACAAGAATCTAAATGCTGATTGAGGGCATGCTGCCCTCATTGCNAAGAACCCAGCTCCTGCTGGCAGGAAGCTCGGCATTAGCAGGNAGCACTGAAAAGGAGGCGGGGAGCTTTGCCAGCTGGGAAAAGACATCTGGCAGGGGATCAGAGAGGCCCCACACCAACTAGTCCGACCCAGAGCTGGACTTAAACACATTTCCCCTAGGTATGCAAGAGCCTACTGAGTCCACTAGTAGAAGAAAAGAGCTGAAGAAA
>LZPO01036974.1:0-10935 GCA_001675575.1 Neotoma lepida | reverse complement strand
AGTTACTTTGAAAATAGTTATTCCATTTTTTAATCTGTTAATGATAGTTTGTGTTTAAAATACAGACAAGTTAAACTGCAAGGTGGTCATGGCTGACTTCCTCTTAAATCACAAGATGAGGCTTGAGGTTTCCTTTATTTTAATAAATTGCAAGGCATCCTTCCCACCATCACCCACCTTGCTATTGTCTACTTGTTTTAATGGAATACATTGCTGTATGAACACTGCTCTTAATCTTTTAACTTCTGTCTACATACAAGGTCTTGAAGTGATAAATGTGAGACAACTCTAGCCTTTCTGTCAAAATCTACTCCCTTCTACACACAGAAACTGTGGCTGGACTGGAAAGCAAAACAGGTGGGATTATAGCCCAGGTATAAAGAAGACATTGTTTGCATGAAACCTCAGAGCTCTAGGCAGCTGTGGGCCTCCATTTGTAATACACTGCATGTCCATTGTATCCTGTGTATTTTGTCTATAGGGACAAATTTTGCCTTTACACAGAGAAGAGGGACATGAAGGAAGAGAGAGAAGTCAGCGTGCTCCTTTGTTAGTTTTTATTGTTTCCCCAAAGCATGATCATCTTACACTCACAGTTTACCAGACTGTACTTTCAGAGTCCTCAGAATATTCTGTCATAGTCATTGGATACTATTATTACCTCAGCTTGATAATAAGGGCTCCTGTGAGATTTCATGTTTACTAAAGGTTACACTACAATTTTATAGCATAACGTAGTTCAACATTGCTCATCTTACTGCATCCATTGTTTATGTCATAGGTGATCCCTTAATATGTTCCTATAAAACCCTTCAATAGCCTCTGCAGCTGCATGTGTGGGGAGTTACATGGCATGATGTGTACACAGTAATTAAGTTACTGGAATTCCAGAGGTTGGGGACTTTGTTTAGCCATCTTCTTTCTGAAATTCCAAGTTCAGCTCCAGAATTCATAGCCTAACCAATCTGGAGAAGAGGCTGGGAAGTTATTGGTGTGTGGTCTTCCACAGCTCTGTGTTCTGCTGGCCCTGGTCTTTGAAGGGAAATGGGACAGGAATGAAGATAGGGGGGAATTGTGTACAGGGTTTTGTAAGTGAGCTGAGCAGATCCCCTGCTTAGGGAGGAGCCCTACCTGAGGGTAGAGGAAGGGGTGGGAGAAGAAAGAGCCCAGACTGCATTTTCTGAGAACTTCAAAACCAGGCATGTTTATGACGTGCTTCCTCTGGGCAGCCTTATTCTGGGGTAGACGGGAAGTAAGGAGGTGGTCTCTTCCCCAAATCAAGAGATTTTAGTCCCATAACATNCAGGCAGGACGTCCAGAAGCATGGCTGCCAGGGAGCCATATATGGGGCTCTACAGTGTAGGTACTTCTTGGGTTATCTCAATCAATACCTCAAGAGTTTTAAAGCATTGAAGTTATTGTCATCAAGGACTTTAGAGTCTTTAGACCAGCTTTTTTGTTTTGTTTTGTTTTGTTTCAAGACAGGATTTCTCTGTGTAGCTTTGCACCTTTCCTGGAACTCACTTGGTAGCCCGGGCTGGCCTCGAACTCACAGAAATCCGCATGCCTCTGCCTCCCGAGTGCTGGGATTAAAGACGTGTGCCACCACCGCCCGGCCAGCTTTTATTGTAAGAGAGGCCAAGTGAGAATATGTGGTCGCATCATTGAACATGCTTCAAGAACTGATGAGGAGACCTGAGAATTCTCTGAGGATAAACTGCTGTGGGTATGGAGTGTGATGCTTTGGGGAAACAAGTTTAGGAAATTTAGTATGCCATAGACTCTTGTGAAAATCGTGGTTAGGCTGAGAGGATACACATTCACAAGTTGCAATGTAGACACATATTTTCTTCTCTCTGAGCAAAGATCTTGAGTGTATGCATGTTGATGTGACACATGACCTGCTCCAGTCCTATGTAGCTGTATTATCAGAGTGACCAAAGAGTGCTCAAGCATCTGCCACGCTAAGGCCAGAGAGACAGTACCCAGACCCTGCCAGCTGAGGCTGCCTTTGTACAGATTGCACCTCTCCACATTCTTTACTTATGTGGCTGTGAGATTCTGCTGTAGGTAGAAGGGAAGGCGCTGTAGTTCTAGTACGTGTTGAACATACCTCCTCTCTGATTGTAGGTGTTTGTTTTCTGTCATAATTTCTGACTAGTACAGTGTCCTAGACTACATCCATCACAGGTCAGATGAAAACCTGCTTAGTCATGATGCACTACAGATTTGATTTTTCAACCAAATAAGGAGCCTGTGTTTTTATGATTTTAGCTTGACTACATATAACTCACAATTATTTGGTTACTTTTGAAGAAAGTTCCCAGAATAGCACTTGAAGTATCTAACATTCCTACCAGAGTGCCTGGAGGGAAAGCCATTGATCTCAGGCCTCCAAAGTGGCTGAGCCAATGTCTTTGGTAATCAAGTGAAAGCAGGTGTTTCTGATGAGACAAGGTTTGTGTGGCCTCTGGTGTGTGGAATAAAATGGTCCAGGAAAAGAAACCTGGAACTCCAATTATGCCTCTCAGAAGAGTTTCTAAATAGTCCTTACAGAATGAAGACACTTTGCTTGCTTATTGAAACTCAAGAACTGTCCCAGTGTATGCAAGCTACAAATCTCAGTTACTGCCTGGAGGAGGAGGATGGAAGAGAGAAGGAAAAAGCCACGCCATCATGCTGGAATGGAAGTCAGACACAAGGCAGACAAGCAGCCACAGCTTTAGAGAAGGAAGGCCAGTGTCAGGGAAAGCAGCTTTGAAGACACAGAAGGAAGTCAAGGAGTTGGCCTTCCTAAGTAATTCAAGAAGATGCACAGAGCTATACAGCTGTGGCCCTGTAAGCTACTGTGCTATGAACATAAATTCTGAGAAGGATGGTCTTTCATTAAAGGACTGATTGTTCTGCCTGTTTCTAAGGTGAGCCTGTCTTCTTAGGAGTGGTCCCTTGACCAAGGAATTGGCCATGACCAACTGGACTGTTAGGTCTCTACCCAGGCCAGAGATTCTGTTCTGTTTACCAAAAGTTTTCCCTTAATGGGCCTTCATTGCTACTTTAACTCCCCCAACCCCCCATCTCTGAAGAGGTAACCCTAAAATCATTTAGGAACCAGGTCAGGCTCAGAGCAGAATGAAGATCCTCAAAGACAGCATAAAATGGCTGAGGAGAAGGCTTGGTCAGCAAAATGCTTGTTTTGCAAACATGAAGACTTGAATTTGGATCCCCCAAGTATCCACCTAAAAACTACCAAGTCCAGCAGTGCATGCACTGGGAAGGTAGAGACAGGAGGGTATCTGGAACTTGTTACCAGCCAGTTAGCTGAGCTCATGAGCTCCAGGTTCACTAGAAACCTTGTCTCAAAAAATCAGGTGAAGAGTTATTGAGCCATCTGACATTGATCTCTGGGCCCTACTTGCACACACATATACATGCACAAACATGGACACACATTTCACACACAAATGAAAAATAAAGCAGCACATAAACTTATGGACATTACTCACTAGAATCCCAACTCCCTCTGGGATTCTAAAAAGCTATAATTCCCTTTCTGTTCCTACTGCCCACCCACCCTCACCCCCGCCATGTTTGTGTATATTGCTGGAAATCAAATTCATGCTAGGCAGGTGCTGTAACACCGAGCCACACTCCTAGCCTAGCTACTGCCTTTTGTCTGACAAATCCCAGCAGAACTGGGTTCCTAAAGATGATCTCTCCTGACTCCATCATTGGAAAAATAAAAAGCTTGAAATCATCAGGGCCCCATGCTTGGTTTAAGTAGTTTGATGAGAAGCTAATTATTCTGTTCTAGGCCAGAGACTTTTTTTTCCCATCATGCTCCCTGTCTCAGTCCTTTGCTGCTGTGGCCAATGCTTCTAGTGGCAGTGTTTAGAGATATTTCCACATTAGGGAAGGGTGTACTTATTGAGCTCTCATTAACAGTGTGTGAATACGCCTGTTTCCAGTACCAGCACAGTCTTGTTTTTTAAGCATGTACTGATTGTACAAACTAATGGATTTCATTATGATATTTCCATGCCTAATTGTAATATACTTTGACAGTATTCACTACTCTCTTTTGTTCTTTTATCCTTTTCATTTAGCAAAATTTCTGTTTTATGTTATTTTTTGGTCGAAGTCTTATTCCTTTCCAAGACAGCTCTTCCCCATGGAGGCTCTCCTTGAGCATTTAGTATGTGCCAGGCCAGGGACAGGCACTGGAGATACTGAAAGTGTGCTCACCCCCTCCCTTTTCTGCCTTGGCAGAACCTTTAATGCATAGACAAGATTATATTCTGATTATTTTGTAAGTATTCACAGTCATTACAGCCTATTGAAAGAAGAGCTGTGGCTCTAGATAGGTGACAAATCAAATAGGAACATTAGACGGAAGACCCAAGAGTAAGTTCTGTCTTTCATCCATAAATCTGGAGTTGTTACACTGAGCATGCATTTGAATGGCTTTAAGCAATGACTAGGAATTCATATGATCTGTTTATGGTGTTATGGCCAGAAGAAAGCTGGTAGGGAGAACCAGAATGTAAGCCCTTCTGCATGGCCCAGCTACTTCCTTGGGATCTCTTTGATCCTCCAAGACTTGCAAGCCTAGCAAGTAGGCTGCACTATCCTTACTTTTTATAATGTAACTTATCTGGTGACTCCACCTGTCAGGAAATGGACCCTGACCAGGGTTAGACTCTAAGGTCTTCTCACTGTAGAGGCAAGGGTCTTTCTCCTGGACACAATCATTTAGGACTNTGTTTTGGTATCAGTCAATGCAGTACATGTTACTAATGCATTTATAGGCAGAAACCATCAACACATAGATTACTTTCAAATAAAAAAATCGAGATCTGCAGTTATAGTATTTAGGGTATAAAAATTCTTCATCTGACTCTCTACTTGGGCAGTGGCTGGGAGTTGCTTGCGTTTATTGTTTCCATATTGGGTTGCAGTGATAGTAAGTGTTTGTAGTCAATAAAATGCTTGCAAAAGGAATTGAGTTTTATTCCCCGAACTGTTGTTAAAATCAGGCATGGTGGTACTTGTGTGTAATCCCAGCCCTGGGCTGGCAGACAGATCCCTGGAGCACACTGGCCAGCTAGCCTGGTCTTATTGGCAAGCTCCAGGCTAAAGAGAGACCTTGTCTCAAAAAATAGTGGACATGACCTGAGGAACAACACCTAAGGTTGTCCTCTGACCTCCATTTATTATATGCCCAGACATGTGCACCAGCATATACACACACACACACACACACACACACACACACACACACACACACACGAAGTGTTTCCTTATTTGAGAGACTAGCATGAGCTTGGTGTCTTCAAAAACCTAAAGACTGCTTCAGCATTGAGGAGAGGTGAAAAGTGGTAATTTTTTTCCAATCAGAAACTCAATATTGTTTGTAGATGCTGAGGAAGTAATACTGAGCAATGAAAGGTTTATCTCCCTTCCCCTGAGAAAAAAAACAGAACCCTGTCTTTCTGATTTAAAAATTTCAGAGTTTGTTTCATTTTTCGTTCTATGTATTTGACAGAGCACCTGCAGGAAACAACTACTTTTCACTATTAATAGAAATGCTTTACAAGTGCTCTCATTCCCTCACACAGCTTCTGCACATCAAAGATTTTAATTTTGCATTGATGAACTCAATAGAGAAAATCTACATACATATATGTTAGATGTTTGGCAAGTGGATTGTATGAGCTGAAATTTGGTTTGAATGTTTTTGGTTTTAAGTTTGAGTTTTATATTTTGAACCCTTTTCATATGTATGAGTTAAATAATAACCATCATGTTTTCATAGGTAGGCATTTGTGCATTCATTCATTCATTCATTCATTCATTCATTGTGTGATCGCTTCTAACTGTGAATCCTAGGCTGGCTTAAATTCCTTACTCTGCCTCAGTCTCCTAAGTGCAGGGATTACAGGCATGTGCCACCATGCCTACCCAGGTTTATTCTTAATGGTTCTGTTTTTATTTACTTTAACACTAAAGATGCTTTTGAGCCATCCTTACGCAGCATCTAATTTTGTGGTTTTGCTTAATTTGACTACTTCTGTTTATTGTAACACATGCTGTTATCTGCACGTCTCTGCTGCTGTTTGCACTCACATGCCTTCTTAGAGGACAAACTCAGCAGGATGAGGTGCTGCATCTGCTTGGACAGTCCTGTGCTTTGACCGTGGGACTAGACTCCATGACTGATGGAAGGACTCCTGAATGAACCTTGGTCCTCTGGCCCTATGTCCCTCTGAATTTCTCTTAAGAAGATGTTTTATTGGCTTCTGAAATATGAAGCAAGCCAGAACCAGTGTTAAATGGTGTTTAAAGTTTAAGGAAAAATGCTTCTGTTGCTCCTCTTCTTCCCAGTGTGGTTCAGAACGATAACACATAAATGATGCAGTCCAGCCTCTTTTCCCAGCCTTCGGTCATCACTGCTGTATGCTCACTTCCCTGTACAAGAGAAAGAGATCACATGGTAGTTCTCTGTCTTCATCTATTCTCCTTTCCCTCTAAATCCCCATCTCAGGCTTNTTTCTGTTTCTGTAATGTCTACACTGTGTGTTCTTGGCTGGGACATGAAATTTGTCTGTCTGTGACAGCATTTGTTTGATGTTCAAAGGTCATGCATCTTCATAGTAGTCAGTCCACAGAAGTTTTGCTATGTTCAAGGTAGGCACATGGGGTTGAAGGAGATGATCTCAGACTTTGTGAAGCCTCCAGTGAAGTCATAGTAACTGAGGTTACATTCAGGGCAGCAATTCATGTTCTGGATGAGAAGGGGTAGCTACCCAAGCATCCACTCAGTTGTTACCTCCTCCTCTGCCTCTCCTGTCTGGTGACCACTGCACTCCTCTGTGTAGGACACAAAGACTGACCAGGCAGAGTGTATGGGAGTGTGCAGGCTTATCCCAAGTTGTAGAAACTGTAAGTCACATTTCTCTTGGCACAAGAAGAAGAGACTCCCAAAACCATTCCTTTTAGACACACAGAGGTGTGCAGATGTTTGGATACACTGAAGTTCATGGACACTCTGTTGGTAAAGGCATAGAAGTGGAACGAGTCTCAGCCCATGCATATGCAAAAATACTTGAAGCAATTCCAAAAGAGCAGATGTCTGTGTATTTAAAGAGGAGAGCTCATTAAGAAACAGAAACAAATAGTAGCAAAGATCTACAATATGATCTCATTTCTATAAAATTCAAAATTAGCATTATATTTCTATTGCATGTATAGGGTCTGAAAGAATCATATGAGACTCCCAAGAATAGAATATTGTTTTCTTTATGTTCTCTTACTCCTTAATTTACTTGTTCCAATAAGAGCAGTGGTTCTCAACCTTAATGCTGTGACCCATTAATACAGTTTCTCATGTTGTGGTAAACCCCAGCCATAAGATTATTTAATTGCTACTTCATACCTTTAGTTTGCTACTGTTATGAATTGTAATGTAAATATCTGATATGCAGGTGGTCTTAGGCAACCTGTGATGGGAAGGAAAGGTTGGTAAGCCATGCTCTTAGTGCCTGTGATAACAACGGGTAGATTGCACATGCATATTCAGGCTTAGCTTGAAAAGATTCTGCATTTTTTATCATTGTGTGCCATGGACTCATGTGTGATATGTGGCATCAAACATCCTTTGTGGTCTGTGGTCAGTAGATACAAAGAAAGTACATCATCCACTTCAAGTTGTCTTAATCTTCAAAGGCAGAAGCTAGCCCAGGACATGTCTNTAATGATAGAGGCTTTATTTTCAACATTAAAACAGTGTGTTTCTACTGGATTGACTGGACATAAGAATGCATTTATGCTCTTCTTTCAGGATTCGCAGATTCACCTAGTGCTGCAGCTAAAAGCACTGGGCTAGGATTCCTCTTTAGATGGCCACTGTCTCCACCAACTTGGGTGATTTTGTTTATTAGCATTGCACAAGCACCAAAATACCCTGCTGGTAGTGAAGCCCAGTGCCTTGGGAACCAAGTCCCTGTTTGCCCTGGGATTATTTTCTGATTGATGGTTGTTTCTAGCAACCTTAGCTGCTTCTCTCTTTTCTAGGAGAATTTTGAGATGTCATCTAAAAATCAGTGGTACCTATTCTGCTCAGAGATTGCAATGCCTTTCGTGTGTTAAAGCAAATTTGTTTGAAGTCAACTCCAGACTTAAATAGATATGACTCAAATAGAAATAATTACTGTAAGGATCGAAAACTGTCTAGTAATTGCTCTTTCTTGAATCCAGCTGTCTGAGTTTCTTGTATGGGGGCAGCCAAGTAGAGAAGAGATTGCCTCCTATCTGCTGTTTATCTTCTGCTAGCAGCTTATTTGCAAATGGAACACTAGTATGATAAGGCTGCATGGAGCAGAAAAGGACTGGAGCCCCCTAATTCCAGACTGATTCTTGGGGGGAAATGGTGTTTTTTAAATATCCAGAATGAAGGAGATCTATATTTGTCTCCTGGCAGTGTAGCCAGGATTTCTGCAAGCACCTTGTCCCACTTCTTCAGACTTCTCTGTAGTACTCCTGCTCACTAACCTGACTTGTATAGGGAGTGTGGATACAAAGAGAAATAAGAAGGGGTCCCACATTGATACGGGCACATAAATCTTCATAGTGTTACAGAGTTGCAAGTGTGTAGCAGATGTAAGAGACCCCAGGACATCCAGGAGGATATGGCTGTCAGCAAGATTGTCCCAACAATTTTGTTTGGTCCTAAAGGATAATCAGTTTGCTAGGTGGTGATGGTGAGGATGGTTGAGTTCCGGTGTGATTCCTAGTAAAAAACAGTGCATGCAGTGACATGGGCATGCAGAGGCAGGGTATGTCCAGGCCTGCATGAACGGCTCAGCAGAGCAGATTTGAAGGGTGGCCAGGCTGGAAAAGCAACCTCAGAGACGATCAGTTGTTCATCAGGCTTAAGAGTCATGTGGGAATTAAAGACTCGCCCAAGATTTGTGCACCAAGTCAAGTGACTCAGGCAGACTGCTTTTCCAGTAGTATCAATGCAGAAATAGAATGGAAGGAAGGAGATGCATATCCTGGAGACCCTTGGAAGCTCTTGCCTTATTCTTACTCAGAAATAAGGGTTTGACCTAGAACGCTAAGGAGTTATAATTGTTTTCTAGAAATAACAGATCAGATTGGATCTGGGACTCTCCCACAAAATGATACAGCAATGTTGAAAATGAAATAATAGGGGGAAAGATTCTGAAGCAAAATGACCCCCCCAAAAGAGGGACTAACAGTAGTCTTATTAGACATACACATGATGTATAAAAGCAAAGAGGTCAACTACGTAAAGAACAGAAGGAATAGTCCATCAGAAAGTTGGAACAACCATTAACCTATAGCCACCTCATAAGCAATTTCAGAAACTAGAAAGTCATTTCTCATTTAGAGTGGGAAGGAATTGTCTAGTGTTTAGTTATGGGGTGGGGCAAGGGAGGTGTCAGGGTAGCTTACATAATAGCTTTATGGGGCAGACACTTGGGCCACTGATGGATATGCACACCCCAGAGCTCTGGGTGACATGCTCCTGCTGTATCCCAAAGTTGTTAGAAATGTAGGCCCATCCATTGCTCTAGAGAGTATAGGTTGGACACAAATATTTGAGCATCTTCTCTGTAAAAATATATAGCCACTTCATTGGTTCTGAATAAAACCATATAAGAAAATACCAAGACAGGATGACCAGGAAATCATGTTTGTTATATTATGGTGTTGGAAGCATAGCAGAGGATGTCATCAATCACCAAATTCACACTGTGAGGTAGCTGCATGTGTGTCATTCCTATTAATCCCTTGTACATTCTAGTTTACCTCCATTCTTCTGGTTACAGTCTTTGGGGTTTTCTGCAGGTGCACCACAGGGTACACTGACCCTGGACCAGATGTAGGGTTTACATTTTGTTTTACCTCAGGCTAAGAGTCTCTGGGTCCTTTGTTATGGACCCTCACCTTAGGAGACCCTTATCCATTGTGGCTATTGCAGTAACCAAAAGAGAGGAGTTATGTTCCATATAAAGCAAATGGGACAGGATTTAGTAGGCATGTGGTGTCTATTAAGGTGTTTAAAGGGGAAAACTGGCTCAGTTCGGTGGAAGTAACCAGATAGCATCTACAGAGGGAAAGTGTGTCTCTGGCTCTGTCTTGGGACAGTACAGTGTATGGCTGGCAGACACGAGGCACCCTGAGCACTGTGATGAGCAGGCCAGTGTCTATCCCAAGGGCTCCATATGTTGCAGGNTCTTTAGGAGGAGGCCTCAGTCTACAATCAGAAGTTTGAGTGGCAANTGGAAACTCTTCAGTGGTGAAGAGCTAAATCAGGGCTCAAGGTTACTATGCACACCATTATTGTTCTTCACCATAGGAAAGATGATTGTTGAAGTGGACCCAGGTTTACTTAAGAATAGTGTAAGCAAATCTGCTGTTTTCGGGTTCTTTTAATTCATTGCTAGGTAGTGACACAGGTGGATCAGTGTCTGCCCACACCTGCAAGGGAAGTGATGCAATGTTATTTAAAATTCTGAGTGTGAAGCAATAGTGCCTAGCTGGTTCCTCAGTGCAGACCAGGCAAACAAGCTGTGTCCAGAATGCTTTTGAAATGTGCTCTCCTCCCTGTAGCATGACTCCCTGGGATGTTCTGGGGACTTGTGTGTGTTGGGGAGGAAGGCATTCAGCCCTGGATGTGCATTGACACATTGCTTGTCTCCTTTCAGTTGTTCCCGCAACCACAGCAGATATCAGCTTCCAGCCTTGATCACAGACCAGGCACGTTGTTGGCCATCTCTTGACCTCCTTATGGGAAAGAAAACAATGCAGGGTCAAAGTTAGAGAAAGCCAAACTGTAGATGGTTCACAGTGCTGGGCTTACAGTGTTCCCAGTATCTTAAAACCTCTTTCCTTTTTATTCTCTTCCTCCTT
>LZPO01036972.1:0-10953 GCA_001675575.1 Neotoma lepida | reverse complement strand
AAACAAAATAAAACGTAAGATATAAAGAAGACTAGGTTCCCAAAAGCCAGCTAATGTGTTAGGGACAGGCCCTGCTCCCACTGCTAGGAGTCCCTGAAGTAGTCCATGCTACACAACTGTCACACATATATAGAGGGCCTAGGTTGGTCCCATACAGGCTCTCTAGCTGTGAGCTCCTATGAGCAGACTCTGTGAGCTCCTATGAGGAGCCTAGCCCAGCCTTGATACTACTTCAACTTAGCTTAGTCCTACCTCAACTTGATATGCCATGATTTGTTGACAACATGGGAAGTCTGCCCCTTTCTGAATAGAAACCGAGGAGGAATGGATGGGGGGAGCAGGGAGGAAATGGGAAGAAAGGAATGGGAGGAGAGAAGGGAGGGGAAACCGGTTTGAATGTAAAATAAATGAATAAACAATAAAACATATAAAGAAGAAAGAGTGGTTTTGGAGCACACTTCAAGGCTACCACTAATCATGATAAAAAAGTCATGGATGCAGAAATTTGAGACAACTGTTCATGTAGTATCCATAGTATGTGTGTGGCTGGGGCATGTACATGCCACTGGGCATGCAGGCTCAGAGGACAACCTACAGTATCAGGTTTTGTCATCCACTTTTTTTTTTGAGGTAGGGTCTCTGAGAATTCTCCTACCTCTACCTCCTATTTGTGTAGGATACTGTGATTACAGCCACACACTACTTAATAGAGCTTTCCATGAATTCTGCCTATCTAAATTCAGGTACTCATGCTTGCATGGCAAACACTTCACCCATTGAGCCATCATCACCCCAGGTCCCTAACGGATAACTTTTAAGTCATTAACCTTCACCCCTTGTCCCCTTGGGGTTCTAGTCATGTCATGGTGTAAAATAAATTCAGTCCAACATCAAAAGGCCCTATAGTCTTTAGCAATACTCACACTGTTTAAGAGTCTAAAGTCTATGTCTTTTCTGGGAATCAGAACAATTGCTTGACTTGGAGCTTCTATAAAATTAAAAACAAAAAAATGTAGCATTGCTCCTATACACAATGTCAGAGAATAAGTAGTCCCACTCTAGTAGAGATGAATGGGGGCAAGGCACAGGGAAACAAAAAAACTGAAACCTTATGGAGCAAATTCCCAATCCTGCAGCTCCATGTCAGGAACCAGAGATTGGGATGGAATCACCTAGGAGGCCTTGCTGGCTTCACTCCTCCAGCTCTGCTTCCTGCCCCCGACATAGCCTCTCCCTTGGGCCAGCTCCATTCTGTGTAACCAGCTTTTCCTGGCAGACCTTCCATGGTCTTGGCATCTCCAGCATCCTGATGTCTCCATTTCAACTTGGACTTCACCATCATTGATTTACACTATGACCTCAGGAATTTGCCCAGAATACAGCCCTGGTTCACATGACTTAGTTGCAGTGACCTTACAGAAACATGTTCCATGATTTCATATTGCCCTCCCTCTTGTGTCTTTTATGCCTGTAAAAGTAGCATGTATGTAGCACTGTCTGGGTTTGATGTCATTTTGGGGTTGAGACTATCCCCATTGAGCCACAATTAGATTGGCACTCACTGATTCTATGGAAACATTTTCTTTACAGTTGTTTTGAGCAGGAAAACCCTCCTATGGTATTCTCAGGCTAGTATTTTTCTTTTCAACTCCTTTCCATCTTCAATAGATGGAGCCTTGCAAAGGTTGCATCTTGTCCACAGGAAACCTAATCTGTTGCATCAGTGTAGAACAGCAGCTTTCTCTTTAATGACACTGAATAAATACAAGTGCCTTAGAACATGATCTGTTTGTGACTTTGAATTCATTAAAACTGTTTTCCTTGACCAACTACACATTTTTAAATATCTTTCTCTTCATCTCAACCCTTCCTTCCTCCCTCTCTGTTTCTCTCTCTGTCTCTCTATCTCTTTCTTTCTCTGCCTGCCTCTTTCTCTTTTCCCTCAATGTAGATAAGAGCAATGATCACTAAACATAACAAACCCAAATGGTGTCCTGTCCTGAGATTTCTTCTGCAAAATATTACCTTCATTTTTGAATTTAGCCTTGCTAAAGTCTCATGGCACAGGCAGAATTAACCAGATTATTTCTCAGAATATAACACGGGTTATCTCGAGCCCAGTTGCTGATAGCATCTGGAACCTCATGAATAAGGCCACCTCTATCTGAATTTAGCATGACTTCTGTCCTTCGAGATTCCCACCAGATGGCCATTATGCTTGTGGCATTCAAGGACTTTTCTAGCCAAATTTTCAGACTCTCCAACATTTCTTCTAAAAAGCCAGTTCCAAGGACTTAAGAACCGAGGATCAGGCTCATCACAGCAACAGCTCCAACCAGAGTATAAATATTCTGTTAGATACTTTTCCTGTTGCAGTGACAAAATACCCTGTAACTACTGTTAGAAACATTTTTTCCCATTTTTCTTACAGTTTAAGGGTACACTGACTTTAATCCCTCTTTATTACACAGTCCAGTTGAGGACGCAATCCATGGAATAGTAAAATACACATTTAGAGTGACTCTTTCTATTTTAATTAACCTAATCTATAAACTCCTTCACATACCTACCCAGAAGTTTGTGTCTTAGATAATTATGAATACTGACAAGTTGTCAATCAACCTTAGCCAAGCCAAAGCCCATGCCATCACTCTGGTATCTGATGAACCAACCTCTTCCTTAACTCTACTGATGAACACAGTCCTATCTAGCCTAGTGAAGTGAACATCAAATATATCACCTCTCTCATAATTAGTTCCATTAGTAATGCCTGTCTTCCTCTCTGGTTTTCATGTCTCTGCTATTTATGGAGAGATCAGTCAGTGATAACCAAGGGTCTCTAATGGCTCAGTCCAAATGAGCCAGTCCATCAGAGACTGATTTCTCTTATCTTGCTTATGGTTATGCATCCTTTTTTCTCTAGGGGTGAAGAAAAGTTAGATTACTCCATTTCTCTGCCTCCACAGCACTGAGACTGATCCTATTAACCCACATGCCCTACAGCCTTACAAACCAGTCTATAAGAGGTGCTTTCATTCTCTGAAATTCTTTACTAATTCAAACTGTTCAAAGGCAGAATATTCCCTGACTCTCATAGTTTCCTCTACTGGACCATTATCAAAGCCCTCATCTACATACTGAAAGATGCATTTTTCACTTCCCTTGAATTAAAGGTCAGACCTGATGGTATCTTTTGTCATTTCTACCTTTTTCTCCCCCATTTTCATTCTCTAGTTATTCATGTGAGTTTCAAGAATTTGAATGTTAGGAAGGAATCTTCAGCACATATACCTAATTTGCATGTTATTCTCTTGCATCTTGTCAATTTTAAGGAATGGCAAGCCAAAATGTTCATTTCATCCTCACTTTTATTCCATTCCCCCCAAAAATCAGATGCCTATGCAGAAGACAACATGTAAATACCCATTTCCATTGGAATTCTTCCCATAGATGGACAATTATATTTTTCCTGTGAAGATAGCTCAGTCTCAGTTGCATTTCTTATGCCCATGGCAAAGGACATACAACAGGCACTATATAGCCTGTCTAAGTAGATATATGATGCTTTTGGTGATTGCAATATATTTCCTAGTCCATCAGGTGTTATAAGGGCATCTCCATGTTCCTGAGGTGGACTTTATTCATGAAGGAGGCATGTTACTCCACAACATATAGAGGAATCTGGCCATCATGGGATGCCCTCATTGACACTCCATTTGAAGAATTTAAGATGTGGCTTTGATTGCAGGACTTATCATTTATGGCAGAGATCATGCAGATTCCAATACAGCAAGAAGGCACAGCATCCATTATAATCGGTGGAGAGATAGCTATACAAAGATTGCCTTCACAAATATCTACCTGCAGATAAATCGGCCTCCATTGCATGTGCTATCACTTATTGCAAGGGCTATGCAACTTCTCCACAGCTGACCTTTGGTTCTGTCAATAACTGTCAGGTGCCAATTGCATTATGTAACATTTGGAGAGAAGATGTATGTAAACAAGTGTTTATTTCCCGAGAAAGGGCATTGGTGACAAAGCAAAGAATTCCAGCCAAGTCTATGTGGCTGAACTAATGAGTTTATTTGAGGTTGCTCATTGGAGCATAAGCAATGCAAAGGCAGCTAGCTACATCACCCATTGCCACGTGAGTGAGTGACAGTTCATGAACTCTGCATCCCTAGAGTTCACTGCACAATGTGTAGGCAGCTCTACTGGAAAATGTCCTTCCCTCTAGCAATTGCTTACTGCTTATCCCTTTGGGGAGAGCCTTGTAATTCTTGTTAATTCCTAAGCGCTTGGACCCTCTTAAGTTTTATTAATGTTTATTAAAGTTTCTTTAATGGTATGCCCCTCCTCTTCCCCACAGGAGGAATTGTTTCGATTAGGATGTAATTACTACACAACAAATGGCAAGAGATTTATCTCTCAGCTGCTCAAACACATTTTCTTCCCTTAGGGAGACTTAAGATTTGCAAATGTCCCATGTCCATCTACCCCAGTCCACCCAGGAGATCTCCTCTATTTCCCCTTTCCAGGGAGATCCATGCTACCCCCTACCCCCATTGGGCTTTCCTTGTTGCCTAGCCTCTCTGGGTCGGTGGATTGTGGCATGATTATCCCTTACTTTATAGCTAATATCCACTTAGGAGTGAGTACATACCATGTTTGTTTTTCTGGGTTTAGGTTACCTCACTCAGGATGATGTGAACTTGAGGGACCAGGTTGTGGGGTGGGCAGAAGGGGAGAGTGCTGAGATGGGATGCAAGGGAAACTACCAAGGGAGTCTACAAGGATGGCCCCAGCTAAAACTCCCATGATTGGATTGGTGACTACCTCGGTTGTCATTGGAGAGCTTTTATCCAGTGACTGATGGAGGCAGATTCAGAGACCCATGGCCAAACATTGAGCCAAGCTCAGGGAGTCCTGCTGAGGAGAGGAAGAAGGAATTGTAGGACTCAGGGAATCAGGGGCGTCTCAGGAAAATCCATAGAAATAGCTAGCTTGACTCTTGGGAACTCATAGAATCTGAACCAACAACCAGGGAGCCTACATGGGACTGAGCTAGTCCCTTTGCATATATGTGACAGTTGTGTAGCTTGGACTATTTGTGGGACTCCTGGCAATGGGAACAGGGGTTGCTCCTTAGTGCTTTGTCTGACTCTTGGGAACCAATTTCTTATGTTTGATTGTCTTGCCCAGCCTGAATACAGGAGGAGGTGCTTGGTCTTATGACAACTTGATATGCCATGCTTTGCTGATGCCCATGGGAGACCTGCCTGTTTCTGAGCAAATACAGAGGAGGAGTGGATTAAGGGGGGCAAGAAGGAGATAGGGGCAGGGAGTGGGAGGAGAGGAGGGAGTGGAGGCTGTTGTTGTGATATAAAATAAATAAGCAAATTAAATTTTAAAAAAATATTTGCAAATGTTTGGTGCACATTGACATCAGACCTTTATGCCACTTACTTTAATGTACTTTATAAATATTAGTGCATGTTTTAGAATATATCTCAATTGCTTTCATTCTACTCTGGCACTAATCTTAGAATTTGACCAAGGCAGGCCTTCAGATTATTTGCTGAACAAATTTTCTGTAGTTGGTCTGTTCCCCAGACTCTGTTTTCATTCCTATAATCCTATAATTTCATTTTAAAGGTATAATAAAAATTAAATGTATTAGAAACTTTAAACACAAGAAAGATTTGTGGATTTGCAGTAATGAAAGAAAAGATATATACATTTTACATCACCATACAGCATTGTTACTTAGAAAAATGATATTTTAAAGTATTTAAAGTGTATTTAAATACTCTTTGTTGAGCTGCGAGAAGGACTCAGTGGGTGAGTCACTTGTCAAATAAGTTTGATGACTTGAGTTCAATCCCCAGAGTGAAAATAACAAACTGCACCAGGAGAGCATATTGGTCTGAAATCTTGGGGTTGCCTTTACCTGAAGGTGGGAGACAGACAGAAGTACTAGATGCTCACATATCTGAGAGCTTGGGGAAAGCATCAGTGAACAACAATAGAGATTGTGTATCAAATAAGGCAGAAGGCAAGGACCAACACCAGACACTTTCCTCTGACTGCTACACTTTGCAACTCATGCATGTATACACCCACATGCATGCACACACACATCATACCCTCCCCATATTCTGTTTTTTATATGCATATATAAGGTCTACAACCTTGGAGCTGATTGGGAGCTGCGTGAGAGGTAAATCTGTTCACTGCTGCCAGGAATCAAGCATCTATGCCTAAACTACTTCACATACAAGTTAGTTTTGTTGTGGACTTCATATTCTGTCTGCTTTGCATGAATGCATTCAACAGAGTTTAATAATGATCACTTTAATAATGATCAATTCTATCCTCACTCAATTTTGCTACCTCAGAAGGAGTCTGGCAATCAGAAAAGGTTTAAAAGAAGTTCCAGTGCCAAAAATAAAAGAGTAAGAGCAGAAGAACAAGCAGAAGGAAAGGGCTTAAAGAAAGGCAAGGAAGGAAGGCTGTAGACAAGGGTTTTTATGCATTTATAGCACACTTGTTACTTTAGCTTATTGTGTAGACTTAGTTTTCTTCCCGGCCCCAAGGAAACAAGTGAGAGAGAACAAGAGTAATACACATAAGTGAACGCTTTTTCCCATTTCTGGTATAATTCTTGCTGGCAAAATGCTGAACTTGCTACATCATAGCCGCTTATCTCAGAGTTGTACAGATCAATAAGACATTACACACCTGCTAAAGATTCTTCTGCAGAGGTAGTCTCAGAGTCCTCAAGAAGCTGTAGTAAGAGATTTTGTATTTGATGAAATATCTCAAATGGAAACATTCCATTTCCTCTATGATTCACCACTAAGTTCTACAACTTTGAAGGAATTCTCCTAAAAAGGAAAAAAAAAAGAGTATTTTTTTTCAAACCATTGTCTTGTTGATACAGGTGCTTACTCCCCTGTTTATTTTCTTATTGGGTCAGCACATGGACTAAATGTCCATTTTATGGCACACACAGTGCACTATCCTCCCTGCACTCAGTGTGGAAGAGGAACCACACTGATGGTGATGTCAGTACCTCACCCCAGAAGGAAACTGACTCTTCTTCCCCTAGCAGCCATCAACTGCCAATAGCTCCTCTGGTGGGTGTTGGGCTTCATGAACCCAGCCCCTGACCACTCTAGAATGTTGACTATGGCTTGATTTGTGCACGTCTTGTTCAGGCAACCACAACTTTTGTGAGTTCGTAAGAGCAAAGGCCAAAAGACAGTTTCATATCAATCCTCCTGAAAAATCTGTCTCTTACCAAATTCCTCTTTCTTCCTATATGTTCCCTAAGCCTTAAGGGAATGAAAGTTGATATAGATGTCACATTTTGGGCTGAGCACAACACCACCACTTATTTTCTTCACTTTGAACACTTTGTGAGTCTCTTTCTCATTGATGTCAACTGTAAAAAAAAGCATCTCTGTTGAGGATTGAAAGACATTAATCTATTGATATACAGATAAGTACTCAAAAGACAGTTTTATATTATGTCCATTTAGCAATATAGTAAAGTAAATTTTCCCCTTGAGCTCATGACTGATGCATTCATGGATGTGTGGCTAGGTTTACAGTGCTAGGTAGAAGTGTGGTTCTATGTAGTGGCTTTAAATCTAATCAGAACTTGCTTGGTTACTGCCACAGCATCCATGCCATTGTTGTACCAATGGGTATGTCATGTCAGGACTGTTATTGTGACTCCCAAGATTCACTGGTGGATAAAATTGTGATAGCATACAGAATTTTTAAGTTGACCAGAGCTATTTCTTTTGCTTATTAATTATTTAACTCCCTTCACCATTTGCTGATGTATTTCTTTTAAATACAACATGTATTTCTCAGTGCTTTCTTGTTTTAGAACAGTAAAGTGTGTGTGTGTGTGTGTGTGTGTGTGTGTGTGTGTGTGTGTGTGACTCTGCTCTCATTCCTGGATGACAAGTAACCATCCTTTACTTAAATGGAGATAGAGTTTGAGAAGGGGAGGGAGAGAGAACAGTGGTTGGTATGTAAAATGGAAAAAAAAATTTTTTTTCAATACTGTATAAATTTCTATGTGGTCAAAAAATATCTATGTTTTCATACTTCCCACGCTGAAATAGAATTCATTTCATGCATTCTTTTTGGGCAATAAGCACTATGATCACATGAAGATTTTTCAGCTTCTCCATATCCCAAGGATTATGTTTGATCCTGTAGAGTCCAGAATGTTGGTACTATATGGGGCTTTTCTGAGATTTCATTAGATCACTAAAGCTTTTACACTTAAGGTAGAGTTAAACACAGGTGAGAAGTAGTAACAGATACCCAAAAGACTGAAATACCTTAAACTTGCATTTTAGAGGAAAACATTATTCTTGAATAAGTACTTTTACCTTAACCACAATATTCAATATAAACATTACAGTTATTCTCTTTAGAACCAGGCTTGGCAAACACATCTATGGTTTCAGTTACATAAAGCTAAAGGCAGGAGAATTACTTGAGCCCAGGTGTTTGAGGCCAGCCTAGGCAATATAGCAAGGATCACTTTTTAAGAAATAGTTATTTTTAGTTTCTGATTACTTTTCCTTACTTAGAATGTAATTTGAGTGTTGGTTATTTGAGACTGAGTTCTGTGTTCTGAGGCTGAACAAGCTTTCTCCTTCATATGCAATTATCATTACCCGAAAACCACAGTTACAGGCAAGAACCAAAACATACTCTCTCCCTGTTTTATTAGCAAGTTAATATTTAGAATCATGTCTTTTAAAACCTAATATTTCTTTTTTCTTTTGTCTCTGAACTTCTCATAAAATACACACATGCAGAATATGAGTCTGTATAGTTTCATATTTTTACATCATTAAAATTTCTCCTATGTTTAAAGTCTATTATCTGAATATTTTAGCAGGCCTGGCCAAATTGCACAACTATAGCTGATTACTGAACTGGTGTTGACTAAATTTTTGCAAGCCATTTTTAAGAGAGGGGCTAAAGAACAATTAAAGCCAAAAATCTAAAGAACAATTAAAGCAGAAATCATGGCCTTTGACTGTTGTTTAACTCCATTTCAGTTGTTTGTGATAAGAATATTTGATGATAATTTCTAATTATTTGACAATTCCATGTGAATTAAGCCAATATAGATTGTTAAAAATGGTAACTTATAGAATGAAGGAAATAATATTTAAAAATAAATTTAGGCTGGAAGTGTAGCTCAGTGGTAGAGTCCATGCTTATTGGTGCAAGTCCCTTTATGAAAAATAACTGAGTCCATAAATATTAGCCATTACTATATAAATGCTTTTTTATGCATGATTTGATTAAATGGTTCACACTCATAGTTTTTTTTTTCTTTCATTTTTGGTAGCATAGGTTTAAGTATTGAGCAATAGTATAATAAATTGATAGGTATCATGTCAAGAAGTAGTCATTTGATAAATAGAAACTTTTAATTCATGGTTTAAATTTGTCTTCTAGGTTTTACAACCACATTAATACTTAGTTGTGTTTCCTAAACCTTTTATTCTTCATAATTTCTAGTCAGTTCATTTTCCCATCTAAAATTTTACTTCATTATGATAACAAATAATCCCTTGATACAAAGTAGCAACACTATGATAACATTTAAGTCTCTGTACGTGGAGAATTCTAGCTAGTGCCTAACTATAAACTTCACACCTACTGGCTAGTGTGGATGATACTGGAAAATACTTTGAATGCTACCACAGAAGAAAGGTAATCATCAGTATTAACAGCTATGAACTCTGTGACCTCAACAGTGACCTGCCTGAAAGATATACTGATGTATTAGCAGAACAAAGTTTTGGGTATAACCAACAATTTTTTGATTGGAGTTAAGGTCTATTCCATGACACTGTGGAAATGGCCAAGAACCTGGCCCTAGATATATCTTGGGCCTAGGATAAAGACCAATGCTGTTATTCTGCTGATGAAATATAGCAATAAAATGATTACTAATGGCATTCTGCTATATCCATAGAGAAGTGTCTCACTCAATCCACATCAGAGGAACTTGCTTCTTCTTGAAGTAGGTGACAGTTAACAGAGGCCCACAAATGAACTATGTGCTGAGAGTGAGGGAATTTGGAATGATAGTCCTAAACAGGAAAGCTTCAGCAAACCCCTTCTCTAGTGGCTGGACAATCTATGCTGAAGAGGAGATGGAAAGACTCTAAGAGCCCAAGGTAGTGAATGACTCCAAGGAAATAGCATCTTCCACAGACAACAGGACTGATGCCCATATGCACTCACAGAGACTGCAGCAGTATGCACAGGACCTGCACAGGTTCAAGCCAGATGGGGTCTCAGCATTGAGAGTGGGAAATGGACACAGGGTCACACACCTAACCAAGAAGCTATCTGCAATTGACACCTACCAGCAAAGGGAAAATACATTTTCTCCAATGAGTCTCACTGGGTATGTCAACCACACTTTAGAACAGGCCCCATGCCTACATGTAGTTGGGCAACACGAAATGAACTCAATATATTTTTGTGGACTTTTGGTTCATTTTGCTTTGTTTTGACTCTTTTTGTGAGTCATTACTCTTTTGCTTATTTGTTTTGAAATTTGTCTTTGTGTATGTTCTTACTTTTCTTGCTTTCTTATTAAGTGTTTGGATAAGAGAGTGAGAGAGAAAACATAAATTGGGTAGGTAAGGGGGTGGGGAGAATCTGGGAGGAGTTGGGGAAAAACATGATCTAAATATATTGTCTTAATGGAATTCAATAAAATAAAAAAGACTTCTGTATGTGAATGTTTTGTCTGGGTCCCGCCAGGCCCCACGCAGTCCAGCCCACCCAGCGGGTCCCGCAGCCATTTATAAATTAATAACTCAAAAGCTTATATTAATTACAACTGCTTGGCCATTAGCTCAGGCATATTACTGACTAGTTCTTATACTT
>LZPO01036968.1:0-10995 GCA_001675575.1 Neotoma lepida | reverse complement strand
CCTTTCTGGGTCCAGCTGTGTGACTGTCATCACCATTGAAGGGAGGGAAGATAACTGGTCAGGTAGACCAGTAGTACCCATTTGTCTATTAGATCTCTAACCTCCTAGTCATGCACCCACACATCCATGTGTTCGGTCTTCATTTGTTCAATCTCAAGCTTGAACTCAGTCTCTTCTGCCATGATTTCTGCCATGTGAAGGAAGCAACAGGGTGATTCTGAGGTCCATAGTGGCAACAACAGGGCAAACACGGCACTGGTGAGAAGCGAAAGAAGAAAGGAGGAGACTAAGTGTGACAGGGCAATAAGAAATTAAATTGTGACTGTCCCAAGCTTTCTTTTCTTTACATCGGGTTCTATTTGATTGAACTCAGAATCCTAGACTATAAACTCAAGATTCTAAAGTTACCAAGCATAATCCTGTAGTTTTTCATCATTAATCACACCTGACCTGCTCAGGCACTGCCTCTACTGCTACTGTCGGAACTCTTTCAGCCCCCCTGGCGGGGGGGAGCAGGATGGGCTGGTGGAGTGGGGGTTACATCCCTGCTTCTATAATAACCTCAACTCCATGGGAGAGAACTTTCCCAATTCTGTGCTTTCTCATTTATCCCAAATAAGCTTAGCAGGAACATGAAGCTACTCTTTCTGGCACTTGGGGGAAAGCACAAAGACACATGGGACAGGGTAGGACAGGGTGTCTAGCACTGTACACAGTTTGGTACAAGGCCTATGAACCTCTGACCTGATCCTGGCTCTTTGTCCTGTTGACTTTCCACCGGTCTTCTGGTCTTTTCATCAATTCATTATATTTCCCTTTAAGATGGGCGTCTATTCCCATTCCATTCAGAAAATGGAGTTTTAGAGAGGGTTCAGGCTCACCAGAGCCGCAGGTCTAGTTAGTGGAGACTCAGTCATTGTTTTGTTTCTTCCTTCAGTCTGCAGTAATCACATACATTCTGTGCCTCCAGATTCCAGCTTCCTGCTGTCCCTGGTGCTTGCTTACTGTAGCTTCACCTGGGAAGAGGTGAAAAATATCTATTCATCCCAAATAAGATACCAAAGAGATGCTTCCATCGAAGTCCATCCTGGTGAACCAGTGAGCTCACTGGGGCTACTTACAGAATTATGAGTGGAGTTACTATAGAAGCTGACTGAAAAGAAGGTGCATCACCCAGACGCCCGACCTCAGCATGAAACCATGAAAGCTTCATTATGGAGTACCCCCTTTGGTACCTTCCCTTCCTATATACTTTAGTGCTATCCAAGACTGTATGCAGCCGGCAGGATTCCATGCAGCTGGTCTAGAGGACAGGTAGGAATAAGTGGCTATAATTTCAAGTGAGAGCCAAATGACCTCCCCTTCTACCTCATCTATGAGAGAATATCAACATGCCCCTCCAGTGAGGGTTCTGTGAATGTAGGTAGTCACATCTGCTATCATTTTGAGATGACAATGGTCATAGGACAGAGTCCCCCAGAGTCCCCAGAGCACATTTAGGATGAACCCCTTCTTCACTCTATACTTTGCTTAGTGAAGTTCAGCCACAGAAGGCCTCCTACAACCAGGCCCTGGGTTAAAGGAAGCTAAGGTGTTAAATAGAGTGCATACTTCTTTCTTGTCTAGACTGAGCTATTAGAAAGAGCTACTTAGATTCTCAGAGAATTTTATCCCCTTCTTTCTAGGTCATTCCAAATTTTCTCTATAATTGTATCTGTAACTATGTTGGTTTTTTTCCCCCCAATTCAAAACTATTCCCCACATCAAAGCTGTTGAAAGCATTTTTGGAATCTGTTATAATGATAAATGTTAGGAGGTGAAAATGTTATCTCAACTGCTGGTCTCAGAGCCCTTCAGAAAGAAACTCCCTTTGTTCTGGAAAGTGCCTTGACAAGCACCTGAGGGTAGAGGTCAGAGTGACTGACAAGAATACAAAGCCACTGGCTGATGTGGACCTTCCAAAAGAGCAATTTGTTCTGCTCTGGAGAGAAAGGGCCTAAAGCACATGGATGGAGGCTGAAAAGTGAGCAAGGAGGGGAGACGAAATCAAGAGAGGTCTGGGCATTAAAATCAAGTCCCAGAGTACAGGAAAGGTCAGTCCCTGACCCCAGAGAAAGATCTTAAGCAGCAAATTGTGAGAACTCTTACCTGATATCTGACTCAAAAGCGCTTCAAGTGGACTTCATTGCTGCCATAAACTCACATCCCCAAAGCTCCCACAAATGACCCCACGCTTGTGCACATTTTGTGAGGACGTGATTCTGCTCTAAGTCTTTGAAGAAGAGGCCGACTTTCAGTGCCTGAATCAATATCTGGAAGCAGAAATCTTTGTCCCGGAGCAGAAGTGCTCACGAGAGGATGAACTCCTCTGGAAGTCTGTGGAACTCCTTGGGACAGCTTTGGTCTTCTCCAGAAGAGGACTATAGTGTATGACTGGGGGGCAGTGAAGGGGGCAAGATGACATGTGACTAAGGGTGTTAGTTTAATTCTGCCATGAAACAGCACCAGTGACTGTGTCTTTGCAAAGTTCTTCCTCACATGGTTTCAAGTGGCCACAGGTCACCTCTAGGAGCTGCCTAGGCAGAAGATGCTGCCTGTGCCATGTGCATAAAATACATGCCCTTTTCTCATGCTCCTCAGGCCCCAATCTTCCAAAGAGGTGGCATGCTGCCTGAAAAGTCCACTAGGTAGCTTGTTGGGCTGTGGAAATCATGAAGCTCCAAAAGTCAGCATTATTTGAGGGAATGTATGTGGGACACATGATTTGTTTAAGATTTAATGGAGCCTTGTTCTGACTGTGGTTTGTAAGGAAACACCGTCAACTGACTCTGCTTTTCCAGAACATGCTCGAGAGTAGGAGGCTTTCGGTTCACCAGTAAACAGTAGGTTCTGAGCTCAGCTTTCCAGATCCCCACCAAGGACTTCAAGATCCCCAAATAGTCCTGCCCCTGAGACCATCCTGAGGTCACACTTCTACCAGCAGGCCCTGAGTTCTCCCCACTTCCTTCCCATGCTAGCTGCTCTGCTCCCTTTGCATTCGGACTTGCCTCTCCTGGTGCTTTGTTTTGGCATTCACTCAAAAAACCAAAACTCCTTTTTAGATCTCCAAGGAGGCTGGCTCCCTGCAGAGTTCATGAGCCAGAATCCTTGGAGTCCACACCATCTGTCTCTGCTGTTTGCTTTGGGCTCTGGGTTCCTCCCTTGAAGTGTTTGTGTTTTGTTTGTGTCCTTTAATAGAGAAGAAGGGGCCAGGGGAGGAGCCAACTCCTGTTGGTGACCTGGATGCCATTGGCTTCTTACCTCTTCCTTACCCCAGTCTCCTCTACCTTTTGCCTCCACAATGCCAGGACAAGTCTTCCTAGACTGGCTCCGCCCCTGTAACAAGGTGTGCAGGTGTTGGACAGAGAAGGATTATATCATACATACCACATCCATACCCCAAAGGCGTCATGTCTTCCAGAAACATCCACGGGAGTAATTGCTACAATACATAAATACATAGCAATGTGCGGGCTCTAGCCATTGCCCCTTTGAGCTAATAACTGAAACAGACAAACTAAACCTTCTATTTCCATGTGCTCATAACCAACTAGAGTAGCAAATCTACTTGTGAAGTGAATCCCCTAAGTCTTCACCTGGGAAATAGGCCATGCAAACAGAATGCCAAGACTTAAGAACAGGGTCTGGGTGCTCATGGTGCTCAGAAGCCCCAGAGGGGAGATGCCTCTGCTTGGACAATCAACCTAAGAAAGTTTCAGAGGTTTGATGGCTCCAGTGGCTGGCCTGGCCCCAGCAGTTCCCAGCTCACTTACCAGAAAACACCTGCCATCCTCTTCACAGGACACTATCCTGATTAGCCCCCTCGGATTAGTATGACACCAATTCCTGGCATGCTACTTGCTGCCTGGACAGTGGCTGGTTCACCAGTGACAGGCAAATGTGTTATTTCTGCAAATGGGGTTGGGTGCCTGGGAATACACTTTCCAGATCTGTAACTCTTAGCATATGGTGTGGAAGGGTTAACTCCAGGCCTGATTGAGCTGATGACTCAGCTTTGCCTTGTGAGGTCTGACATTCAGAACTCCTCAGCCCTTCCTTCCCACCATACTGTCCCCAGAAATCAGCAAGCATAAGTCATTGTGATGCAAAATTGTCGAGCCTGCAGGTTGTCCTGAATGGAGGCACTGTGAAGATAGGTAGAGATCTGTGGCTGGGAGCCTGGGGCCCCTGGAACCCATCCAAGTCAGGACACTACAGTGATGTTTCATTGACCCTTTAGCTGGCAAGGTTGGTTAGCATGCAGCTTGCTAAGCAGCAGCTTGACAATTTGCAATCCAACCAGCATTTGTGGAGCACGGGTGTCACCTGGTGGCCAGATCTGGAGTAACCAATATTACCACAGCCAGAGGATCCCAGGAAGCATTTGTGGAGAGGGGAGCATAGTGGCTACAAGTGATTCTAATGATGCTCACACAATGTCCACACCACATCTCCTCCCAGTTGTCCTGCACTCTCTACTCTCTAGGCTTAAGTCATGCTGGCCTCTCTGTCTTCACAGCCATATTAACCGCATTAAGTTTAGCTTCACCATCAGAAACAATCCAAGCCTCCACCATGTGTGGGATATTGACTTTGTTTCGTACACTGAATAAGGCACGGAGATTAAAATCACCAAGTAACAGTTCCTTCCTTCAACAGACTTGTGCTAAGACATTATTGACCAAAACATAAGACACAGATAGCAAAACAGGTTCATAAGCTGTGAGCCCAATATGCATCAAAAATGTAAAGGGTAGGAGAGACTTCCGAGAATGACAAGGACAAGGGCATTCCAAGCATGGACAGACCAAGGAAACCACAGTGGGTCCAGGAAACTGTGAGGGTGGCTGTAGACATGTGTGTGTCTGGTCGAGATAGATGGCTGATTTGGAGGAACAATGAGGCTTGAAAGATATCTTGAGTTGCAAGCCAAGTTCTAAGTCTGAACATCTTAGATGAGCCACTGAAAGGTTTAAGCCATGGATAAATACATCATTTTATTCTGCTTTGATCTTTCCTCTTTTTCTTTTTTATTGAAAATAGATTTTTCTCTCACACAATACATCCCTACCACCCTTTCTATTCCCTCCACTTCCCCTAACTCCCTCTTTACGTCTATTTAGATCTATTTAGGGCAAGCATAAAAGGAAGTTGGTTAGGAAAAATGTGTTCAGTGACAAGATAATTCAAGGTAAACTGTGATAAGCTTGTCATGTATGCTGTGGTGTTCATACCCAGCCCCTTCCTTAGAGGAATAGTCATCCTGGAGTGTAAGAGGGTAGGTAGAGGGGAGACAGGCCCAAGTGTCTCAGAAGTTGAATGGACAGGATGTTGGTGGTCCATGAGTAAGAGAGATGTGTCAACATTCCTGCCTAAGTGATAGGAAAGGAAGTGAAGCCACACAAGGCTGGAATGGAGGGTAAAGGACAAGCTTGAGAGAACAGGAAACACATATGCTTTAGGGTGTAGTCAGTAAACATCGAAAGAAACTGTGAAGCACAAATTCATTATCCACAAATTAATATTATAACAACTGCTTCTTGCATCCCATGACAATTCGGAATAATTCTTGTAAAAGCATCAATAAACTGCTCATAAGACACTGGAGCAGGAGAGCCCTAGAAAATAAAATAACCCTGTAAGTTTTCACTGTGGCAGGCCTAGAAGTTCGTTCACCAGAAACCCTTCACATCTCTTTCTTTGGCTAATTCCTGGTACTTAACATCCAACCCAATGTTATTTAGTGGCATAGGCCTGTCATCTCAGTTACACTGGAGGCATGCAGGAACACAAGTGCATGGACTGCCTAAGCTACAAGGTGAATTCAGGGCCAGCCTGGGCAAGGTAATGAGGCCTTGACTCAAAATAAAAAGTAAAAAGGAAGCTGGAGGTGTTTCTCAACAATAAAGAAAATGCCTAGCATGAGCAAGGCCCTGAATTTCATACCCAGTAATCAAAACACCTCATCCAGTTATCACAGTTGCAGAAAGTCTCCTCTGAGCATATCCGGCCACCAGCCACTCTTGTCCAAGCGTTGGCTGTAGTATCGCTCTGATCCACGTATACCCCAGCTCTTCTCTCACTATAGTATTGTGGACTGTAATATAGGCCAACGCAATTAAAAGTTTATGCCTTGGCTTTAAAACACAGTCCAAAATTCTTTGACATCACTTCTGTCAAGAGGTGGAATTTATTGGGCTGAGTTTGTGACTGCTTGGAGAAACCAAATATGACAGAAGTCACCATCAGCCATTTGGTGACTTCTGTGGATAGAAAAACCATAGAAATAGTCTCTGGCTTTCCAGAGCCAGAGGGGGAATGCTTTTGAGACTCTTTCTTAACCCCACTGTCATAGACAAAACCTACATTGCAGGAGAAGGCCAAAGGTAGGAATCCTTTTGACTGTTCAGTACAACTGAAGGCCTTCAAAGCATCCCAGCCCAAGCTACAGATGTGTGTGAAGAAGCCATTTGAGAGGAGAATCATCCATCTTTTACCATTGTCTCCATTTCTTTCCAGCTGAGGCCTCAGAAGGTCCATGTTGGAATTTCTGGTCCAAAGTATGTGATCATGAAACAATAATTGTGTTATGCACACCACCATTCCCTTGAGTCAAATGCTGGCAACAGCGCTTCTTCAGGCAGAAGGTAGGTGGTCCTATGAAGTCCATGCCTGGGGCCTTCTGCCTATGATCCAGGAACAATGACCCTAGTGTCTTATCTCTGACAGGAGGTAAATTTAATTTATCTTTGGTAATTCTAACTTCCCACTATTCTTATTCTTCTTGCACATTGAAAGGATCATTCAATCATGCTAAAAGCATTCAAGAGCCAGAGGGAGACTGAGCAAATGAAAGTGCTTGTCCCAACAAGCCTGAGGACCTAAGGTTGATTCCTGGAACCCATAGTAGAGGGAGAAAAGAGATTGTCAAAAGTTCTTCTCTGATCTCTACATTGGCGATGTGACATGTGTGTGCTATGCATGCATGTGTATGCATGAGCACACACACACACAAATACAAACATAGAGCAAATAAGACATTCTTTTAAAAAGCCATTCATTTGATATTGGATAACCAAACATTGTGCTTTTTCCTGAGGAAGACTATTTCTCCAGCTCTAGGCTCTCAGCATTCCTTAGTTGGTGGTAGTTCTTTGTGTAGGGTTGAGGCCTCGGGCTTTTTCTCATCTACATTAGCATGTCTTTTATTGTTGTCCTTGTTCAGCTCATGTTTAGGCAGTCACATTGGTGAGACTTTATAGGTGTAGCTTCTGACATTCCTAGGAGACACAATTTTTCAGCAAATGCCCTGATCCTCTCACTCCTACAATCTCTCCATGCCCTCTTCTGCAATGATCAAATGGTCAACCCTGAAAACATGCATACAGGTAACATTATATAGACTAAGTAGGTTGTACTTACTTATTTAGGAATACACAGGGCATATATGTGTATATGAAATTGTATTTACATACTTAGGAATACACACACATCAATAGTTAATGCAAAAAATAGGCTGTGGCCATGAATTTGAAAGAAAGAGAGCATGAGGAGCATTTGGGAGGGTTTGGAGGAAGGGAAGGGAAGAGGAAATGATATAATTGTAATGTCAAAAAATAAATCTAATTTAAAATTCTTAAAACAGCATTCAAAACAATACTGAAAAAGGGGAAATACACAACATCAGTAATTATATAATATTCCTAAAATAGCCCCCAGAAAATTCAAAACTGTCTATGTATTCCCATGGGTTATTTCACTAGTGACTCTAATATTCAAATATGATCACATTGCTTTTTCTGATGATTTAAATTTTTCCATTGTGTAAGACAGGGTCTCTCACTGTAGTCCAGGCTGGCAGGGAATTAAAGATGAAACCCAGGCTGAGCTTGAATCATGAAAATCCTCCTGCCTCAGCCTCCCGAGAGGTGATAACTCTTAAACCTGGAAACTCTAGTAACTACTTACCACACACCTGCTATGTCCACTCCTCAGATGCCAGGGATACATCAGTGAATAAAGCAACTATCTCTGTGATGAAGGAGCTGATACCATGCCAGTCATCTACTGTAGTGAAAGGTGTTGAGTGTTAAGGATTAGACAGCACATAGAACAGGTTCAAGATGCTAAAATGGAGCAAACGACATTTGAGGAACCCTTTGGAGGGGAGGCCTTCATGAGTGTTTCAGTTATGGGCCCAGTGCCTCTCATTGATACAGTTAGGGTGGATGTCTGGAGAGGGCTTGAAGTTTCACTCCCAAGTGACCTGCTGAGTGTGCTTACACCAGTATATTCTCCAATTATAAATGCTGGATCCTCCCACAGTCTACACAACGAGCCACGAAATCCAAACACCAGATTTACAGAATATCAAAGCCATACTCTAACTCAGCAGTTCTCAACCTGTGGGTTGCAACCCCCTGGGGGTCAAATGACCTTTTCACAGGGGTCATCCAAGACCATTAGAAAACATAGACATTTACTGTAGCGCAAATTTCAAATGGTCTTATTAAATAAAAAACATGGAGCCAGAAATTTGGGTTAAAGCCTGAGAGAGATCAGAGGAATAGGACAAACCACCAGCCAACCTCACCTCACCAACACCTCAGCTTCCAAAGAGAGAGAGACTTCCTGTCTGCCTCTACCTATATGCCTTGCTGTTCTGTCATCTGATTTGCTCTTTCTGTCCAGCTACATCACTTCCTCTTCCTGCCCAGCTCTGTCACTTTCTGTCTGTCTGTACAGACCTCCAGACCTCCATGGTTAACTAGTATTGGAATTTAAGGCGTGTGCTATCATGCCTGGCTCTGTTCCCAGTGTGGCCTTGAACTCACAGAGATCCAGACAGATCCCTGCCTCCCAAGTGATAGGATTAAAGGCGTGTGTTACCATTGCCTGACTTCTATATAGTGGCTGGCTTTTTCCTCTGATCTCCAGGCAAGTTTTCTTTATTAAAGCACAAATAAAATATCACCACAATTTACATTATGATTCATAACAGGGGCAAAATTACAGTTATGAAGTAGCACTGAAAATAATTTTATGGTTGGGGGTCACCACATGAGGAACTATATTAAAGGCTCACAGCATTAGGATGGTCGGAAAGCCACTGCTATAATTCAATAAAATTTCATATAGTATTTAGTTGTATTCAAGAAATGTTTGCCTAAGTAACCTACATTTACAAAGATTTTTCCTTTTATTTTTGCTTTGTCAGTTTATTATTTTAGGTTTTACATTTTGGTATAGACTATCTTTTGAATTAAATACATGTATTTTAAAATTAATTTTGCAGTAGTCTGCAATGAGACTCATGATCATTTTCTTGGCATATGATTAGCACATGTGAGAAGATGGGCTTTTCCTTCAACAAAGCACCATAGTGCCTTCCAAAGGTTCAGCACCTGGATACTGAACTCATGATGTTTCATTGATCCATTTGTATGTCTTTACATCACACTGGAATGGCATGCTTTTTCTGCAGCTTTTTAATAAGCTTTGAAGTTCAGGAGCCTACCTCTCTTTTTTCGAGACAGGCTTTCTCTGTGTAGCTTTGGAGCCTGTCCTGAAACTCACTTGGTAGCCCAGGCTGGCCTCAAATCCGCCTGCTTCTGCCTCCCGAGTGCTGGGATTAAAGGCGTGCGCTACCACCACCCAGCTGAGCCTACCTCTCTTAACTTTGCTATTTTTTCAGAGGAATTTTGGTTATTTTTAATGTTTCTTTTACATATATATATATTCACCTTACTGATATATATGTGTATATATATGTATATATATATATAAAACTATATATAAAATCAGTAAAGTGAATCAGAAGGTAATTCAGTTTACTGATGTGTGTACACATACAACACACACACACACACACACACACACACACACACATATATATATATATATATAAAATCAGTAAGATAAATTACCTTGATTGATTTTTCGACTGAATTTTGAGGATAAGTCCCACTTGATCACAAGGTATTGTCATTTTTAATCTTAAGCTCAGTTTGATACTGGGAAAATACTGGCTATATAGAATGAAACAGATTCTCCATTTTCTTGAGGCATATGCATAGAATCTGGTCTATTTATTGCTGTTGATGGACCCCACTTGTGTACACAGCAGGGCTGAAGTTTTAAGTTGTACAAAAATTCAGTATCTCTAATAATGTTGTTCTTCTCTCGGCTTTGTTAGTCCATATTTTAGTTCATGTTGCACTAATATATCAAAATAATACAGACTGAGTAAGGAGCAGAAATTTACAATGAACAAAATATATTGGGTGATGGTTCTGGAAGCTGCAAAGTCCAAGACTGAGTCTCCAGCACCTGGTGAGGACCTCTGTGATGTGTTTGTTGTCCATAGTGGAAGAGATTTAAAAAAAAAAAATGGGTTAAAATGGTGTTAGAGAGCAAGGGAGACCAAACTCAGTTTCGATAAGGAAACTACTCCCAATAACCAATATAATTCCTAGATATCAGCATTACTATGGTCACTTCTCAGTACCTCCAAGCTGGGGGGCAAGCTGCCAAGCATGGCTTCACAGACTACTTTCAAACAACAGCAGATCTTCCTGAAGCCAGGCTCTTACTGTCCCATCATGTTTTACTGTTAGGCTTGAAATAGTTTCTATTGTTGTCTTCAAGTTGTGTAACTTTTCTTTTGCTGTCTAATCTGCTGCAGATCCTATTGTTTTTAAATAAACTTCATAGTTTACATCTCTTACATTGTCTCCTGATCTGCTTTCTATCTTCTGGGTCTCTCTTCCACTTTTTCAGCCTCTACCTTTTTGGCTGTATAGCACATAGTTACAATGTCCTTCTACATTAATTCTTTTTTTTTTGGGGGGGGTTCCCTCTGTGTAGCTTTGGCGGCGCCTTTCCTGGAACTCACTCGGTAGCCCAGGCTGGCCTCGAACTCACAGAGATCCGCCTGCCTCTGCCTCCCTAGTGCTG
>LZPO01036967.1:0-11004 GCA_001675575.1 Neotoma lepida | reverse complement strand
GAGCGTATCTCAGCAGTGTAGCCCAGGACATCTGCCACGAAGCTCATCATGTCCCCAAATTTCAACAAGGCAGGAATCAAAAGTCATTTTCACTTCTGAGCTCTTACCTGAGGTACATTATGAGTCCACACAGACTGCAGTATGGGGAGGTCTGTCATAATTTAGAATTATGGTGGAAAATGGAAGCAATCTACATGTCCAACAATAGAGAACCAATAGAGAACCAGATACATCTGAAGAATGCATCCACGTGATAAAACACCACAGCACCGCTTACAACCATGTTAGATCAGAGAATTTTTGCAAATAGTACTTCTTGGGAACTTGAAGATCCAGAGAGGCGATTCAGGAGCAGATCTGGATGAGAAAAAGAAAGGTACTGGACAGAATATGGGTCCTCTACTCCAGCTTCAACAAAAGAGATGCTCAGGGCTGGAGAGATGGTTAAGAGCACTCCGTGGTTAANAGCGCTTGCTACTCCTGTAGAAGATGAAAGCTTGATTCCAGAACTTACATCAAATCACCAATAATCCCACCTCCAGAGGACCTAACACCCTCTTCTGGCACCAGCACACATACACACATCCCTGCATGCACACACACACACACACACACACACACACATGTACAAATGCATGTATGTACTTACACAGACATGTACACACACATGCATGCACAAATATAAATAAATCTTAAAAAACAAAGAAAATCTCAAATTGCACTTGCACAATGGAACAAAAGCCTCTGCTCCCCTCTACTCCATAAAACATGTATGCTGAAGCTCTGCAACAGTGTGAGCCTGAACACCCAGTCAGGTAATAGTGCTGTTTGGGGAGGAAGTGGAATCTCTGAGAAGTCAGGTCCAGCTGTCAGACCCAGGACGCTGGCCTTGAGGCCTATATTCTGGATCTGCTCCCATCTTGTCTCTACTTCCTGATCCACCAAGCTGTGAGCAACCCACACCCCAAGCTCCCTCTAGCCTGGAAAGACCCACCTCTGTGTCCAGCACGATAAACAAAATTCCCTCTGAACTGTAGATCCCTTAGATCACTTCTGTCCAATATTTGTCAATAATGCGAGCCCTAAGTCACAACATAACAGTACTTAAAGGTGATGCTTTGGAGAGAATTAGGTTTAAAGAGGTTATAGCTGTAAAAAACACCTGTTATTTCAGCCCTAGTCTATGGGACTGCATTATAGCAGTCTGCTCTGAACTGCTATTTATCTCCACAAAATCCCTGTGTGAGGATATTGGAGGTGGGGCTTTGGGGAGGTCATTAGGATTAGGTGAAGTCATAAGGGTACAACTCTCGTGAATGGAATGAGTGTCCTTAAATAAGTTACCAGCCAGCTTGCTTTCCTTCTGCTACTGGAGAAGTCGCCAACCTGCAACTGACCAGAACCCGACTCCACTGACTCCTGGACCTCACTGCTCCAGCCTCCAGACCGGTGAGCAGTGAACATCTACAGTGTTTTGATACAGCGTCGTGACTAGGCTGAGACAAAGCCCAAGCACAATGAGAATTCTCAGGAAATGGTTCCATGACTGTGACAGAGAAAGGTTTTACGAGCCGCTGAAAGATGTTTACAGACCACTGGAGAAGCATAAATCCTGAAAGAGAACCACGGGGGGGGGGGGGGGTTGCTGTGTCATTCCATCTTGTAATGAGAGGAAGAGGGGAGAGTTAGAGAGAGGAGGAGGAGGAGGAATGATCTAAAAATGTCAGCTGTATTTAGCTAGGTGGGATCCTTTCTTTTGATTTCTTCATTTGACTAATTTAAACATGCTCAGTGTTTACTGATCAATTGTGGTCCTCGAGGAGTGAAAGAT
This sequence comes from Neotoma lepida, assembly GCA_001675575.1. Taxonomy (NCBI): domain Eukaryota; kingdom Metazoa; phylum Chordata; class Mammalia; order Rodentia; family Cricetidae; genus Neotoma; species Neotoma lepida. The sequence continues at coordinate 9,173 of LZPO01036967.1, read as the reverse complement.
GACAAATCAAATATTCAATAAGTCATGTCTTTGTTATGATTTGAGTATGAAGTTTACTCCCCAAATGCTCATAGGTTGAAGGCTTGGTCCCAGAGAGTAGCACTACTGAGAAATGGTTGGGTCTTGAGGGCTCTGAAATCATCAGTTACTGATGAAGCCATCAATGGGTTCATAATGTGATGACATTTTTGAAAAGTGATAGAAATTAGGAAGTAAGGTCTAGCTGGAAGTAGGTCACAGGGGACACTTGTGGAAGTGCCCCAGCCCCTTCCTGTTTCTTCTCTTTATATTCTTGCAGACATATGAGCAGCTCTGCTCTGCCATGCCTTTCAATCCATGATGATCAGCCTCAATTCAGACCCGGAAATACAGAGCCAGCCAAATACAGACTGACACCTCCGATATCACCAGACCCAGAAATACAGAGCCAGCCAAATACAGACTGACACCTCCAATATCACCAGACCCAGAAATACAGAGCCAGCCAAATACAGACTGACGCCCCTACCCCCAAAATCACTAGCCAAAATAAAGCTTCCCTGTGCTGGGCCATTTCTCTCCAACTTTTGCCGTAACAAGAAGTCCAGATAACATCTCTCCGTCTTTTGCCGTAACAAGAAGTTCAGATAACACAGCCCTTATGTCTGCAGCTGAATAAGAGCACTTGAAGGCAGGTTTCTGGGTTCCAATCCCATCTGGACACTGATGAACTAGATGCCCTTGGGACAAAAGCCGAATCTTACTGAGCCTGAGGGTCTCAGCTGCTGCTTCATCGCATGGTCAAGACATTAACAAGCAAATGTCTGTAAAGGATCCAATGAGAGGCAGTGCAGGGGAAGCACTGTAGAAGCTGCTCCCACTGTATTTTTTTTCAAGCATCCTCAGAGGACATCTCCTCCAGAAGTTCTTTGCCTGCTTTTTCTGAGAGGAACACCCCACATACACCATCACTATAGTTCTCTTCCTGTCTTTATTTTATTCACAGCCCTTACCACTCCCTGACCTTGCATACTTTATTTACCTGTTCACCATTACTCTGTATCAGTATATAAGTCAGGCACTGTGGCTGGCTCACATGTCCATCAGTGTGTAAGTCAGGCACTGTGGCTGGCTCACATGTCCATCAGTGTGTAAGTTGGGCACTGTGGCTGGCTCACATGTCCATCAGTTTGTAAGTTGGGCACTGTTTCTGGCTCATGTGTCCATCAGTGTATAAGTTGGGGCATTGTGGGTGACCCATGTAGGCTCAGCACATGGTAAGAGTTCAGTGAACATTTGTAAATGGCAAGAAGGAGATGTCAATTCTGACTCAATGGACAGAAAGAATTTGACAGGAGGACAGTAGCAATGAAGGTGACCATCCTAAAATACTATGAGTAATAGCTAGGGAAGAGTCAACCATGCACTGCTGCAAGGCCCTCTGGGAAGTTCTCTGCATCTACAAGGAGGGGCAGTGCCACAGGGCAGCCAGAGGAGATATACAGACCCAGCGGAGAGACTTGAGTCCAGTCTAAACAGGCCACAGAAAGTTCTCTAGACACTACAAAATCATTTCAATAAAGCAATTCCACCTTGAAAAAACATGAGCCATGGAGCTGCAGTTTGTCCAGAATTTTGTATTAATGGCCTAAGGCATTCTACGTTAATTGCTCTCAATTGGAAACTCCATGTTTATGTTTGTGTTAGCAGAAAGCTGTGGGGATGTCAGTTTTTAAAAATCATTTAAGTCCTCAAGACAGTGCCTCCATCTTCCAGAGCAGACCAGTCTCACAGACCTTCAGGATACCAAGCAGCATCTTCAGAGGACATATTGACATACATATGTTCCTCCCCTCCAGTTCTGAGAATGGAGTAAATGTTTGGTTTTGTTTTCCTTCCTTCTGTGTATTTCCCCATCTTTAGCCTCTATTTCAAGAGAATTTCATAGTTCAAGCTACCAGAAGTAAAGGTTAACTCCTCCTAATGCTAACCAAAGTATCTAGGGGTCAAAGGCAAAGACAGGGGAAATACTAGGAAAAGCCTTCTGGGGCTGTGGTGATAGATCAGTCTGCAAAGTGCTAGCTATGAAGCATGAAGACTTGACTTCTATCCCTAGCACCTGTGTGAAAGCTGAGCAGAGGCGCATGCACTTGGAATCTCAGAGCTAGGGAGGCAAAGACAGGTAGAGCCCCAGGACTCACTGGCTAGCCATGTGGGTAAATGAGAAGGCCCCAAAGAACTATTGATGTCTTCCCTAGATTCTTCCACCAGACTAGTTCACAGGGCCAGGAACATGACTCCAGGAGCCCATATCAAGACTGGCTGCTCAGAGCTCTATAATTTATTTTTTAGAGCAAGGTCACTAAACTAAAGCTCAGGGGTCAGATCCAGTGACTTTGTAAATAAAGTTTTACTGGAATGCAGCCATGCCTTTTTGTTTATGTTTGGTCTGTGTCTGATTCCTCTGCATGACTGTAGGGCTGAGGAACTACAGAGACAAAAGGATTTGCCAAGTCCACAGAAGCTACCCTCTCACCTTCTGAAATACTTTTTATTAAAAAGCTTGTGACTTGTCACTCCTATTCTAGAGTGATGTTGTTCAATAGAGATAAGAGAGTCATCAAGCAAATTTCCAAGCAACCACGTATAGAACAAAAAGAAACAAGTCAATTTTAATAAAGTGTCTTATTTAACTCAGTATATTCAAGGTATTATTGTGACAACACATAATCCACTTACAAAAATTAATGAGGTTCGGCTGGGAAGATGGCTTGGCTGGGAAGGTGGCTCAGTCAGTAACACGCTTGCCTTGCAAGTGTGAGGACCTGAGTTGCATCCCCAGAACCCATGTGGAAAAAGTCAGGAGAGCCCACGGGTATCAAGGCAAGCCATACCTGGATGGGCTCCTGAAGCTGGAAGGATGAATGTGGAGGGGGAAAGCACATAGACAAGAAAACCCCAGCACTTGAGTGATGAATAGCCAGAGCATCCTGCTGGCCTACAGCATCTTGATCCAACTGCTGTAGGCAGTTCTACTTAGCATCCCCTCCTTCTGCACACCCGTTGCCTGGACCCCTAACCAACAATATCCATAACTTGGCAATGCGTGTCTTCCTACATACAGTGAAAGGGTCACCCTTCAACCCCTGACCAAGGGAAGCTCAGCTTATGACACACTGGAAGCAGATGGACTCTTTCTTCTCCTTCCCACAGTTTCCTCAGCATATCTTTTGTTTTAGTCCACGCATGGGGCAGCTGCTGCACCAAGTACAACACTGCTTGCTTCCTCATCAGCACGGCCTCCCTGCTCAGCAGACTGCTGCCTAAGCATCCCCTATGCCATGGACTTCATCTCTTTGAAAACAAACAATGAAAAGCAGGCTGGGGATCTTCAGGCATTGAGAGGATGCACTGGAAACAAAGCAATCATGGATTTCTCTTCTCCACACTATATTCTCTGTCTTGGAAGTCTGCAAGATATACAAACCTTTTCTAAACTTGGCCAAGCCCTGACAGAACTAAGACCTCATAATGAAGGAAGGCAGATGAAGTTAAGGGCTACACCCCTTCCCTATCCCAAGAAGCCACCCATATTTGGGAAGCTTGTCTGGTGGTTACTTTCCCACATCTTCCACATCTACCATCTTCAATTTATGTTTTTCTGTGTGCTTCCCTTAAAGGAAAGATAGAGTTGTTATTGTGTGTGTTTTTTCTGGTGTGGTGGCACATGCTTATAATTCCAGTGCTAAGGAAACAGAGACAGGAGGCTTCTTGGGGCTCACTGGCCAGACAGCCTGGCTTAATTGGCAAGTTACAGATCAGTGGAAGATCCTGTCTCAAAAAAGTAGACATTACATGAAATATGGTACCTGAGATTGTCTAGTGACCTCCACATGCACATACATATATGTGTACCCACACATATATAAATACACACAGAAAATAATGATGTTGATACTACTTTTTCATACTAAGCCTTCACAATCTGATGTATATTTTACATCAATGGCACATTTGAACTCAGACAGCCTCTTCATTGCCACAAGTGGCTTTGGACTGCCATATTGGAAAGAGCCACTCTTGAGTTATGCATTGTTAAAGAAAAGGTGCCTCACCCCATGCAAAGGTTTCACATCCTTATCTTCATCAGGAACCCACAACCGATGACCACTGGCATAAATCCACAGCTGCAGTGTGGGGCTCACTGGTATAATTCATGCTCCAGCTCTCCCCATGGGTCAGGCTGAGGTTGGGGTCCAGTGAAGACCTTTCCTCTTTTGTCCCCTACCTGCTCTCTTACTACCATCTTTCCCTTCCAGAGCTCTCCCGAGGAAATGCCTTGCACAAGAATTCCCATTTCAGGTTCTGTTTCTAGGGAATTTGTCTGGGTTTGAGGAAATAAAGGAATAAATATTTATTGAGTATTTAGCATATGTCAGACACCTAGTAAGTATTATCATTCTACAAAATTATAAGGTGGGAAATATTATCCACATTTGAAATATAAAGAAACCATAATAGCCAGGCATGGTGGGGCATGCTCACAGCCCCAGAACTCCTGAGAATTTGGAGAGTAAAGGTAGCAGGGCTACATAGTGAGATTCTATTTCTCAGTCACAAATAATGATAATAATAATAATAGTAATAATAATAATAATAAAAGATGATAAGAAAGAAAAGAAAGAGTGGTATTGAGGGGAGAGATATGGAAGAGAAAAGAAAAGAGGGGAGGGCAAGGGAGAAGACAGAGGGAGAGCAGAAAAGAGGGAAATGGAGGAGAAGGAAAAAATAGCAGGGAGAGAGAAGAGAAGGGGAGGGAGGAGAGAGGGGAAAGAAAGAGGGAGAGAAGGGAAGGTGAAGAGGGCACATACAGCCATATAATAACATACTATAGAGTTATTGAGTTATATTTGTAAACATATGCAATAATAATGAAATGTTTGAGGCATAACATCCATTTGGAAAAGCAAGACAAAAGTCATAGTGTGGATATGTGATTTTTTTCCAAATATGACCATGGAAATTAATACTAAAAGGATTTTAGGTATGATCTGAATGATCTGTTAAATTCATCTGTTAAAATCCTAACCCTTAAGGTGATGATATTAGAAGGTGGAGCCTTTGGGAACTTCCTAGACTATGAGGGCAGAACCTCATAAATGTCATTCACAACCTTATGAAGCAGACCTGAGGGAACCTGGACATCCCTTCTACAATGGCAGGATGATGAGGAGGTACCATTTTTTTTCCTACAGTTTCACAGTATAGTCCATGCTGGCCTGAAACCCACAGTCCTTCTGCCAGTCCTATGCTGGAATCACAGACACGCACCACCATGTCTAACTCAACAAGGCACCATCTGTGAGAAAGCAGCCCTCGCCTGACACCAAATCTGCTGGCACTAGAGCTTGGGTATGTCAGCATCCACTGCTGTCAAATGGACTTGTGTTGTTTATACTTAAGACAGCCCAAGCATACTAAGACAGCAGTATACCAAAATAGCATCATCAATAACTTTCTTCAGGCATTTAAAATGGATAGTTGTTGGTTTTCTTCTGTTCATCCTTGTTTTCCAATATCAGGAAATTGTCCCTTTACTAATAAGCTTTAGATCTACTGAATACACTGTCATGCAATAATTAAAGAACTTGGTTTGGTTTGGAAATGAGCAGACCAGGGCTCAAACCCCAGCTCTCTTACATGTGTGTTAACATCTCCAAACTTCAATTTTTGCATCTGTAAAAGGGACAAGGATCTGCAACTCTTGGAAGTGTTACAAAGAGTATGAATTTGTATTTAAAGTGCTCAGTCTACTGTCTTGCACAAAGTATGTTCTCAATAAATGGGAGACCAATAAATAGAGACTGGGTTGTGTTGTCTCAAAGCCATTAGTCAGTTTCATGTGTCCTCAAAAGCAACTCACAGATTTCCACCAGGATCTTCAAAATCTTCCAATTCTACCAGTTCAGGTAGCCCTAAGCCCAGCAGCAGAGCCAGAGATTGACAACTGTGAGTCAAGAGAATGTCCCTACTCAGGAGGATCTTTCTTGCTCCCATCTTTGCATAATTAGACCACTTGAGTTCNATTTATGGGAAACATCCCTCCAGTTCACAGCTGGTCACTACCAGCTTCAAGGGGCAGGAAGTTCTTTCCTTCATGTGATTAATGAGACTTAAATTGGCCCGGTGACAATGAGTTATCCTAAAGGCATCGAATATTTAACACTGAATTCTCCTTTGATAAAAATAGTCTATAGATTTTGAGAGCTATCATCTCAATGTCCTTGTGAACAATCACATGATATCTTGCTTGCCGTTCATCTGCATCAAGAATGGAGATGGCCCTTTCTCTTTCTGGTGCTCCTGTGAAGGCAGTGACCAGAGTTTTTATGATGGCACCAATAATTGCTTTTGAATGTGTTTGTGTTTCAAACACCCCAGACTGTGCACTCCCCTAAAGAAAATTTTCAGTTCTAAATGCAATTCTTCCCTGCAAATGAGCCTCCAGGGGCTGTCTGTCCATAGACTAGCTACTCCCCCAGATAGAGCCTTGCACTCCTTGGAGAGAAGTGTCTATCCTGCATTATGTCTCCTTGATGTGGTCTTATACCTCCTCCAGGTGTACTTGCTTTCCTGTCCCTGGGGATAGATTCTGGCCCCTCTCCAACAGTTCTCCAGCAATATAGAACTCAAGCTCTCAATGGTTGTAGGCCCTGATAACACACCATTACTTACATCCCATCTAACAGTACTCCCTGAGATCACCTCCCAAATAAAGGCGCTTTTCTCAAATCTTTGTCTCAGGCTCTCTGCTTCTGGGGGAATTAAACTGAGGTGGCCCTGCCAGCATGTGGACTTTGAAAAAATAATTCTTCCAGGTATAACAAGAGACAAGAAGGTGTGGGGAAAGGCACATGGGTGACTTGATATGCCGTGTTTGGTTGATATACCTGGGAGGCCTGTCCTCTTCTGAAGGGGAAGGAGGAGGAGTGGATTTGGGGGAGAGTAGAGGTAGGGGTGAGGGGTGACTGGGAGGAGAGGAGGGAGGGGAAACTGAGGTCCAGATGTAATATATGAGATAAGAATAAATTAAAAGGAAGAAAAGGAAAGAAAAAGCACCTGGGTCCCTTGCTATTTTCTGACTGGAGACTGTGGGCTCTAAGAAAGCCCACATGATGATTTCACAGAGATCTGCCCTCTGAGAGACTTTCAAATCTGTGTCTGTTGCTAACATCCTAGTACCTACTTGCTTCAGTCTGGTCCTTCCTGGCAGCTCAGTATATAAAGGTGACTTTTCACAAACCTAGGGTGCGGTCAGAGGCAGAGGGCTTCCCTGGTATGCACAAGGCTTTCAGTTATATCCAGAACTACAAATTTAAATTTTAAAAAAAGGCATTGCTTTGGGCTCAGCAACATTCCTGGAAAAAATAATAAAAATAATAGAGATTTCAAAAGCTGACATGTAAGTGTTTGGTGTGCATCTGAGAGTAAGCCCACACAATAATTGTTTAATACTCCTAAATAGAAACTAGAGACCAGAGAGATGCCTCAGTCAACAAAGTGTTTACCCTGCAAGCACAAGAACCTAGTTTGATCCAAGAACCCACATTTTAAAAGCCTGATTTGGAGGCATGTATTTGCAATCTCGGTACTGTGTAGGCAGAGACAGGCAGATCTCTGAGGATCACTGGCCAGCCTAGTCTACTTGGCAAGTTCCAAACCATTAAGAGAGCTTATTAAAAAAACAGATAGTGCCTGAAGATGATGCTTGCTTGCACACCCCCACACATGTATGTACACACACATATCCACATGTGCACACCCATGTGCACTCATTAAGAATGTAGCTGTCTAGAGGACAAGACAGCACAGATAAAGAAGTTCAAAGTGGGCCAGTTCATTCAGTCAAAAAGATTTATTGAACATCTATTAAGTGCCAAACAGTGTGATTGAGAAAGATATGAACTCTAAGATATTGTCTCCCTCTTAGTTCTTGGTATCAAACTGTGTGTGAGATATGTATTATATAAACCATTCCCTATCCCAAACATCTACAAATAGAGGAATATGCTTTTTTTGGTTGGGTTTGGGGGGCTTTTTTAGTTTTGAGTTTTGAGTTTTGAGACGGTTGTTCATTATATAACTCAGTTAGCCTTAAATTTATGATCCTTCTGCCTCAGCTTCTCAAGTGCTGATATTATGTACTACCATGCCAAGTTAGTATGTGCTTACAACAGTCATGCTCATAACAGAGGTCCTGGCTGTGTAGTGTCCAACAAGAGACAAACTGCCTTTCTTTCATGTATTCTGCATTAATCAAATATATTCTGTTACTATGACGAAATGCTTGAGAAAACAACTTATAAGAAAGGTTTGCCTTGGTTCACAGTTTCAGATGTTGTCATACATTTCATTGCTTTGAGCCTAAGGCAGATTCAGGAGATCATGGTAATGGCAGCAGCAGCATACGGTAGAGGAGGCTACTCATCTGACAGCCAAGAAACAGAAAGGGTGTGGGGGGAGTGAAGGAGAGAGAGAGAGAGAAAGGGAGGGGGGCTAGAGACAAGATACACCCTTCCAGGGCACCTCTCCAGGAATCTACTTCCTCCAGCAACCAGGCACCTCTTATTTTCTACCACTTTCCAACAATGCCAACAAATTACAAACCCATCAACAGACTGATCCATTAGCTGGATCGCAGTTCTAATGATGACTTCCACAAAACCCCAGCATTAAGGCTCAAGGCTTTAAAACCTGAGTCTTTGGATAAAATTTCTGATTCAACTCACTGCAAATTTTGAAGCTCCTGCTCATGTCTCTGCTCATCTTTAATCAACCCCTCCTTCCTTTTGTATGGAGCGATGCACTGAGTTGTTTATCCAGTCTGTTTACACATCTTATCATTTATTTATTCCACCTCATTTCACAAAGGATTTCAGGCAGAGAGAAAAATATAAATAAACAATCACACACTGAATCCAGGAAAAATATAAATTAGTACAGAGGTGTGTGTGTTTTTGTCATTGCTGTCTATTTAGAATCTCTTCCTGAAGAGCTACCCTTTAAATATCACTGACAGACAGACAGACAGACAGTCAGATACACACACACACACACACACACACACACACACACCTCCCTGTTACATAGAGACCCTGCTCCATCTGTAAGATTTGGGCAGATGGCTCCACCAC
>LZPO01036963.1:0-11031 GCA_001675575.1 Neotoma lepida | reverse complement strand
GAAAATATTTTCTGAACAATAAATATCTCTGTCATATATAGTAATAAGCTCCAGACAATGTGGTATTTATTAATCAGTAGCACTATGTTCAAGGCTAGCTTGTGCTACATATTGAAACACTATCTCAAGAAAAAGCAATCCCATTATCACCACCACCAGCAAGAACAAAACTGTCTAAGACCCGGATTTTGATCGAGTTAAATTTTTGCATCCATCCTCTTACTAGAATGTTTTCTTAATCTAAAAGTAGAGCAACTCTAACAGTGAAGATTACTTGAATATTAAAAAATTAAGCTTGGTCCAGTAATCAGATTGATGAATACCCTAATTGTCATCATAGAGCCTTTATCCAGTAACTGATGGAAGCAGAGGCAGAGATCCACAGCCAAGCACCAGGCTGAGCTACGGGAGTCCAGTTGAAGAGAAGGAAGAGGGATTCTATGAGCAAGGGGCATCAAGATCATGATGGATAAATCTACTGAACCAAGCTCGTAGGAACTCACAAACTTTAGACCGACAGCTGTGGAACCTACATGGGACCACACTAGGCCCTGTGCTACAAGAGACAGTTGTGTAGCTTGGTCTGTTTGAGGGGCCCCTGGCAGTGGGATCAGGATCTATCCCTGGTGCATGAGCTGGCTTTCTGGAGCCCATTACTTATGGTGGGATGCCTTGCTCAGCCTTGATGCAGGGGTGAGGGGCTTGGTCCTACCTCAACTGAAAGTACTAGATTTTGCTGACTCCCCATGGGAGCCCTTACCCTTTTAGAGGAAGAGATGGGGTGGATTTGGGGTAAAACTGGGAAGAGTTGGAGGAGGGATGAGAGGGGGATCTGTGGTTGGTATGAAAAATGAATAAAAAAATTCTTAAATAAAAAAAATTNAGCTTGGATTTGCATCACCTTAAAAGATGAACTAATATTACAAATCATGCCTCTGCTAGGAACACTGACATGTCTGATACTATATTTTCCTTTGAGAGCTTTTGCAGTCTTTGACAAAGATTTTGTAGGAGGGTGTTCTTGGTGGCCATAAGGCATACCTATTCTCCCCACTCCCTTGCTTTCAGCTCTGGTAACTGAAGAAGGTGCTGAGAATGCACCATGCTAAGTTAGGAGAGAAGGGGCTGGAACTTCCCAGGCTCCATCTCTGATTTCTCAAGTATACTGCTATACTGTTGCCAAGTGTCTCCTTTTCCCCAAAGAATAAAACCAAAGGTAGACTCCATTCCCCTGTCTGTCAGCTGTGGGACAATTTGTGATTGTGCAACTAGAATGAGTCTCCATCAGTGATGGACAGTTTTGCCTGGCAATGATGGTCCAGTTCGCCATGAACCCTAGGCTTTGCTTGTTCCTCCTCACCTTAGGTTGTAACACATTCATTTCCTGGAACTCATTGCATGATTGACTCTTCTGTTTTACTGAACTCAGAAAATTTTGTGATCATTTAATACTGACCACCAGATATGTCACCTGCTAGGTAGCAGCTTTACCTCCAGGTAATCAATGTGATTTTTAAGAGTAGCCAAACAAAGGGAAGCTACCAGTAAGTATTAGAAGGATAACCAATTTGGCTAACAGGGTAATTCATACATAACTTTGCTTTCAGAGTTTGTGGGGATTAATTTAAACCTTATGATGATAATAATGGTAATGTTGCCAATCATTTAACATTGGTATATTAGTTAACATGAAATATTAATGCTGAATGCACATGCTATATATTGATTTGTTATATCCTCAAATCTATCCTATAGACTATGTCCTATTTTTATCTCCAACAGTTAAATGAGGACAAACTTTATGGGATTTGTTCAATCTTCTACAGAGCCTAAATTACACTTACAACATCTCCCTCTAGCATATCTTTGCTTTGTCCCCTTGCTGGGAGAGTCTATTTGTATGTAGCAAGCATCGATTTTGAATGACAAAATTCTGTTCACTATGGACTATAACTATCTCTACCATTATTCTTCTCTAGCAAGATATTTACTTAAATCTGCCCATCTCAAGGTTATTCTTTCCCTAAATGTCTTTATGGTTGACTTCTACTTTTATTTAGGCTTTGACCAACTGCAACCTTCAAATTGAGTATTTACTACTCTTGTCAGGGTAGTAATTCTTTATCACTTTCTTTTTTATGTCATTTATGACACCTGTCATCACTGAATGGCACAACACTGGATGTTACTTTAAGTACTTCAATCTGCCACCAGAATAAAAATTCTTGAAAAAAGGAATTTTGTCAATTNTTAGTTTTCATATTTTATTAAGATTTACACAATAGTCTCTATAGATGCATTTCTCATCTGTTCTTCCACCCATCCACCTTCCACTTATAAACCTCNCTTTGTTNACCCTTACATTATAAAGTCTCAAACACCATAGCTGTTCATTATTAAAAGTAAAAGTCGTTTCTAATTATTTTAATAGGGTGAGATATTTACTTTTTCCACTAAGCATCATTTTCTTCTACTCCAATATTTATTTTAAAATAGTGCAATACTCATACATTGAGCAGAAACAGTATTTATNACTTAAACAGAATGTAGAAATTATGCTTTAACATCAAATTCTACTGGATTCTATGTATAGATTTATTTATTCGTGAAGTTTATANGTAGCAATCACTGCTTTGTGATCTCCCAATTTCAAGGTTAATCAAGGGTGATTCAGGGGTGATCATCATGCCACCTGTTTTCACTTCAGTTGCTTTCTCCAGGAATAATCAGAAAATATTTTNNGTTCCCTAAATATTCTCTTTCCTTTTTCCTAAACTGGAAACTGGGAATGACTCACTTGGATTTTTATGTTTTCTGAAGAAAATGGAATAATTTATAGACCTATTGGATTTTTACCCTGAGAACCTAGATTTTTTTAGTGTCNTGGAGGCAGTTTACGGAGAGGTCCTGGAAATAGACTATCCAGAGGTAACACACTGGGAGTGTGGGGGGAGGAGGGGATAGGGGGAGTGGTAAGAATCAAGAATGATGTAACGAAATGGGAAATTTAAAAATCCATTTGCTGGAACATTAAGGGACACACATTCATCCCTGCCACAAGGAGATATGCACTGAATCTTGCAGAATTTTCTTCAACCTCAGTAATCAATAGATATTTGCTAAGCATGTGGAAATTATGGTTTTGAGGAGAATCAGACTGTGAGTGCTGAAAGAGAATTTTTCACTACTAAAACAATTAATTCTTAGACTTCTGCTGTTGTTTATGTATATTTTTTAAGCTAACAACTATTAAGACATAAATATGCCTTATACACTTCATTTAGAGTTAGTAATTGAATCCTCACTTTCACACTATGAGACAGGAGCATCATCGTTAGTAATTATAGGTAAAAAAAAGGCAAAAAAAGATTATGTCACATACTTTCAGGAAAGAAACAGAGAGCAAGTGGGTGCCCAGGGGTCTTGTTGCAGAACTGGGTACAATTGCTACTTAATATTAACAGCAAGGTCTGCATCAGGTTACAATTAGGTTCGGTTACAATTAGGAAATGGTTGTACCTAAATTTTAATTGGTTGAAATGGGTATCACTGTAAATTAAGAACTTTTAGAACTATAAAGATGGACATTTCTTTCTTTTACTGCATATATTCATTTCCTTCTTTCTTATATTGTAGAACAGATGTTGAATTCTGTAAGATTTGTATATGGATCATTTTTAAAGGAACTATAATAAAAATGGGGCTATAATGTCATTATCTTTTGCTATGTGTAAGTGTTTGCTTCTATATTAACTTGTCCAAAAAGATACATACTTCATGTTGTAAGCTAAAACAAACTCTATAATAGAGCCATTATTCAGGCTTATTTAAAAAAAATGAATTTGATCCCTAATCAATGTATTGCTAGGGAATTTACTGAGAAATTACTTAATGCAGCACAATTAAGAGTATCTTCTCTTTATTATTGTGCATAACTGTACTTTTATTTATTGAAGCATCAGCTCCAAGTTCTAAACGTCTCCAAGTCCTAGCAGGCATGTCTTAGCTATTCATAGCTATGTGCTCCCAAGGTCAAAGGGGACACAGGAAGGAGTCTCACTTCATATACATATGTCAGGCAACTGAGGAGCATCTGCCTTTTCTAGAAATAATGGAGAGCAGGACAAAATTTCAAAAGGTTTGTTTCTAATGAACCAGCATACTTTGAAGGAACACTGCTCATAAAGTGGACATCACTCATGCCAAAGTCTCATTTTTGAATTCCCATGGTGAAATGATATCTTAACCTGAGAGCAACAGAAAATTTAATTCACATACAGGGTTAGTTCTTCTTTCCCAGAGACTTGTTTCCAATTGGATCAGAGCAGAAAACCACAGGAGTGTCTTTCATTGACAGTATGTATCACACTGGACTATTTTGGAACTCAAACCAAGGAATCCCTCTTACAGAATTTGCAAACTGAAACAGTACAAACTTATTTATAATTATTTTTGACATTTACTAGGTAGTTCTGTAAAAAAATCTGTCGCTAGACTTCACCCTTAGACGTGCCAAAAAGGATTGCAGAATCCTTTCATGTTGTTGTCTGAATGCAAGTCTAGGCTTGGAGCAGCATTTTAAAATCTCCTAAGCATAGCTCCCAATTCAGGTTCTGCATGATGTGAACTTAAATTTCTTTCTCATGCATGCATTAGCAGCTAGTTTCTAATCTGTTTTATTGGCTTACTTTTTGTTACTTTAAGGTAAAGTTATGTATATAAATCTCAGACTTCACATTTTATACTGTGTTGAAAATGAATTTAAAATGGAAAACTTCTGCTTGGTAGAAAAGTCATGATATGGAAATGGAGTTACTTTCACAATTGAACAATGAGAAAGTATTGTGACTTTTAAACTATTTTAATCCTGTTCAAATTCACTGTTGAGATCTTAACTTTCAATGATGTTATTAGAAGGCAGAATATTTGAGGATGTGAGTGGGTCATGAGGATAGAGCTGGCAAGATGGAATTAATATACAAACATAGCCTTAGGGAGTGAATTTTTCCTTCTGCCATATGACTCAGCAGAAAGGTGCTGTCTCCAAACCTCCCATAAACTGGCATGATTGTTTCGGTTTCTGGCATCTAGACCAGTGTGCAGTAAGTTTCTGTTTTTCTTAGACACAAAGTTTATGACACAAGTTGTTATAATAACCCAAATGATTATGGACTGATATTACTTTTTAATAGGCATTTTAAAGTTTACAGTTATTAAGCTGCACTTTTCAATTGATTTATGTGTACAGACAAAACTCATAAAATGAGAAATTTTATAAACGTATAGCAAAGATGAAAACAGTCATACTCTAAATGTGTTTTTTGGATAGGAAACCTTCCCAGAAACTCACCAGTTGTGCAGTTCTTGAATTCAATATCATCAATTGCAGCTCCTCCTCCTAGATCCTTTGTCCTGATGCCTTGAAATATGACCTCAAAATTTCTTAATTTTCCCAGCAAGATGGTGGCCTTTTCCCAGTGATGATCAGGGTTTGTCTCGCTTTGTTGCCATATTTCTGACAGTCCTTTGTCTGTCTGAAATTGAAGAGGTACACATTAGTGGAATCACTAAAGCACTTAATAATAAGAAGAAATATTACACGGTACAGGAGCTCTTAACGAATGAAAATTCCAGTGATCTGCTCCACCCGACAGGAGAGCTGACCCAGAACCTCCACAGCCCCGAAATAAGGGACCTTAATGACCTCTAGCATGGGAAAGCTTGCCCCATCCCCTCACCACACCCTGGGAGACCTGGCCCCACTCCTCAGCTGAGACAAGCAGTCCCAGGGTCCTGGACTGATCCACTCAGCTGCCACTCTCAGCTGCCACCCAGGCACACATCCAAGACTTGGAAGTAGGCACACCCCAACNTCTACCCCGTCTATGACCTGCTGGAGTGTGTGAAGGGACTGAACCTGCGGAACCATAGCCACAGGACTGCAATGACTCGGGTCAAGAGGATTTCTGAGATGAGTTTCGGTGAAGGTCCAGTTTTGATGATATACCAAAGCCTTGAACTTAATGAGCAACTCATTTCACAATGAACAATTGCAAGTAAAGCTGTTTGGACAAAAGAGTATACTGTAGGATATACAGCAGCTCCCAATGCCACTAAGATGAAGAAGTGATGAAGAAGTGGAAAAGACGGAGGAGCAAATTGTTCTTCTTTTTTTTATTATTATTGTTTTTTTTATCTTATCTTTATTCTTGTTTAGCTTTCCTTTTGGGGGGGTACTACAAGACGGAGGAGTGGATACNGAGACTCTGGGAGAGGAGTGGGAATGGGATGTGAAATTCCCAAAGAATCAATAAAAATAAAAAATAAAAACAAAAACAGTGGAACTCTGCTAACATCCATGCTGTTCTTTATCTCACCAAAACAGACATGTTAACCCATCTGCACATTTTCCTAAAGCATTATTGGTGGGATTAACAGTGAACATGCTTTTAGCATTTGCAAAGGTATTATTAAAACAGTGTATTCATCAGCTAAATCCACCTATTCTTGCATATACCCAAAATTCTTAGTATTGATAAAAACCTGAAAGAAATTATGGNATTACTGAGTTTATAGATCTGGACACCACTTCCCCATTTTTAAACATTGTATGTAATTATTCTAGTTACACGTTCCTCCTAAAGAGCTTTGTTCACTAACACAGAGAAAGAAACAAGAGGCAAAAGAATTAATGGGAAATCAGTTATTTCTCTGAAGCAAGTTGAACATGGAAAGAAAGTGATATTCCTCCAACTCAGTCAGATTTCAAATATTCTATTACTACATAATCACAATATTTTTACTTTTCAAAACTATAAATATCTGTGAACCAGCTATATCAGTTTCAGGATATAATTCTTCAAACTAAAAGTTAATTTAAAAAAAAACATATGCAAATATTTCCTCAGAATAGTGAAGGTTCAAGAAGTAGTATAACATGCAAATATGTGAATACTTCTAGAACTCTAACATGATCTACCATAACCCTAATGGGCGAGTAAAAACGACACCTACATTAAGCCATCAGACAAGCCAGTTGAGACTCTTCTGACTTTGCTTGTGCAGCATGCTTTATGGTGTTTTGGTTCTAGCTTTTCTGGAGAACTGGATGGAATCAACAAGATATTGGCTTCCAGGCATGCCTATGGAGAATTATTTTGACTATTCTAACTGAAATGGAAAGACCTGCCCACTTCTCCTTGTTTGCATCCTGGAGTGTAAAATGAAGACACAGAGCTGCATGGGTTCAGCACACTCTGCTTGGAATTGTGAATGTAAGGAATGAGTTCATGCTCCTGTTGCCTCAACTTCCCCTGCAGGATGAACTGTACCCTTAAAATGTGAAGCAGAATAAACCTTTTCTGTGTTGCTATTTCCTGGTTATTTTATCATAACAACAACAGAGAAACAGGAACAGAATGATTTAAGAGATCATGATAATGGATATTTACCAAAAGAAAAAATATTAACATCACATTGCACTTATGATTAGGATCCAAATAATCAATGCTACTTGCTGCTGTTTCATTGTTTTTCCTGGATGAATTCACAATAAGAAAATGATCTCAGAAGGTAGTAATCAAATAATGAAACAGGCAAGTATTTAATAGAATAGCATCTAGAAAATCAGGCATGATGTTCATATGAAGTTATAATGCACAGCTAGGAAATATATGACATATTTTTATTTTAAGGATACAGGGAAATTTACAAAAAAGAAATGTCTGAAGAAAGGATCCAAAGGAGTTATATAATTATATATTTATAATTTCTTGCTTTGGAAAATTAGGGCATGTGTCCAACGCCTCATTCTGTGGAGGCTAAATAGATACTCGATCCAATTGTTCTTTTTATTATTGTTCTATTTATTTGTATTAGAGGCAACAAACAGAAGGTGAAACTATGTTCCATTGATGTAAAATTAATTTTGCAAAACAACTAGCAATTTATAGATAAAACTTCTAATACTATTTCCTAATATATACTTATCCCCAGAGACTTGTGAAATTAAAGAGGATGGGATTCACACAGAAATTCCATTAGGAATTTCATATCTTTCTTATGGTTAAAGAAGTTCTTTTCAAAGTTAGTCTTTGACTCTCAGTGATGTTTTAGTGATTGAGAATCAAAGGGATAATGAATTAAATTAAAGATTAAACTGAGGGGATCTGTCTGACACTTAAGAATATCAGAGACAAGGATATTGATGAAAGTCTGTCTTAATTCATAAATTGTAATATTTTCCCAGGCGTCCACTTCTGTAACTCATACAATACCCTTGAGATGTGCTGAGCCTGAACAGGGTTTTGAACAAATAAGATCAAAGAAAGTCATGTGATCCCTTTAATCAATAAAATATGAATCATTTCTTAAATCTTATAATTAGGCTTCTATGAAAAATAGAAAGATTGAGAGACTTGAACAAAGTGTTCATTTTGATTTTTACATGGGTAAAAAAATAAAAGAAAATGAGAGTTAATTATGTTGAGAATCTTTCATAATGGGGTATCATAGAACATCACTCTAATATATTCTAACACTTTATATAGTCTAATATGTATATGTAAACTTTAAATATAGCATCAATTCTTATTCCTATAGTTGTCTAATTTCTCCTTAATATATATTTCTTTTTACATGCCTATCTAATCATTTGTTTATTCAGAAAACATACAATGTTCATATATTGACAATTTCAATGTTACTTTATTGAATCAAATGGGGAGAAGATGGAGCCTACCCTGTGGAAGTTAAGTAATCTAATATAGAGTTCATAGAAACAAATTGTTATATTGACTCCCTCTCTCCCACACACACATTTTTACAGGTGGGTATGTAATCAATTACAAGTTCTTTATTTGTCTACTCATTTATTAATGTCTTGATTTCAATTCTTTCTAAGGGTGTATGATAAATGTCACTCGCATACATCCTATAATTTTGCCACCAACTAGCCATAGGAATAACAATTGTATTCACATGGATTTTAACTCAAGATTCCTGAAGAAATAAATAATTAAAGAAAAATAAATATATGTACATTAATAGGTTAAATTTTAAAAATGGAAGAAACATTTACTCCCTATATTTTAACCTTTTCTTAAGCTTTGAATAGATTACTTTGTCATATGCACTGCACCTGAGGCATCAAAGGTGTTTGCCCCCATGACTCACTTGACTCTTCCTCTTCATGTCTTAAGGCAATGGGAAGGAAATACTAAGAAAATAAAGCCACTTCCCATTTTAAAGTTGTGTTAATGGAGAAATTAGATCAGCAATTCAGCCTTTTATGTTTGATATCAATATACAAAGTTTCATCAGATAATTGGATAGTTTATCCCAAACCATTTNAAATATCACTTTTTCTTCATTGCTATCTTCATCATATTTGAAAGGTTTTCACAGATTCTAAATCACTTGTTTAATTATCCATCAGTGCTATACACATTGAATCACTTTATTTTTTTTCTTCAAGAAATACTTTAGCAATGTCTTATTTCCTGGTAAGAAATATTAAATTCCTTGGATATAAACTATAAGAAGATAGAAAATGGAGTAATGGGCTAACTCAAAATGTCAGGTAATAAGGAGTCACAAAGTAGTAGGATGAAAACGTGTCCATTTGTCATTATTTATACAAATTAAATATGAAAACAAATTGCTTGAATAATCCAAGAGCACGAATTGGTCGTTGTAGTCAAAATATTGCAAAGGGGCAAGTTTAGCAAGAAAGAAAGTACTTGGTCAGTAATCAAGTGTTTACCACAGCCACACACTTCTGAAAACAAATCTTGTCTCCACTCCACCTGAGCAGAGACCTACATTTTTATCTACAATAGGTTGCAACGAGGTCCCCTCAAGACTTTCTTAAATGAAGGAAAACTGAGAGAATTTGTCACAAAGTTGTGGTATTGTCTTTTTTGATGTCATTTCTCTGTGAAACAGAACATTGAGGACAACAAATCACACATTCATTGCAAATAGTTATAGTATATTTTGATGGTGGGAATTGAACACAGAACCTTGATTATTTTAAACGCATGTTCCTTCCATGACCTGTGTCCCTGGCCTATATAACATTTACAATATATGAAGAACCATTGTTCTACCTCATAAACACTCTCAAATGCAACTGCCAAGATATTAGATGGTTCAAAACTGCACTGGTAGCAAAGATATTGTGATAGGCAGTGGCTTGGGAATATAGGAAGGTGACTGTATAGGTGAATTATAATGGGTACTTATTATGACAGGAAAACTTTCCTATAAATACATTCCTATACAATTCTAAATTCTTATACAACACTAAATGCAATGGTAAACATATGACACTGAGCATCTATCAAAACCCACGTAATACTATAGTATTAAAATAACCTTAATGTATTACTCAGGTGGTTGAATAGTCCAAATGATTTACAATCTGACAAATTAGTCTAAATGCATGAATGATAAGTATAACAAACTCACAGACATAATAAATCTATAAATAAATAGATTTGTAAGAAAAAGAAAAATAATTGCACATCAGCAATGTACCATAGTTAATAAAGTACATAAAGAGGCATGGCTTCGTATGGAAAATTCATACTAAAATTTTAAAAGCATAGGTAAGAAATGGTAAAGGAAATTTCTTGCTATTTGAATGAAAGATTACAAACAAGATACTGGAGATCATCTAAAGGACTTATGAGATAACGGACCACATTTAGAGATACTGTGAACTTATTTTTACATAGTCTGAAGAGATAATGACACAGAAGTAATTATAGTTATATATATTATATATATATATATAATATACATGTGTGTATGTGTGCACAGAACTGTCTATGTAGATTACTATACACAAAACCATGTATATAGTCTATCACTACCAGCTGAGAAGCCATGCAAATAAGATCAGACCATCAAGGATACCGTATCTTAGTGGGACAGTAGAGACTAGATCTGGACCAAATATGTACCTGAATCTGATGTGCCTTATATTGCCAGAAAGTGGCAAAAGAAAGACCCAAATGGATGGGGGCT
>LZPO01036960.1:0-11052 GCA_001675575.1 Neotoma lepida | reverse complement strand
AAAGCAGACTTACAGCAACAACAGATGAGATTATGGAATATGTCACATATAATTAAAAGAAATATATATTCATAGCTTATGTATGAAGTTCACAATTTTGTCTAGCAACTCTAAGATTTCCAAGGATCCTTGTTGGAAACTGTGTGCAGCAGGCCAGCAATGTGTAGAAACGCAGGATTATACATGCACATAGGTAGGAATTGTCAACTGATTCTTTTGGATAGCCAGAAATTACTGGTTCTACATATCTCACAGGCCTTTTTAAAAGAATCTAGCTTGTGCTGTTCCTTGTGGTCACTTTTTAGCATTTTTTTTNCCTCTGAGTAACAGGATCTTCCTAAGATAACTGACTTCCTCACNATTGATTCAGGGAGAAATTTCCAGTTTTCCAAGATAAATGAGACACTAAAATAGAGTCAACACACATTCAAATATGGACAGTCTCTACTTTCCCTCCTTGTACGTGGCTGGGAATACCATGAACAAAGACATACAAAGAGAACAGCACTCACTGATTCTACTAAAATATAGTGCAAAATAAAGTAACCTCAAAGGCTATAATGAGACACGTGGGAAACTCTGAGGTGCCCAGCTAACTAACTCTGATCTTGTTCAGCGATATTAACCTCAGAATCAGGAACATACATGAGACAATCAGGGAACTGTGAAAGTCAAACTTTTCCACCAGACAGCCTGTTTTATCATCTCATTAAGCCTTTGCCCCATGCTAGTCTACTGTTTTTCAGGGCTGACTTCTATTAGAATAACCTACAGAAGTTGATCCTGACTCATGCCTGGATCTCAACCCCAATGACAGACATCTGAATCAAGGTGATTTTGATAAGGTAGACAAAATAGAGAACTACTGTACTGGCTTTTGTTTGTTTGCTTTGTTTTATTCTCAAACCATAGTGTTAGGAGGCTACATTTGCATCTCAATTTTTTTAAAGATTTATTTATTATGTATACTGTGTTCTGCCTGCATATACGCCTGCACGCCAGAAGAGGGCACCAGATTTCATTGTTGATGTTTGTGAGCCACCATGTGGTTGCTGGGAATTGAACTCAGGACCTCTGGAAGAGCAGTCAGTGCTCTTAACCTCTGAGCCATCTCTCCAGCCCTGCATCTCAATTTTTAAAGGTATACTCTACATTGGACAACTCAAGCTCTGTTCCCTCCAACTCATGAAGCCACAAAGCAGACCTTGCATTTAACTAAGAGCTAATACAGTAGAGTCAGGCTCTTTTTATCTTACTGCATGCAGTTTCCCTGAGATTCTAGCATCTATGAAGTTACAGAGAAAAGCACTTCTTAAGTGTCTTCAAATTCTTCCACCTTACTACTGATACAATCATACTGTAAAGACTTGTTTTACTAGCTTGAGAATAATGCAATTGAAAAGGAATAAATTTACCATTACAGTAAATGGCATTGGCAAATTAATGCTAGTCTGTAGTCTTA
This sequence comes from Neotoma lepida, assembly GCA_001675575.1. Taxonomy (NCBI): domain Eukaryota; kingdom Metazoa; phylum Chordata; class Mammalia; order Rodentia; family Cricetidae; genus Neotoma; species Neotoma lepida. The sequence continues at coordinate 9,590 of LZPO01036960.1, read as the reverse complement.
TACTGTTGTGTAGCAGTTTCTTCTCAGATTAATTACAACCCATTTTGGAGGGAAACTTATTAAGACACAGGATGTTAGGCAGGAGGTGAAACATTCCATCCTGCAGGGAAGCTACTTTAAGCCCAAGAAGTAAACAATACAATGGCTTCAGGAAGTCCCTGAAATTGGTCAGATTCACCAGGCCCTTCTCTTGCCAAGCATAAATAACCAGTAAGGACTGCTGAGAAATACTCTGAGACAAGGTAAGCTCCCTGGAAAAAGAAGAAACAAGCAGAGCTCTCTGGAAAAGGCCCAGAGCAGCTGAGCTACCTGGAAAGGACACTCACCAACCTGCTGAGCCACCTGCAGGTTCTGGACTTCCCTCCCCATTTCCAGATTTCATGAGTTGTCACCCATGCTGGGGTGGGCTTTGGTAGTTGTCACCCATGCTGGGGTGGGCTCTGGTGATTCAGCTGTATGTGAGATATTTCTGTTTCTATAAGTAACCCCCAATCCATACTCCTGTAAGTAACACCAATAAAAGTTACTGGTTCAATAAGTTGGACTTTGGTGGTATCCATTCTTTGGTGTGTGAGCAGTTCTGTATCCGAGTAAGTAGACATTTGTTCACGCCTCCCCAGAAATAGTGCCACAAAGTATATACAAAACAAAACCATAAGATCACAGAATTTAAAGATTTATTTTCTGAGGCTACTGAGGCCAGTCCTCCTCCCTCAAAATTCTTANAACAAAATTAAGATACAGATACTCAAATCACTCATATAATTAATAACAGAGAATTGCAGATCTGTATGTACTTGGAATCACATTTTAGGGTCACACAAGGGGAAAAATGCATATAGTTGTTCAGCTAGGGACAGGTGTCTTGACTGCCAGCCTAATGTATTTTCTAGCCTACTTTAAAACCTCTTTATAGCTTTAAAGTGGAATCAAATATTCAGAGTAAGAGGAGAGGGAGAGAACTGGGTGTTTGAGGAGAGGTGGAAAGTATCTGAAGTAGCAGCTGCTGAGAGGGGAGTGTAGACAGGGAACACAGAGACACGGCAGGCAGCATGGAGGACCCACATGTAATCAGAGAACACAGCCTGGAGGGCCACACATAACCAGAGAACACAGACTCACAGTGGCAGAACCTGAACTTTCTTCTACAAGTTTTTGAAGTTCAGATTAAAGGTAGGAAGAAACAAGAATTAGAATCCTTCTAGAGCTAGGGTTTCCTAGATGTCTCTTCCTTAAAGAAATTAAGACATTATTAAGAATGTAAACACATCATGGGCTGGAGAGATGGCTCACCGGTTAAGGGCACTGACTGCTCTTCCAGTAGGTCTTGAGTTCAATTCCCAGCAACCACATGGTGGCTCACAACCATCCATAATAAGACCTGGTGCCCTCTTCTGGCCTGTAGGCATGCACGGAGAACACTGTATACATAATAAATAAATAAATTTAAAAAAAAAAAGAATGTAATATCACCGAATTCCAGAGAAGAAAGTCCTGACAGACAAGGAGAAGTATGCACGGAGTCAAGATCCTAAGGACGAAAAGGGGTATGTGTTTGTGGAAGGCTAAGGAAGAACCCTGGAATGATGGAAAATCGTGGTGGGGAAAACCTGGAATGTTATAACTTACCATTTTTAAAAATCCACAAAGTAAACACATAGCATTAGCTGACTAAAATGGAAGAAAATTCTCCTGGAATTGAAAAGTCAGGATTAAAAAAAAAAAAAGATTCCAAATGGTCATTAAGGGAAATTAGAGACTGGGGTTCTGGGACATTGATAGACGGGTGTAACGAGAAAAAAATAGCCTCTGATAGTCATGGAATACAGCCCTGCAAGGCTCCAAAGGACACAAAGATTATGTGACACTGTATTTGTACATTGATGTCTGGTTCTTTACTGGGTTTTGGTTTTGCTCTTAAGGCCTCTCTTATAAGGAGCTTGCAATAGATATATCCTTAACAGTTTAGTGGGTTGTTCTAGTCTGGGTGTAATTAAAAACCAAATGGACAATAACCAACTTTTTCTTAGTATTTTATATTGCCAACCTATGTTTTCATGCTTTGCAAATGATATTTCCACAAATGTGGGACTAGAAGCCACCATTGATTCTAACATGCATAGTATTTATGTTCCACAAAGAAAAAAATGCTGCTAATTATAACTGTACATCCAAATAGCAGATATAGACATGTACATATAGATATGTACACCACACATGAAATAAAATATACTAATAGCTCATAAGAATTTATGTGCATGATAACATTACCACCTCCATATTAGAGGAAAAGAAATCAAGACACAGGAAGGTTAAATAGTTGCCTAAAGCCTGCGGTAGAGCCAGGATTTGAACTCAGAAAGCTAACTTCTGAATGTACACAGAATACTATCCCAGCTCAGTTAGTACTGAGGAAGAGAAAAGAAACATGATAGGAAAATCTGAGCTTTATACTCGAAGAAGGAATGGGCATTGGAGAGTTTGTGGCTGATGTATCTGAACATTTGGACAAGTCAGAGAAGCCTTGCATCCCACAAAATAGGTTAGACCAGGCCTGGTCCTCTGCAAACCTTCTTTCCCAGCTAGCAGTTTCCTGAAGCACAGCCCTGGGCACCACTAGTTAGCAGCAGTTCATCTCTGCCAGCTGGGAAGCCCTTCCATATGGCCATTTTAAATCCATTACATCCTTAGGAATATATAGTCTTCTATTCTTCCATGTATCATGTATTTCACTGCATTAAGATAATACCCAGAGTTACATCTGCAGTTGTCCCTAACAGAGAAGCTAGCTGAAGGAGCATCCAGGCACCCAGCTACACAGCCTAAGGCTGTACATCTTCTACAGCTTTCATAATCAGTAAGCTGGAAGCCAGGCTCATGAAGTTTATGCATTTCATTTACAGCTCACTGATTTAGTTGCTATGGTAACAGATGCCACAGAAATAGAAAGTCACGGTCATGGTTGACATTTCCCACTGACACAGGAACAAATGTTCAATTTTGCTGGTCATCAAAGATATACTGGCAATATATAGAATGGCGATATACCATTATTATGTCTCTTTTAAGTCATAAAACCCAATGTCTAAAAATCAACCATTTCTAAGCCTTATTATGATAATTACCAGTGAGAAAATGGTAGTTACTTGTGGCTAGAGCTCTGCTAGTACAATCAGTAGCATCTGTTGAATATGTTGTATGAACCAGGCACTGTGCTGATAAGCATTTAAAGAGGAAGACACCATAGCATTCCATTCCAAGGGCACTCAGGGAGATCAGTTAAGAAGAAAGAAGTGGGTGCCATCTTTAGAAGTTATCTCAAATTCTGAACAGGTGCATAGGGAGTTTCATAAGTCTTCCTTTGAAAACATGCCCCCAAAGGAAATTTGGAATTCATTCAAAGACCCAGATGCAAGTATTCACTACAATGTTGTTACAATGACAAAACAGTTATCAACTTGGTATGTTTAACGAAGTTTTAAATTTTTACCCACCACTAACTCTAATAAATTGTTAATATCAATTTGCTATGTTTAGTAAAGTCAATTACTTAACTTCATCAAAATTCTAATACTCTGCAGTTATTAAAATAATTGATAAAAGTTTTTTCCCTTCTGTTTATATGGATATGTTTTCCACAATGAGCTTTAGTTATTGGTGGAATGAAAACAGCTTATACAACGAGTTTGAGTATCTCGGTGTGGCTCTGCTTCTGAACCAGGGTTGAGGAGTTGCTTCCACTCACACAGATCAGCGATTCAAAGATCTGAGCATTGTGACTGACAAAATTGATTCTGGATTGAGAAGGCCTGCTTCAGATCTCAGTTCTGTCATCCCTGTGCACGGGACCCAAGCGCTTAGTTTCTCCGCTGTGTTTCCTCATCTGTCAGTGGGATGATTGTGATTCCCATCACAGAGCTTTACGAGCCATAGGGTCGATATTTATACAGGGCTGAGAGCGGTATCTGAACCCGGGCATAAACAGTGTGTCATGTGGCACACTTCCTCCCTCTTTGACATTCTTTCTTAACTGTATTCAGGATGCCTCAGTTTCTTCCTGCCTCACTGTAAGCTCTTACTAAACTTTACCTCAATCTCTTCCTGGGCCAGTCCCTGGGCCAGTCCTGGTTCACCTTCTCCATCTACAATGACCATCTCATTTAGTCCAAAGTTTTAAACATTGACTTTTGCCTACTCAGTGACTCCCCAATATGTAACTGCTGCTTAGAAAGCCTCTCCCACTATTCTCCACTCATAACTCCAAGTGCTAGCACAACATTTGATACTGCATGTCAAATCAGCATGCTAATTTTACTACACACACTTCATCTACCCACTTTTCTCCTCCAGGCCATGGAAATTCCACACTTCCATTGCTCAGGTCAAAAATGGACACTTTCTGCTGCTTCTCACTCACGTTCAATTTATTGGGACATTGTAATGGCTCTTCCTCCCAAATGAATACATAGAATTGTATCCATTACCACCACCATAGTCCAAGCCACCACCTCCTATGAAATTTAGTTCTTGTTAGGATTCCCATTACTGTCTTCTGACAATTAGTTTCCCTGTGACTGTAAGTCTACCTACCACTCAATCTCCTACCTTGTTTTCCAGTCCACACAGAAGCCATAGGGAACCTTTCTAAACAAAACGACTGTAATATCATATCTGTGTTCAAACACATCTGGGAACTCCCATTTCACTCAATACAGAACCAAAACAAACACACCTTATGTGGGATGATAATGTTCAAACAAAGGCTCACTCCTTAATCTTCCTGCATCACAGAAGCCTTTGACAGTTGACAAAGTCTAGGGACCCAGAATAATGGTGTTACAGTTATTAAAAAAAGACAATAAATTGCAGGAGAAATCAATTCAGTTTTTAAATGTTTTTACGTGCAATGTAACCTATGTGTTCTAGTATTAACATTTTAAAAACCAAGATCTAATGGGAGGTCCAAGACAGTACTGATACTTTGTAGAAATGAGTCTGCCATATCCACCTGCTGTGGCATACAGAACTCAATAAATGTCAGCTGTAACCATGTGTATTTTATTCTTGAATGAAACCCAGTTATAGTACTCCACATTTGTAGCAAGGTCACTGCTTGTAGCACAACATTCTTTAAAGTGTAATGCAGAACCCTGTTCTTCAAATTCTTTGTTCATGCACACAATACATTTTTAATGTTTTAATCCCTAAAAACAAAACAAACACACACATATGTAAATTGGCATCTAAACTTATTTTAATTTTGATAGAGTCTCACTATGTAGCCTTGGATGGCATGAAATTTATGTTATAGACCAGGCTGGCCTTGAACTCAGATACATCTACCTCAGTGCTATAAAACTATGTGGTTGATATATTGTGCACTCTAATAAACTTATCTAGGGGTCAGAGAATACAGCCACTAGATTAGACATAGAGGACAGACAATAGTGGCATAAATGCCTTTTATCCTATCACTCAGGAGGCAGAGATCTGTCTGGATCTCTGTGAGTTCAACGCCACACAGGGAACAGAACCAGGCATGGTGGCTGCCCCTTCAATCCCAGGAAGTGATGGCAGGAAACAGAAAGGTATATATAATGTGAGGACCAGGAACTAGGAGACTTTTAAGCAGTTCAGCTAAAACCCTTTCAGGAGAGGACTCAAAAGCTTTCAGTCTGAGGAAACAGGATCAGCTGAGGAGTTGGCAAGGTGAGGTTGGCTGTGGCTTGTTCTGTCTCTCTCATCTTTCAGAATTTACCCTAATATCTGTGCTCTGGGTTTTTTTTATTAATAAGACTTTAAAAATTCCTATTACACTCCTGTACACTTAAACTGATGTAAAAGGAAAGTTCTGAAGAGGTTACAGATCTTGATAACAATTGAACAAATATTTTACAGTATCTAAGTTTCAGTCTGAGGTTATTCACATGCAACTTAACAGACCCTTGAATTCTATCCATGAACACTTTGAAGTCCTCTTGATAAAGATTGTTGCTCTGTATTACTTCTGGATACTTCTCCCTTGCAAACTGCTTAGCTGTTCCAGTGATGAAAACTACACAGTAGCCTAGAGCAGTGGTTCTTAACCTGTGGGTGGTGACTCCTTTGGGGCCACAGATCAGATATCCTGTATATCAGATATTTACATTATGATTCATAATAGTACAAAATTACAGGTATGAAGTAGCAGCAAAAATAATTTTATGGCTGGGGGTCACCACAACATGAGGAACTGTATCAAAAGATTGCAGCTTTAGGAAGGTTGAGAACCACTGGCCCAGAAGCTTCCCCTCTTCTGTTCCCTTTGCCTGTATCCCCCTTGCTACTTCCTCTTTACTTGTTCTTCTGTCCAGGTGCCCACTCTAGCTACCCCATCTGTCTCCCTAAGAGAACGACTAGGAGCCTCTCACTGCATTTCTTCCTGTTCTTCTGTTCTATGGGTCTATATCTGCAATCCACACATAACTTTTATTAAAGAGGCTTGAAGCCCTTCGCTGATTGTAGTTTAACCTTATTAAAAATGGACAAATAAGATAACACCCCAATTCTTGTCCTGCAAACCTCCTAGAGGTAACTCAAAGACTAGCAAGCCCTGTAGGACAGACACTGAGTAGTTTTGTGGGTCCACCACAGCAAGATGTGGTCTTTCACAGTGGAAATACCTAAGTCCTACTCTCTACAGTCTCATCCCTTCAAACACTCTGGGCTGATCTGGGCTTGGTGACATGGAAGAAAGTATAAGGGGTGGAGAAAATGACCCAGGCATATTGAGCGAGACCCTGTGTAGGTTAGGAACTCTGGACAGACTTGGGACTGAGGTTGGAGAAAGGGAGAAGGGAATTCTCTGAGCAGATTCACTTTAGCTAGCTGTCTGTATCCTCTGTGACCTTAGGCTCCAGTTATAACCACTGCAAACCAGGCAGGAAGCCACAGTGAGAGCAGTTCAGCCATGCCCCGGGGAAAGATAAACAATATTGACACTTCTGTAAAATGAGCTGGTTGCTTTGGCCTACAGCACTGACTCATGTATGTTGCAGTCCTAGATGAGATCCTGTAATAGTAATCCATATTTTCAACAAGGTCTCAGGTGATATTGGAACAGTATTTTTCAGAGTGCAACCCAAAACAGTGTTCTCCAAATTGTTTTGTGCATGAACCCAGGGAATTTTTTTTTTCCAAAAAACAACATAAATTGACACCTAAAACATTTTCAAGTTTAAACTGTTGTAAAATTCAAGTTATGAAGAATTTATGAATACTGATATCTTAAAATAACTCTAGCACATTTAAATGTAGTTAATGGAATCTAATAAACATCTTGACTTACGACACCCAGCACCATCTGTTTTTAAAAAAGTATGATGAACAAATTTTGCTTTAACATTTGGAAATTTTATGGCTTCTTTTTATCTCTTAAAACATTTCAATTTCAGTTTTATGACAGATACAGTTTTCTGATGGAATGACTTGCATTAATCATCTCCTCACAATTTCGATGGGATAAAAAGGTAAAAAAATTATTTAAAAAAAACTTTCATTTTCAAAAGAATATTGGCTGTAGGTTTACTTCTGAGTAAGTTATTCATTTTATCAGAATGAGTAGGATGTGCTGTTAGGCAATTTAATAAACTCTGAACAAGTTTCCAGAAAGAAATTGTACTGTCAACTTGAACCTTCTGCAAAGCTGATTAACTCAACAGAACTTCAATGACTGAGGAGAAGTTGGATCGCTGCAGGTTCAGAGACTATTTACAATTTATCTTAGGCTATCTTTAGCCTCCTAAATAGCCATTCCTTGCTCACCTCTGTGTGCCACAGAACATCCCGTGACTGGCAGATATAAACCTTTTGCAATGTATTAAGAAAGTGCTACTTTCTACCAACCTAAAGGCTAAGGAAGCCATGGGACTGTGCCCAAGGCCTACAGCACAGGTTTCAACCCACCTACCTGATGCTTCAATCAGCATGTTTTCAAAGTGCCTTGATTTATGACTTCCTTTTTTCATTACCATAAAAACTTCATCAAACTGTTATCATGTTGGAACACAGAACATGGAATTTGGAGAAACTAAATCTGTGCCCCTAGGCCATGGTCACTCCTATTTGGCTCCAGAATAAACCTCTGAGGTAAGAGTTGTGGGGTTTTTGCATGGACAAAGACATCTCAGGTACTATTATGAGAGGCAACAGAGCACCTGGGAAGTAAGCTGCTGTAAGTTGTCTCACTGCACCCATAGAAAGGGCCTGCTATGTGCCTCGGTCTGAAGACTCTTCATGTCTTGATTACTCAAATGCTTGAGCATCTTACTAAAAAGAGTCCCAAGACTATTCTTCAGGGAAAACTGGAAGTCTGAATAGGGGTCAAGGAACAAAATGTTAACAAGTGGTATGAAGCTTAAATAAAAGTTCAATAATCAAACAGCTGCCATGGGCAGTGTCTGATGGCCAGGGGATTCAGGACAGGTCATGAGAGCGGGGGATAGTCAAGGTCTCTGTTAAGGAAGCAAAGATGACACTGACAAAAGTGTTGTAGAATCTGAAAGATGAAGTAAAGACAAATAATTGGCGAGCCAGAAAGGTACAGGATAATGTAGTTGGCATTGTTTCTTTAGTTCATCAAAGAGACCACCGCTGTGGAATGGCAGTATGCCATCTTACTTGATTGTTGCAAATATTATTAAAAATAAGTTATTAAGAAAAATGATTCTTAGGTAAGTTGGTTTTGGACAACTTGCATTATATGAGCTCATTAAAGAAGAAATAGCCAGATACTAAAGGTATGTTTCATCCAACAATTAAATAATTCATAAAAAATAAAGAATATACATATATAATATATATGTACATATATATTACTTTTAAGTTTCATATTCTTCTCAAGATGAGCAAAACAGTAAATGTTTTAAGTTCAAATTATCTCATTTATTCTTCCAACATCCGAAGCAATAGGTTTAATAAGAAAAAGACGATGAGGCATCACCTAAAATGAAACCAAGAGCGTCTACTAATTTGAATTATCTCAATTCCATCATTACGTTGCATGACAAATAATGAAGATTTAGAATGTGTCTGTCCACAAGACAATGGAAGTCACTGACTGCCCCTACTATCTGCCCTCTAGACAACATAAAGAACTCCAGGCAAGACTTCCTACTCAGACCACCCCTCTCCTTACCTCTCCTGCTATATTAACATTCTTCCTTAATATCCTAGAGGACTTAATACCATATTTGGTTATTTTATTTCTCTGTCTAAAATTGCTCAGTGGCTTCCCCAAATGTCTACAAGCCAGGCCTCAACATGGCATACCACATACATTCCTTCTCCTGCTCAAGACCCTTTATCCTACAAATCTATAGGCTTAATACCACTGCACACCATACTATTTATCCCTTAGGATGGTCCTGAGCTTGGGATCCTCCTGCTTCAGCCTTTAGAGTATCTGAGAGTATAAGGCCCAGCTTGCTTATTTATTTATTTATTTATTTATTTATTTATTTATTTATTTATTTATCTATAACAACCACAAGGAACTGGTCTGTGTGCGTTTGCTCTTCCTCAGCTTCATCCCACTTACCCAGACTATCATT
>LZPO01036959.1:0-11065 GCA_001675575.1 Neotoma lepida | reverse complement strand
TCATTCTATTATCAATAGCTTATATAGTGAAATACTTACATTTTAATAAATAGATGAAAAATCTCTACAAAGAAAACGATACTTGAAAAGGGAAAGATTGTCAATGTTCATGGATTGGCATAGTATATGTTATGATAGCACCTATGTTACCAAAATTAATCTACACATTCATCACAATGTTCATCAAAATTCCAGTGACATCCTTNAGAGAATTACTTAAATCCATACAGAAATTCATATGGAAGCACCAAAGCCTGCAGATACACAACATAATTTTCAGCAGAAACAGCAACGATAGAAGCATCACAATACCTGATCTCAAACTGTACTATGGAGCTATCGTAATAAAAATATCATAGCAAAGTAAATACAACAACCATATAAATCAATAGACTAAAATAGAGAAATAAACACCCATAGTATAGTGATGGAATCTCAGACAAAGTTGTCAAAAACACACATTGGAGAAAAGGTAGGCTTTTCAACAAACTGTGTTAGCAAAACGGGATGTGCATATATGAAACAATGAAAAAGGACCATATTTCTCAATCCGCACAAAATCAATTAAAAGGACCTGAATTAAGACTTAAAACTGGAACTGCTAGGGCAAAGGTCTTGAAAATATATATGCCACCTAGACTTTTCGGAAAAAGGCTCTAACAGCACAGGTAATAACCCCCCAAACTGATAAGTAGGGTTCCATAAAATTAAAAAAAAAATAATTGGACTGATGAGTTGGTTCTGTGGGTAATGGCACTTGTTCCAAGACTGTTGATCTGAGTTTGATCCCCAGGACCCACATAGAAGAAGATAAACTATTTCTCCTCCAAATTCACGCCTGGCCTTCACACACATGCTGCGGCATGTGCCCCTTAAATAAACAAATGTAGTAATAAAACAAATCTGCACACTCGGCAGCATGAAAGGAATCTACACAATGAGAAAAATCTTTGCCAATTTTTCTTCTTCCAGATATTAATATATATGTGGGGATAGGCTTTGAGGTCTCATATATGCTCAAGCCACACCCAGTGGCTCAGTTGCCTGCAAGATCTAGGACTCTCAGCTAACTCTAAAGTACCATGTCTTCCTGCACTCCACCATGTCCCACCGTGATGATAATGGACTGAACTTCTGAAACTGTAAGCTGCCACCTCAATTAAATGTTTTCTTTTATAAGAGTTGCTGTGGTTATGGTGTCTTTTTACAGCAATAGAAACCCTAAGACGAGAACATGTACAGTCATTATAGAAATGAATATGGTGATCCACCAAAAGACTTTAAAAAGTAGATTTACCCTATGATCTAGCTGCAACACTTCTGAGTATGAATTCAAAGGAGTCCAAGTTACCTTTTCAAAGAGATCTTGTTGTACGCGTGTTTACTGCTGCATTATTCTCAATAGCTAAGATATAGAACAAGTTAGAAGTTCACCAATAGATTAATTGCTAAAGCAAATGTGTATATATGTACAATAGAATTTTTATTTATCTGTAATACAGAATGGAATTATGTTATTATAGGAATATGGAACTGAAGATCATTATGAGCAGCAGAATAATTCAACTCATAATGTCAAATACTGCAGATTTTATCTCATATGTGATATGTGATTTAAATTTATACATGCCTTTTACATGTGGGTGGATGTAAGACATGAATTAGAATGGCATCTACTAATGGTGAAAAGGGAAAGAAGGAAACAAGAAACTCCAGGAGAAGATAAAAGACATGAAACTGCAGGAAGATTTGGGAAGGGAATGGGACTAATCAGAGTAGGAGAGGGGTGGAAGAGGACAGTGGGCTTTCAAAGAAGAGCAGAGTATAATGGCTAATATGTAAATAATTAAAAATATCATAGCAAACCCCAATACTTTGTACAATAACTTAAAAATGTAAAGTAAGTTCAATCATCAAAGTTCTTGAGAAAAGAGGTGTAGCTAACATATCCTTATCAACAAACAAGGACCTTCTTTTAGAAACGCAGCTGAGCAAAGGTGGCCGTGGTGGCTCAAGCCTGTAATACCAAAACATAAGCGATGTAGGCAGGACGACCAGGATTTCAAGGCCAGCTTCAGCTACATAAGAACCTCAAAGACAGCCTGGACTACATGAGACCTCTTAAAAACAAGCCAATAAGCAAACTCCATAGAAATGCAAATGAAGTAAAAATATTTAGGTTTGTTATAACTTTTGTGTAACAGCAGGATGGAGAGTATGAATACTTCTGTTGGCTGGAGGCTACTTGTAAAAATTCATAAGTAGATATGTATAAAAAATTGATGTTTCCATAGCAACATAAGAGAATAAAACATAAAAACAGAAAGGATAACGCAGAATAACACCCTAAAATATGTTCTTCTCCTAACGGTACCATTCAGTTTTTAGAATAAAAGAGAAATTGCTGTTAACTGAGCAATACTAAAGGATGCCCGGCATCTTTCTCTTATCTTCAGCATAAGCCTATATATGATGCTTTGTTTTCCAAGTTTTTTTTAATTAGTTGTTTTCATTTATTTTACATACTGACCACAGTTTCCTCCCCTCCTCTCCTCCTGTAACCTCCCCCCACCTCTTATGCACTCCCCTCCCCCATCCATTCCTCCTCTGTCTCCTTCAGAGAGGAGCAGGCCTCCAATAAGAGTCAACAACAAAGCATGCCACATCAAGTTGAGTCAGGACCAAGCTCCTCCTGCTGCCTAGAGGCTGGGCAAGGCAACTCAGCATGGGGAATAGGTTCCCAAAAGCCAGCTCAAGTGCCAGGAACAGGTCCTGATCCCACTGCTGGGAGCCCAATGACCCCAGCTAAGAACTCTAGCAACAGTGGAAAAGGTACCTGAACTGGCCTTCTGTAATCAGATTGGTGACTACCCTAATTGTCATCAGAGAGCCTTTATCCAATAACTGATGGAAGCAGATGCAGAGATCCACAGCCAAGCACTGTGCCTGTGCTGGGAGAGCTCCAGGAGTCCTCTTGAAGAGAGGGAGGAGGGATAGTAAGAGCCAGGGGTATCAAGGTCATGACAGGAGAACACACAGAGACAGCTGACCTGAGGTACTGCAAGCTCACAGACTCTGGACTGAAAGCTAGGGAGCCCACATGGGACTGACCTAGGCCCTCTGCATGAGTGTGACAGTTGTTTTTCAAGTGTTTAAATTATTTTTTGAGATTATTATATAAATACATCATTTTCCCTTTCATTTTCCTCCCTCCAAGCCCTCTCATATATCTCCCCTTGCTCTCTTCTTTAAATGTCATTTCATATATTTTTATGTGTATGTATATATTACATATATGTGTGTCTGTATGTACACAGATATAGATGCATATTCATATCACACACACACACACACATATATATATATATATGTATATATATATATATATATATATATATATATATGAGTACAACCTGCCCAGTCTGAATAGTAACACTTTTTGCTGCTGTCCCCATCAACTCCTGTAGTCAATTGTTTACTATCTGCTATCTCAGATTCAGCATTGTGATTACAGTTCCCAGGAAAACTAAATGTGGCTTCCTAAAGTGGCTTTGCATCAGGACTGCTGCAGTACAGTGACTCACAAACAAGTGGACACTTAGTGTCTCTCCCAGGGAAACTTTTCAGTGCTCAAGGAGAACATAAGTTTCTGCCTTGTGCTCTGGTAGGTTTCTGATAATTAATTCTGCCACTCAGGAAATTCATCCTAGATTTCTCTGTCGCTGTGCTGACTCATCCACTTTAAATTTTTATTGAAATTCAAAAACTCTTAGGAATTCTTATACACATAGAAATTAACAAAACAAATACACAAAATCACCACTGGGAAAATATTGCAGTTGTTGAAACATTTTTTCTTACCACGTTAATAGAAGAGCAAAGCACAGACATTTAAATACATCGTGATAAAATGAGATGTTCAAGTACACTGACTGTCTTCATTCAATGTAGGCTTATTTTAAGTTTGCTTTTTTTCACTCAATTCTGGATTGTAGTCTTAAGATACTTGGGACAATGAGATAGGCACAATTAGTTGTTGATTGGAATGTCCATTCATTTATTATTGGCATGTAAACCAGAGCATACACTGATTGTTTTTAACAGTATCCCTCCTCTCCTACCCCCAAGTAAGGAGCTGAAAACAAAAGACTGTGTACCTGGTTACCTCCCATGCCATGGCAGTTGAATATACCCACTTTTTCATTTTCTTTGCGGCCCATGTTGTCTAAGCATTGATTGGTTTCAACATTTCTTATCTAAAGAAAACACACACAAAAATGAGGTCAAACAAATGCAAATACTTAAGCCATAAAGTCATTCTGAAGCTAATGAATTACAGAGTGTTAGCTAAATCATACAAGTTTGTAAGTAAATTCCCTCAGGAATGTGTTTTAAATATCACTTTATCTTTTTCTACCTATGATTAGGCTTTAACATTTTTCTAAGCTCTTCCTAGCTTGAATTGGAACAATTATTGGTTTTGAAATTAGCATCTAATCAAACAATGAAGGAAGCTCTTGCTATATAAGTTATCAAAGGCTTTTAAACATTAGGATATTCTGAAATTCTATCAAATAACTAATTGATTCTTAAACTCCTATAGAATCACATGTAAAAAAAAAGGATAATAAATTGGATTTGTACTTGAGTTTATATTTTCAGATTTCTATATTATATGTTCTATCTTGTTAAATAATAAAAATTAATTACATTGCTTTTTTTTCTGTGACTAAGACAGATTTGTACTTCTTTCTTTACTCTTAATGCTAAACTTAATAGAAAGTTTCTAACCTTAAAAAACACTGTTACAGACTAAATGCCATTTCATATTGCAAATTCTTCAAAAGCAAGATTAAGCTGCCAAGTATAGACAAAGATTACTGGTTTATAATCAAACATTGCATTAGTCCTAAAATTAACATAAAGTTATTATACATTTGAACTGAATGTAAATTAAAGTCATTTCTTAGTATTAAAGCTGCTAAATTTTTTAAATCAAGCATAAGTTGTTATAAAAGAAGCAGTGGTGGTGGGGGGGGAGAATACCTGTGTTAAATGAAGTATTTAAAAATAATTTTTTTATTCACCACCCAAGTGCATATTGACATTTATCTATTCTGATTCTGAGAATTCTGTACCTCTTTTCCATGTAAAGATATACATATTTTTATTGTAGACTCTGTAATTACCTATTGTTTTTCTACAAGGTTATTATGCATTGGTTACAAATCTCTTCATTTTTTCCTACTAGTAATATTAGAGATGTTTGATATAATTTTACAGAAAACAGAGGAGATATATATAATTCAATTTTCCTATTTTTTGAGCATTATTGTTAAATAATGCTTCCTGGGGGTGCAAAAAATCCTTTGATTAGCAATAAGGCTTCAATGATCACACTGGGTAAGTTTTGGAAGTGGCTAAGATTCTCAAGCCCTCTTTTAGAGGGTGGAAATTTAGTTCAGCATTATAGACACTTTCATCAAGAAATTTGAGCAGCAACCCAAAGGACAGGGAAGAGCACACCGTGATTATTGTACTGAAAGCATTTAGGCTTCCAAAAGTACACCCGAATGGTGGTTCAGGGTTCGATTGTATTTTCAAGCTGACTTGGGGTTTTTGAAAACTGTGCCCATAAGCAGATTATTTTCAAGATCAGCACATGCACAATAATTAGGAAGGTAATAATTGATAGAACGTGTAGGAAATAGGTCTGTGTGTAATTCACATAATCCAATAAATCATACACTATATGGTTGAGTTATAACATCATACCTCTTGTTAACTTGTCATAAAAGGCATACAAGGTTCATGGCACTTGAAGAGGTACAAGATAAAAGTTACAATCTTATATGTAAAGTCACTTGTAAGGCTTTGTATCTCTGTTTGACAATAAAAATCTCAAAGCATAACTTCCCCAGTATATAACCTGACAGCAGCATTTTAAAGGAACATTAAATAGGCACTTGGCATTTGATTCTGATAAATTAAATATAGAAGTTTAAAAAGCCTCCAAGTTTGGGACTGGGAAAGTGTTTGATTTTCTACTTTAATTTAAGTATGTGATGTTTTTATTTTTGACAAACTCATTACAATAAAATGACTTTTTTACAATAATAAGAGTGACCAAAATATATTGTTCTTAATAACAATTTATTATTGTTCTACCATCTATGATATAGAAATTTGATTTCTGTTCTTTGCAATCTTTTATGAATTCAATGATTAGATTAAATCAAGAAACATTAAGAGAATTCACATCTTAGATAAAGCACTGCTTGGTGTAGGATAATACAGAAATGAACAAAGGAAACATAATTTCTTTCACTGTGGAGCTTACATTTAAGTATGAAAGAAAGCAATAAAAACATATTCACAATATATCAGAAGATTAATATGTCTCATGGGAGAGGGAAAATTAGCCTTTCCTAAGGATGAGTCCCCTAATTAGTTATTNAATACAAAATGATCAGCCCTGAAGTCATATACACATAAGCCATAGTAAACAAATTCACTATGCTGTATGCATATAATTTTGCATATGTGTGTAATAATAATAACCAAAGAAAACAAGGCCATCAATCTGAGAGGGACTGAGGGAGAGATGGGTGGAGTTAGAGGAAGGAAGTGGAAGGGGAAAGTAATAAATTGTATTTTACTTTAAAACATTAATTTAAAAGGCCTCATAAAAACACAAAGCACAGGAAGTGTAGACAGTGATGTAGGTGTCCTGTCTACAAGGGAACTGGGAAAGACCATTTTAGTTTTGTGAGATAGCATTCCTAATCCCATCTGTGCAAGAGCAACCCAGACAGGAGAATAGCAGACAGATGCCCCTGCAGTTACAGAATACCAGAATAAAGGATTAGCAGCTGTGGCCATGGAGCAGGGAGCAAGGGGCAGGCTACACAAGTGTCCAAGACTAAATAATATCAGCAATCCTGTGTTATCAGTACAACCATGCACAGTAATATTTTCCTGTGGTTGCTGAAAGTGGGTTAGAGACAAGACAGGAAGCCAGAAAACAAGCATGGAGCCTATTGCCATGATGTTGAGGAGAGATATGATTGGGGTAAATGATAACAGTGGAGATCAGGAGGTAAATTTTGTCATACTTTTTCTTTCCAGATGGATGCAGAAGAAATTTCAGGTAGCTTGTATATGAGCCAGGAAAAAAAAAGACATTACAAAATATCCCCAGTTTGTATCCACATAAATGGACAGAAGATGCTCTTAATTACTCAGAACAATATTCTGAGTTCATATATGTGGAAGGCAATCTTAGTGGTCTTTGTACTTGAAAATCACTTTGGTGAATCAGAAGTTCTTGCTTGGCAACATATGCTGGTCTACTTATTTCCAGCATAAAGGGTTACTTTTGAAGAGTTCAGTGACAATCTGGTTTGTTCCCCATCAATTTTATAAGAACAAATTTTCCTAGACATCAAATTGTTTTTACTGCTTGAAAGTCTAATAGATGTTTTTGCCTCAAAATATCTTGCTATTTCATATTATGGAAAATATAGAGTATACTGTTCCTTTTCACAATAAAGATTCAGTTTTCAGGACTGGCTCCTTGAATGCCACTCAATAATTGTCATTTTACTTCACTAAGTTGATTTTTATATTTAGGAAATATTGCTTTGGGTATTGTTTATTATCTGCTATGTTTATCAATTTCATCAAAGTTTTAAAATTTCTTTGTCGCTTAAATTTTCCTCCTTTACTAGCCTTAAAACTATAATGGGTTTTTCTGTTAAGGTTATGGATTGTTGTTAAGCAATTATTTCTGAGATTATTTGTTCTTTAATTTCTGATAATTTCCTATATTTTAGTGATATATCTTAGAGGTTTGCTAAATTTGGATGTTATTGTTCTTTTCTATATTATAGTTCACATTTACTTTATGTTTTAGTTTCTTCTGAATAATTAAGTTGCATCTAAAATTTCAACCTGTTTGCAGTATCTATAATGATATATACTCCACATTATATAGCTGTTCAGCATTCATTCTTTTGTACAACTTTTTTCAAGTTATTTTTTCTTTCTTTGCCTGAATTTTATTTTAACTTTTAAGTGGTAAGGTTGATCAGGAGTCATTTCCTACTTCATCTGGAGATTTATCTTCTCTGTAATTTTAAAGACTATTTATTTAAAAGTCTCTACTGTTATTTTAATCTCTTAGTTTCTTTTTTTTTAACCTTTCATTGATGTGTGATATTTTGTTTGTGTTCTGACAATAAAGCTTGTCTGGAGATCAGAGGGCAGAGCTAGCCACTAGGTAACCACGAGGTCTGGAGGTCTGTAGAAGACAGGAAACAGGAAGTGATAAGGCTGGGCAGAAAGAGAAAGTGATACAGTGGGGTGGAAACAGGATCTCAGCCCTTTTGGTCTAAGGATTCAGGGAGGTAAGAAGTCTCTAGTGGCTGCTGCTCTGCTTCTCTGATCTTTCAGCTTTTACCCATATATCTGACTCCTGGTTTTTATTGATAAGACTAATTAGGATCATGCTTGATTTTATATTTTTAATTTTTTTGTCTGAGCCTCTCATTTTACTTTCCCTTTTGTCCTTCCCTCCTAGATTTTGGCTTTATTCTCTGCTTTCTCTTAAAAGGGGAAATGCAGGTAGAGCGTTTCAAGAATCCACAGGTGACAGAATGCTGAGACCCTTCGGATTGTAAAGTGGAGAGCTCACCTGTGTGTGAAAGGCCCTTCCTAGGTTCAGCTACTATTTTTAAATTAGTGGGAAATAGTTCCTCCTCAGAAACTGCTGGAGTTTGGAATTATCCTGGCTTAATTTCTGTCTGACCCCTTATTTCTTCCTGTTTTGTAAAGATAACAATGTCATGCCAGTGACGAATGTGGTGCCTCCTATTTTAGAGTCTGTGAATCTACCACATTGTTTCACTTTGTTTTCCAAGTCACATCATGTTTTCTTTTTGCTTTTCTTTTGAGTTTTCATTTTTAGTCTGTGTCCCGGTGTTCTTCTTGTTTAAGCTGGATGATGTCATTTCAAAACAATTCCAGTACAGATCTATTTTTATTAGTAGAAGCCTGCCCTATTTTTGAAGTTACAACCATGGTTTTGGCTTCTTAATTTATGTGCAAGTAGTATTACTTGTCCTTCCGAATGTAGCAGAAAGTGGTTATTGTATCTGAAATAGAGTGAAGTCTGTCAAGCTGGGAGAATAGAAATAGATATGGATGGGTGGTTTTGAAAACTTGTCAGAATGCACTTAATGTCTGCAAGGTCAAATCAGTCTGCAATCTGTGCACACTTACAGAAGCTGAAGCTAAACCTTTACATTGGTTTATAAAGCAAGCACCACCTCTACCATAATAAAAATCACTTACTTATGCCTACCTATTACCTACTGTGTTAATTTTTTTCCTTCTGTCTTTGTCACTTTGTCAAAAATACCTAAACAAAGTAACATAAAGGAGAAAAGATGGTTTTCACTGATGGTTTCAGGGATTTTATTCCATCATGGTGGAGCAGGTGTGGATGAGCAGAGAAGCTCGAACACGGCAGCCAAGAAGCAGAGAGAGCACCTGCACTGCTCACTTCCTTTTTTTCCTCTTTCATCTTCTATCCCCAGCCTGTGGCTGATGCCGTCCACATTTTGGAAGATGTACCTTTCTATCTTACTCTTTGTAGAAATAAAATATACAGACAAACCCAACAGTGTGTTTCATTACATTAATCTCCTGGGAACTTTTAAAGCTAATCAAGTCGAAAATCAAGATTTATCTCCCATTATGCCAATGAAATGACAAACATTGAACTACTGTTTTCACAAGTAATGAATATAGTTACTATAGTGAAGTTGGGAATTGCCAGTCCTGACTTTCAGATAAATAAGTATTATAAAGGACACCTGGACAGACAAGAAAAGAGTTACTATTGATCAAAGGCAATGAAAGACAATAATTATAATTACATAATAATTATAATTGTCATAAAACATTTAGAAACAGAGTTTGGAAACCAGTTATGTAGACTGGAAGCAGCACCAGTAAGAAGGCTCAGCAGGTAAAAGCATTTGCCTCCAACCCTGAAGACCTAGCTTCTATCAGTGGGACCTACTTGATGGAAGAAGACAATAGACTCCTAGAAGTTTTACTTTGACCTACATAGACATACTGTAGTGTATGTGATATTAAAACCAGAAACCCACAAGCAACTTGGTACATGGTCAAGTTTGTGCTCCTAAAGGGAATCATCAGGAAAGAAGAGGACAAGGTACTAACCTGTCACTGATGTCAGTCTTAAGAAATGACAGTCAACCAGTAAGGAAATTTATCCATTAAGAATCCTTTATATGTGTTATATGCCCTACATCAAAATAACCAAAGCACTGTGGAGTTTGGAGGTCTAGAAATTCTTTGACTTATTTTCTATGCTGTGATACAGCTTTGACAGCATAGCATAAGACCAAGGCAGTTCTCACTTTAATTGGTTGTCTGCTTTGAGGTTTCTTTGTTTACATATAATCTTTTATTGCTTGGAAATAATTCCTAAGGATATAAATGAGAGTATTGTTTTTTTTACTTTATTGTTGATGCTAGAAGTCAGCAAGCCATTACACAGTTTCTTCTGCACACCAGATGCCCTCTTAGCTGTAATTAGCTTTTATTCCCTCAGCTGGATTGCCAAGAGGAGAGTTTAATCTAAAAATAGAGGGATTGTCCCCATCCCACCAATCAATCTTTACATTTAAAAAATCTCCATTTTAAAAATAAAGGATAACATCACTTACACTTGAATAAGAACTTTGGAATATATAAATCACAACACATTTATCCTTTAATTGGGCATAATCTAACTTATCATTACTTAACACATATTAAGTACTTATATTGACTCTGTATTGTAATGTTAATTTTCTGNAATATAAGTGCTTTGTTGGATATATATTAATTATAATATATACCTATAAATTTATTGGATCAGAAGGATAAGCACAGAGTTTGTGTATTTAACAAGCCCAAACTTAACATTGCTCAAATCCCAAACTGTATATAGTTTATTGCAGTTCTTTGTATCAATATCTACTTAATAAAT
>LZPO01036958.1:0-11074 GCA_001675575.1 Neotoma lepida | reverse complement strand
GAGTGTAGAGAAGTAGAAAGAGTTATGGAGGAGTTGAGGGGAAAACATGATCAAAAGATAATGTATGAAGAAAATTTTTAAATAAAATATACAGGGAAAAACTGTCTTCTCCAGAACTTTTGAATAAAATTTCAAATAACCTTTTTTAGACCTGAGCAATGAAGGAATCAAGTCAAAAGCTGTGTACTAATTTGAAAAGGTTCCTCTCTCTTTTTAAAATGATATATTTAATTTTATATTATGAGTGTGCATGTTTCATCTGCTGTCTGCATATGCGTGGACACATGCATCTAGTATCCACAGAGGCCAGAAAAGGGTTTTGGTGCCTGTGGAATTGCCGTTACTTACTGATGGTGTGAGCCACCATGTGGGTGCTAGGAACCTTGCCTGGCTACTCTCCAGAGCAGCAAGTGCTCACAAATGCTGAGCCATGTTTTCGAAAAGCCTTGATATTTTATTTACCTTGCTGTCACTTAGTCCTTTCCCAAAGTTTTGGAATAAATAAGAGCTACTGCTCAGGATTNAGGAAAGCTAAACAACTGGTACCAGGGACTAAATGCTTTTGAAAACATTGTTGGTATTAAATTATAGTAAGGGACAATGATTTATTAAATTGGTACATTGTCACATTCAATGGAGTAAAATTAAAGAAAGCAAATGAAGTCAGCCACTCAGATGACTCAGCATGTAAGGACAATCGTTATTAAGCCTTTACAGCCTATGTTCACTCCCCAGGACCCACATGGTAGGAAGATAACTAACTCCTGCAAGTTGTCCTCTGACCTTCACAAACACACTGGGAAATGTATGCTTCCTCTNGTGAGTGCACACACACACATACACACACTTGTACACATATGCATGCCTAGATGTGCATAAATAAACAAATACAAAAAAATATATGGTAATGTAGAAAACAATACATAAATATGGAGGACTTCAAACACACACACAATTATATCCATAAAATGCTACATTTGTTAAATTGTATTATAATTTCAAAAAGCATATCAACATTAAAAACTGAGGATTCCAAGTCCAAACAAGACCAAGACCTTAACTCTGATAAGTATAATGTGCAGGAGCAAAAGGAAACAGATGTAAAGTAGAAGACAAAGAAACATGTTTTATAAAGGGGGGAAGAGGGAGCATGACAGTTTGGAGCTATACCATGACCAGATCCAGTATGGCTTCCACTTCTTCGGTGTTTTCAGTTTTCTAGGCACAGTCAAGGGTGCTGAAAATGGAAAGGCATGCAGAAGCACTGCTTTCCTCCAGTGCCCATGGCACTGAAGTGGGATAAATTCAAGAAGAGGCAGAACAGTCTCATTTAAAGCCACAAGCACCCCCAAGTTCAGCCTCGTTAATGGGCTGAAACTTCCTCTAGGGAACAGAAAATGGTTGGGGAAAAGTCAAAAAATCCAAAATAGACATTTTCAGAATATTTCTATGAAGAGAGAGATTGCTGTAATTTAAACACTGACCTAAAATCTGAAATCTTTAAAGTACGTTTTTAGTCTGCTGAGTCTGACCTCCTACAGACAAATTATAGGTAAATAATTGTTGTTGGTATGACAACCTCAGGGAGAAACAAAAGACTCCACTTTCTTTAAGTGAAGTCACAAAGTTATTCTAGAGAACAGAAAATAAGAAGAGAAGTGGCAATAAAGTATGGCAGTTTATGCTATCACTATGAACAATGACATTTTGCTTCAGGTGTTGTCAGATCACAGCAGGTCATGGAGGGCTAGCACAGGGACATCACTGATTTGTTCATTTCCATTGTCTTAAATCAAAGCAAGATTGATCACTGAGTTCATATGAACAGTAAGGTACTCCAGCGCCATTCCCAAGTCATCAGTCTTTGGTTCAAATTAGTGTCACATTTCAGTAGCAGGTATACTACTGGCTCTCATGGCAAAAGTCTAGGCACTTTGAGGATATGTTTAAGATGTAAATGATTGCTTTGTAAATATGTAAAGGCATTATGTAAATTAATGCATCTACAGTCTTTATTGCTTAGTACTGATATATTCCTCTTAAATTTTTAGAATTATTGAGGTACACTGGTGCATGAAAAGCTACACACACTGGGATAATATTTTATGAGTCTGANTAATAATACTACAAAGATAATGGACATGCACATTACCCCTCAAATGTTCTTATGTCTCAACATCATCTAGTCTTCCATTCTCTGTCTTTCACCTGACAGTCTCTGGAAATCACTTTATTTTCATCCACTGTAGATTAGTTTGCATGTTCTAAAAATTTTTGTAAATAGAGTAATGAAGAGTTTCTAGTTAATTTTTTCAGTTAATTTAACTTTTTTGATATGTCCATTTAATCACATTTCTTATATTATTTAATAGAAGTATAAAATACTACCACTTGGTTTTGAGTCACTTATTAATTAATGATTATAGAAGTTATTTTATTTTCCACTCCTTATGAATAAACTTGGTACCAAATTTTGCACAAATATATGGATATCTGAGAACATGTCTTTGACTAAATTTAAGTGGACTGACTGCGTTTTATGGTTGGCTCCAAATTCTACTTTTTAGTAGCCAAGATGTTTTCCAAAGTGGCTATAGATTCTCATTCCCATTATCAGTACATAAGTTCAAACATTATAGACTTCAATTATTAATAGGTTCACAAAGTTACCTTAATTTTAACCATCTTAATAGTTTGCTGGAGCTAAAGAAAACCATCTTGAGNGAGGTAACCCAGACCAAAAAATGCCAAATATGATACATATTCTCTAATATGTGGATGTTAGTTTTTAAGCGTTCATAGGAATGCCACAATCCATATAACTGCAGAGATTAGGTAGAGAGTAAGTGACTGGGGGGAAAGAGAAATCACATATAGGAGAGGAATATATAGTTATGGAGGGACAAGGGAAAGGAGAGACTAGAACAGGAAGATTAAAGAAGGGAAAGGAAGGGGGGCATGAAGAAGAGCCACTGAGAGGGACATGTAACACTAAGGAACTTTTAAGGGGTCATATGGGAAACTATTCTTGTAGAATATTCTTAAATTATATATACATAAGAAATAAATCTAAACAGAGTCACAAAACAATGGGGCATGTGATGCCCCAGTTAAACATTTTTCATTACCTCGTGAAACTTGCAGTGCTATCAATGGGTTAGATCTAATTTATTTGTTGGCCAAATCTGTTGCAAACCCTGAAAGAACACAGACTATTGCCAATGCTCTTTAATTCTCTCCATAAACTAACAGTTAAGTTCCTATTGCTAAAGACAACACCTACACAACTCATTGAACATGGAGAAGTTAAGCTGGTGCCTAACTAGAGTCATCATCCCTACTGACTAGTGTTCATGATACTGAAAGATACACTTCACGCTACCAGATGAAAAAGGTAAAAACCAACTACAAACCCTTCTATCTACAAAGGTGATCTGCCTGCATGATACACTGGTACAATAGTGGCACAAACTTTTTTGAGAATAACCAACTGCTATCTCATTAGATTTAAGGCTCACTTCATGAGATGGAACCTATGTCTGACACTCCTTAGGTGACCAAGAACCTGAGACTAGATTGGGCATTGGACTAGGAAAAAAACAAATACTATTGTTCTACTAAAGGAAAAGATTAATAAAATGACTCCTAAAGAAATTTTTCCATAGATCAATGGCTTGGTCGGCCATGATCAGATAACCTTCCTCTTGCAGTAGAAGGGAACTAAAATAAGGACCCACAACTGGACAATGTTCAGAGACTGAAAGACTTTGGAGTTCAGTCCTATTGTGAGGTCTCCATCAAACCCTTCTCCTCAGGGATCAGGGAGCTATTCAGAGAAGGAGGTAGAAAGATTGTAAGAGCCAAAGGGAATGAATGACACCAAGGAAACAGTGTCTTTCAGACACAAATTCCTGACAAACATATTAACTCAAAGACTGTGGCAGCATGTATAGGGCCTGCACAGGTTCAAACTAGATGGGGTCCAAGCATTGAAAGGGGAACATGGACATGAGCTCCCATCCTTAGCAAAGAACCTATCTGCAATTCACATCTGCTTGCAAAGGAAAAGTTTGTTTCCAACAGCATCTCACTGGATATACAAACCCCAATGCCCAGAGTAGATGGCCATCACAAAACAAACTCAATGGTGTTTCTTTGTTTGTTTGTTTGGTTTGGGCATTTTTTTCAACTTGCTGATCCTTGTTTCTGGCTATGTTTAAAAGGCTGTGTGTGTGTGTGTGTGTGTGTGTGTGTGTGTGTGTGTGTGTATGCGTGTTCCTTGTACTTTGTTGATACTAAAAAAATCTGGTTTGCTTATTTATTTGTTTTCTAAAGAGTAAGTTGGATGGGTAAGGAGATGAGGAAAATCTGAGGGTAGTTGGAGAGGGGAGACCCTGATCAGAAAATATGCTGTGTGAATTTTCATACAAAAATGAAGGAGGAGGAAAAAGAAGCATAGTNTTTATTTCCTGGTCACTCCTGATTATCATTACATTTTTATATTTGCATTTACTATGCACATATAGTCTTTAGTAAATCATCTATGCATATATTATCCATTCCTAAATTAGATTTTCTTACATATTTTTAGTTTCAGGGATACACTATATCTGAATAAAAGTCACTTAACAAACAATAGGCTTGTCAGTATTTCCAAGAATACATACATATATATATATATATATATAGTTTCAAAAAATTGAATAATTAATCATTTTTACATTTTTATGTGCATCTTTTGAAATGTGGAAGATTTAAATTCCAATGAAATTTACTTGTAAATTTTTAACTTGTAAATTATGGTTTATCACCTTAAATTGGAAATATTTTCTTGATTTANTCAAAAAAGATTTTGTATTGTTTTCTTTTAACATTTTCATGGGCTGGGTCTTTCATTAAGTATATGATCCATTCCCGGTAGATTTTATGTGTGACATGAAGTATTAACTGATCTTGTTTCCCTTTCTTATTCTGAACTTTCCTTCTTTGCTTTTTTCTTTTTCAGTGTTATGATTTTTTCAGTTCTTTGAGAATTTCATGCAATGTATTTAGACCACATTCACTCTCTTCCCATAATCCTCCTAATTGTGTTCTTTTTTAAATCCATCTGGTCTAATTTTTATTACCCATATTCTTTTGGATATGTGAAATTCACTGGGAGATGGTTAACCCACCAGGGATTGCATCTTTAGAGAATACTGACTCTTCCCTTCTTAGAAAGCAGCAACTGCCAATAGTTCTTTAACTAGGGTTGGGCATTCACATATACCTCCTTTCTTCATGCTGGAATTTTGTCTGGTTTCAGCTTGCACAGTTCTTATGCAAACTGTCTCAACTGCTGTGAATTTGTATGTTCAACTGCCCTTCTGTGTTCATAAAAAACATTTTTTTGTTACCTTACACATCTTGTTTTTATAAACATTCTGATCTTTCTTCTGTAGTGACTGTGAGCCTTGGGAGAAGTGGGTATGTATAGATGTCTCAACCATTCAGCATTCTATCATTGTCTGAACATTATTGAGTTGTTAGTCTCTACATTAATCACCATCTGCTGCAAAATGAAGCTTATCTGATGAGGCTTGTCAGATGGGCTAAACTAAGGGATCAAGTTAAGTCACTGAGAGTCAATATAATACTATGTACATTTAGCAAAGTAGTCATGGTAAGGCCTAGGACCAAAGATTTTTAGTCCCCAAAATGGTGCCAGATATGGTTCTCAACTTGTTGAAGGGCCTAAAATCCAATTAATAATAATAATAATGATGATGATGATGATGATGATAATGATGATAATGATGATGGATGATGATATTTGGTTACTTTTATAATATTTGCGCCACTATTGCACGAGTGGGCATGTTTGTTAGGCATGTTCTTGTTGTAGCTTGCAGGGTTCCCAGCTAGGTAGGATTGATAATTACTTTTCTACTCCATTAGGGTACATATCAACTTTCAGCACCAAGAAAGCTATCAACAAAGGATGAAGCTTCCAAGTGAGTGCCATCTTGATTTCTCCATTTGTTGTAACTCAGGGACAAGATATCCTCAGCAACAAGATCTTACCCTCAAATTCTTCAGGGTAACTAAGCACTTGAAAACAGTCTGTAATATTTTGAGGTCTATGAGACCTCTCTAGCCATCAACTCCAAAAGGTATAACCCATTCCTAACACAGGGCTTTTAATGTGCTATACTATGGTGTCTAGTAGGGCATTAATCCCACAACATAGGCTAATTCCACTTAAACTCTTTTTTACATATGTGTATGTATTTAATTTAGGAAGCTACTAGAGTAATAAGTTTCTACATGACTTTTTTCAAAACTGCCATGGTAGTTATCCAAACTCATATTCCATACTCAATCATTCTCCTATCCCCAGAAAGTTCTCAATAGATGAAATACAAATAGCTAAAAAAAATGCAAAAAATATTAAAAATTCCTAGCTATCAAAGAGATGCAAATTAAAACTACTTTGATATTTTCTGTTACTGCAATCAGAATGGCTAAGATTTAAAAAAATGATAGCAAATGCTACCATAAATTTGAGGGAAGAGGAATACTTATTCACTGCTGGTAGGAGTGNAAACTAGGGCAGCCATTATGGAAATCAGCATGTCTGCCCTACTTTGAACTCCCACCAGAAATGTAAGTATAGTTGAATCTTGTGGTAGAGTTTTTTCCAGCTATACCTCTTCTTGGATGTATATGTAAAGGATTAAATACCTTACTATAGATTTATATGCTCACCCATTTTTATTGCTACTCTATTCACAATACTNCAAATAGCCTTGATGTCCATCAGCTGATGAATGGACAATGAAAATGTAATCATCTATTAAGAAAAATTAAACTATGAAATTCACAGATAAGTAGATAGACCTGTAAACAAACCTTCTTAGTGAGGTAACCTGGACCCAGAAAGCCAAATATCATGCATTTTCTCACTGGTGGATGTTAGCTTTGAATCTCAAGATATTTGTGTTACATTTAAAATACCTACACAGGTCAAGAAAAGAGCAAAGGGCCATGAGGAAGGGAAAAGAATGTCAAAGGAGAGGAGATAGAACACAGTGGTATGAAGGCTAAAGGGGACTGATGAAACAGGAAGGAAGGGTTTCTTTCTTACTTTCTTTGCCTTACAATATATCTATCCAATTCTTCTACTATCTATTGTTAAAGATTGATTTTACTGGAATATATTTGAATCGACTATATGTATGTAAATTTATTTCTGTAGTGCATGCTTCATGGTTTCTTTAGCCAGTATCACATTCTCTTCAGAACTGGAGATTTATGTAAGATTTTGAAATCATGTGGAACTAATACTTTAGTTTTAGATATTGAAAGAACCAAAAAGTCATGAACTAATCTATTTTCTCAAGTGGTATATATTCTTTGTGAGCTGGATAATGTTTTTGAAGACAGATAGTTTTGTTTTTTTATGGCACTTTTCCTTATGCTCTTAAATTTGGCTTATGACACAAGTTGCTTTGTAATAATTTTGTCCTTTTAAAGTTTGCAATGAATTTTTGTCAGTTCTAGACACACTGAGTCTAGGGGTGATTTTGCNCTCATATTTATGCAATATTCATTCTGAGTATTCTACAGAATGCCATAACNTCTAAAGAAGGTTTCCCCAGTGTAGACTATGTTAATGCAAACCCTTCTTATCACTTTTTGATCACTCTCCCAACCTTGCGATTCTTTCCCTGGCCTTGAGCATATTTCTCATGCATATTTACACATACTCACATACAAAGTTCCAAAGAATGCTGCTCATATTGCCAGAGTCTTTCCGCCTTTGTCATTCAGAGTTCTGTTCTGTGCTGGCTGCTATCTAATGCTTGTTGCTTCACATATGTGCTCTTTCCTTTGTTATTTAAGGAGAGAGAGGGTTTGTATTCTACAGCATCATCAACATCTGTATCTGTCCATCACTATCTATCTGTCTGTCTGTCTGTTGTCTATCTATCTATCTATCTATCTATCTATCTATCTATCTATCTATCATCTATCACTACCTTCTATCATGCATCTATCATCTAGCTATCTATATTACCTTTAATAAGATAATTAAGTACACTGTAAGATAAATGCCCTTAAAGGTACAATTTGTACAATTTTCTTATTTGGCTTGTGCTATTATCTTATGAGTAAGAAGGTAAGGAGGAAGTTATTACCTTTAGGAGGAAAAGAAGAGACATTGAGATCCATCATATTGTTACTCTACTTCCAGATCTCATGATCCTAAGCAAAGACTTCATTGACAGTCATGTATTCTGATTATAGATTAGTTGATTTAATCTGTTTGTTAAAAAAGATTTTTCAATTAGAAACTTTAAATACAATGCTTCAGCATGATAATTATAATTACTCAGTATAATTCACAATGTTTTCTTGTATATTATTTGATATAAATGTCACAACAATCCCATTAGTCAGAAGACAGAGGATTTTGATTTCTCTTATGCATTGAGTATGCTATAAAGTCTACAGGGTATCAGCAAATCCTCTCAGCAAAGACCAGCACAAAGTAGAGAAAAGAGTTGCATAATTTTTTCACCTCATATCTTGAGCTCTTTCCACTTGCTTATATTTGTTTTGATTTTGTTTGTGTTTAAGTAGGTCTACTGCATCAGAAGTTGAAGCTTAACTGTGCCCAGTTGTAGGCCACATCATGTTTGTGGAATACAGGTAGATCACCAAACCATTTTTTGACTAACTTCCTGAAATAAAAAAGTTCATAGTAGAATTCAACTACTTAAAATACTATAAGATACTATTGATATGATCTGATTCAATTTCCATAAGATAGTTGGCTCCTGTTACCCGTTCTTGTTTCTTATTTCCACATAATACAACTCCTCTAGTTTCTCTGGTTACTCATGTTTAAAAGCACTGGCTACTCTTCCCAAGGACCCAAATTCAATTCCCCATACCCACATGACAGATCACATCTATCTGTAACTCCAGTTCTGATGCCTTTTTCCTGCCTTCCACAAGCACTGGCACACATGTGGTGCACAGACATATATGCCGGTAAAACACCACACACATAAAATCATATCTAGTAGATGAAATATTCCATGTCTATTGGAAAAAGAACTACACGATCTTTTCAGGTGAAGATTGTGTATTTATTAATGGCAACAGGCACAAAATAGCAACATGACTCTTGTTTGTTATCACAGGGGCTGACTTATCCCCACACATAGAAACAATCAATAAATTGCATCCATACACTTCATGCTATTTGGAAGGGTTCTATTTATTCACAATGGTACACATGTTCCATATGATATGAGTTTTGAAAAGACAGAATGCTGTTAACTCCATAAATGTTATAGGGTATATAATGTTCTTTAAAAAGGGTAGCCTGTGGGAATAATTTGAAAGTTTATACTCTAAATTGTGTGACTTCACAAATAAAAAATTTCACTGTGGGGTCTTTTCTGGGATCTTTTAACCTCCCAACACGTCAAAGATAAATGATAAGTATAATAACAAAGCATCTATTGTTCGCTCAGTAATATAAACATAAATTCTATGTAATTTCAGAAATAGCTCAACAATCTTCTTAGATAAAATTTAAAAGTCACGTTCTGTAAGGATAGAGCTAGATGACCAGAAACTCATGCACAGAGTACTTNTGTACCCTTGTAAATGTGAACTGAACATACCCAGAATAATTGTGTTTCAAATATTGTTCTTACAACAACTTCTGTTGGGTAAAATTAATAGCCTTACACTATTGAAAACATACCTTTTGCTGGTGAGTGAAGTGAACCTCCCATTCAGATCACTTAGAGGAAAGCAGAGGTAAAAATGAGAGTGCCAATAAAAACCGAAGAATCTCTGTTTGTCTACTTTCATTTTCCATGTCTTTCTCATGTCCTTCTAGTCTCACTCTCCTAATTTCTTTTGTCCCTCAGTGTTTCTAACACTGTGTTATTTATTTTACTTGGACATGCTCTTATGAACAATGTCTCAGGTTTTTCCCTCATACCATTACACTAAAGTAATGTGCAAAAAATAAATTAGGAGAATATATGCCAAAGTATGTAAAAATGACTCTTCATATAAATCTGCATTACTCTCTGAGAGATTACTTGGGTCATTTCTTTGACTATCTGATATCTATATTGTTTAAAAGAAAAGTAAAATGTAAAGTTCAGAACAACCACCACTATTGCCACCAAAATACTTAGCATTCAGTGCAATGTCATTAAATTCTTAAATGTGATATTTTACAATAGATGATTCAATTTTTTTAACTTATGTATAAAATATATTGATTCTTGAAAATGAAATTGCTAGTGAGTTTTTCTAGCACAATGATTTTGATTACAGAACAAAATTTTCTAGAATGGTATGTATTCAAAATACATGGACATATTTTCTATATTAATTTGATTTCAAAATACTAAAATGGTGTACTTCTTACCAAGAGTGTTTTATCTCTAGGAATTTAAGAGAGAAAACTATTCTTACTTTCTCAATATGTTAATCCTCTGAAATTGTCCTTTTACACAAAATAAAACTTGAGTCCAGAAAGCTTATTCTGCTCCAGTTTATTTATTAGAGTTTACAGACAAAACCAAATGCTCTCCTGTCAACATTCTGAACTAGAAAGGAGAAACACTATAATGTCCTCCAAGTGCAATTATCAAGTCATAATTACTAAGAATAAAATGAGCCTTAAGTGGAAGTAAAGCTTACTGATACTCAAGTTCCTAAATAGTACTCAAGTACTAAGATAATGCTGGAAATGAAAACAAAACTTGATTATATGTCTTCTATTTTGGATGGATTTATTTTAAAAGTGACTATTCTCAATAGTTATTAGCATATTTCATATTGGTTGAATAATGAGGTTAATCCAGGAATTTTCAAATTCTTCCTCAAGACACAAGGTATGACAATTTATTTCTTCAATATTCTTTGAGTTAGGTGATATTATATGCCTTGCTTTCAGCTAAAGAAATACAAAAGAAATTGATGTATTCCTCCCCTAGATAAGACTCTTGGTTACCATGAAACCATTCTCCATTTTGGTGCCTTGATCACAAAAAAA
>LZPO01036954.1:0-11121 GCA_001675575.1 Neotoma lepida | reverse complement strand
TGGCCTTTATGCTGGTATCATGTTGTTTTTGTGACTATGACTTGGCTGCATAATTTGAAGGTGTATATAGCTCCAGCATTTGCTTTTGTGTTGGCCACTGTTTTGGGTATTCAGAATCTTTTATATTTACATGTGAATTTTAGAATTTCCCCTTGTCTTATGAAGAATGACAATAGAATACATCGATGGAGATTGTATGAAATTGTAGATTATATTTAGTAGGATGATCCTGTCCCCAATATTAATTCTACTGATCTGTAAACATGAAATATCTTCTAATGGGAGGGAGGGGGCTGTAGAGGTCAGAGGAAAACTTTCAGGAGGTGTTTTTTCCTTCTACCATGTGAGTCCAGTGGATTGAACTCAGGTCTTCAGACATGGTAGAAAGTGTCTATACTCAATGAGGTATTTCACCAACTCAAGTATGGGTTCTTTTGAATTTTCTCTTCCTTGAATTTTATATTTTAGTTAATAGAATTATCATTGTTTTAGTTGCCCAAATGGAAAATCTGAATATGATCCTAGAGTTCTGCATAGTCCATCAAAGTTATAACTCTCATCCTTTTAACAAAGCTAAATACTTCCTAAATATGCTCTATCACATTATCTCTAAATATCATAATTACACACTTACTTTCTTTTTTTCTCCAGTTTCCTCATTTAACTCCACCTGCCTTTCTGTCTTCAAACTACCCTATCAAGATGCCCATTTGACTATAATCCCAGCACCAGAAAGGCAGAGGCAGAAGGATAGCATTGAGGCAAATTGGTTATACAAGAAGACCCTATCCACCAAAACACTTGAACTACAACAACATAAAACAAAAACAAAACATGCATCTCATCAATAGTGCTTGTCTATTGTAGAGAATTTCATTATGCATATGATATGTTTTGACCAAACCCCAGCCCTCTTATCTCTCCTCTCCAGTTCCTTCTNATTCTCCATCCTGCTTTTTTCCATCAGAACCATATATTTGGTAGGATGTTCCACACATTTCTGTCTCTACTTTTACTCCACAGCTGATTGAAATGATGCCAGAAATGAGCTACTGTTTTCTTGTATTGTTGGTCAACTTTTACAGGATAGTTAGGACACAAATATATTTGTTAACTTAAAAAAAATAAGTTTAGAGTAATACCCTTTTATTCTGTTCCTAGAATAAAAATCAACGTTAGGTGGGCTTTACATATTCTGGAAGAACACATGAATGACAAGTGTAAAACTAGAGACAAATACCCATACCAATGAATCAACTTTTGTGTGTGTTACACAAAGTAAATATAATCTGTTTGTATTAATTTTATTTTGTTACTGTGCATAAATATCTACATTTTCTAAATAATTCTAAATAATATTAGAGAGTAATATGTGCAATTCCAAAAATATGTATGCTTAGTTTCAAATTAAAGTGAAACTAAATGTAACATCTGCAAATTATGTAAATAAACAAGTACAAGGAAAAATTATACACAAATTTTAAAAACATAAATATTTTCCCTCTTTATTTACTACTTTAAAACACAGAAATTCTTTTGCTGTAGTAACATGAACTATTTCTAAATGTATAATTTTTATGTACCAAATTTATAATAATTATGAGTAGTACATACTTACCGGAGGATAATCAAGGTGATTGGTATAGTAGCTGAACTAGAAAAAGCAATTGAAGAAAAGAAAAAAGCAAAAAACAAAGGTAACTTAAAACACCTGGTATTGCACTTTCCAGGAATGGCATCAATAAAATCACCTTCAGTATCTGCAGTTGTCAACCCTTCTTTAATGCAAGAACAATTGTAGTATGTCTACAAATATTGAACATAAAAGACAGTATTTCAGAAACAGCCAGATGAAAATAGCTTTATTATTATAAAAATAAAAATTAAATCAACATCCAAAGGGAAATGGTCCAGTGTTTTGTTTGTTTTTGTTTTAATATTTTTTTTTGTTTTTTAAGATTAAATTATAATCATATTATTTTCTCCTTTCTTTACTGTCTCTAAACTCTTCCCTGTATTCCCCTTTCAAATTCATAGCTTCTTTATCTTTAATTGTTGTTTTATATATATAAACTTACATATATACATATATATTTATGCACATACACACATATATATACTTACATATATGTATATACATATATGTAACTTGCTCAGTCTGTATAATGTTTTCAGGACTGACCATTAATAACCAACTGGTGTGCTCTTCTGTGGAAAAGACTATTTCTCCTGTTCTCAGCATTCCTTAGACAGGGCCTTACTCTGTAACCCTGGCTGGCCTTGAACTTACAGAGATCTGGCCACCTCTGCTTCCAGAGAACAGGCATGTGCCACCACATCCAGCTACGAACACCAAATTTAATGAATATTCTCATGCTAAACCTGCCATACATTATTTAGAAATGCAATATTAATTGTAAAATCAGAGATATATTACCTGTTGTGAATTACTTTTTGTATAGGTGTTTGTGGGTATACAATTGTTGTAAAAAAGGAAGAGTTCTACAAATTTAAGAAATAATGGTCAACTTACTTTATCATTTAACAGAAATATAAATTAAGAGCAATTAAAGATGTATGAGTAGAATTAAATTTTAGCTGAGATTTGAAATATGGACAAGTGCCCAACTATAAAAGATTGTATATGCTTGTTAATACTTTGTTTTGTGTATAATGAATTTGATTTTTATTAAGTACAGTAGACACATAGCATCAGAGACCAAATACTTTTAAGAGCACACAGAACAGCAATTATAATCCCAGAACTGAGGAGGCAGAAATACACGCACACACACACACACACACACACACACACACACGCACACATTAAAAAGGCTTACATAGTGTTTGGAAATAAAGAGATCATA
The DNA here is from genome assembly GCA_001675575.1 of Neotoma lepida. Taxonomy (NCBI): domain Eukaryota; kingdom Metazoa; phylum Chordata; class Mammalia; order Rodentia; family Cricetidae; genus Neotoma; species Neotoma lepida. Next base: position 8,254 of record LZPO01036954.1, on the reverse strand, counting down.
TAGGAATTTATTAGGCCATTTAAAATATCCTAAGCTACAAAGCAATAGTTACAACAGAAAAACAACAACAAAGTAAAAGTGCTGCTAATAAGAGGTTTAAAGCTGGTCTGGGCCTGAGTGGTTAAGAAAATAAGAATATAAAATCATATCATCCTAGTTTATGAATTAGTAGACACCTTAAATAACATAAATATACAAATACCCAAGCTTTAATTATCATTCCACCAAAGTTTCTAAATGTCTGTGTTCCAAACAACAGTTTAATTTGAGGGAACATGCTGTAAACATTACAACAGAAATCTGTTTGCCATTTAGAGAACTTTCTACTTAGGAAGGCAACTGAAGAACACAAAATAAAGTTTTCTATGATGCATATATGGTTATTATCAAGAAAAAAGAGCAAGTAAAGATTGCAGGTAGTATTAAAGTAAGTATTTTTGTACTTAGCGGAANCAAAGAATGCATAAATGATAAGACTGCTATTTGAGAAGACATTTAAAGAACACATGGAAGAAAGTTACATGGTAATCTAGAAATATGTTCCAAATAAGAGAAGAAAAGCAGCCACTCATAAAGCAGTGAGCCAGAATATACTTAACAAGTTCAGTGACCAAGCACAGTGAGGGCTAGAGCAGAAAGGATGTGAAAGAATCAGAAAACAAAAAACCAGGATGGGATGAGAAATGTAAATTGTACAGAAATTGGTAACTGCAAAAATTGGTTAAGGAACTTTGCTCTTGACTCCCAGAAGCCACTCTGGTTGTTGAGATTACTCATCTATCAAGGCAAGGATAAAAGCTGACACATTTTCTAAAGGTTAATGAGATAAAGTACAATAAAATGCAGTGCTGAAGGAATGAGTTAGAAAAGTGAAAATAATGAAAATAATCCTACATGCCATTAGGTAGGAAGTAGATGTGAAAGTGTTTTCTGAAAGATCTGTATAATTAATTGGAACCAAAACAAGAAGGTCACGTGGAGAAAGCTTTACTAAGAGAAATTAAGATCTTCAGCCTAGAGAGACAGCAGAAGAAAAGAAGAAAATAACATTTTGATTTTGCTTTTCTTTTTCTATCTTCCTAATATGCTCCAAGGATTCCTTTATATTTTAATCTGCTCAAATTCTAGACGAGAAAGATCCCTAGTATTATGATTGACTCCTGAAACAGAGTGCATGTAATTGAGTGTGCTGTGCAGATCTGAAGGATGAAGATGCAGTGCAGTAAAGGTCTACAAAGCACAGAAAAAAAGGTAACTAAGAACAAGACTGAAAACAAAGTTTAGTGGTCAGGTGGTGAGATTTCAGGATATTAGGTTCTGTATGGATTAAAGAAATTGACAAGTCCATATATTATCATGAGCTGAAAGTAATGGCCTTGCTGTTGTACAAGATAATTTATATTGAAGTCATGAACTAACTGTAGATTCTGACTAGAAATTAGCTAGGGCTTGTTCAATAGAAGCACAGAAGCATACAGATGACATAAGATTCATGCAATATTACGAGGAGGGATATTACTGGGAGTAATGAAGGAATTATAGAAGTAGCAAATTAGATCCTCAAAATGAATTTCAAAATTATCAGGAATATTAGACAGCATATCAATGACCCAAACCCTAAACACTCTGCAAGGAGTGAGAGGAAGTGTCTTAAGGCTGAAACTGAATGAAGTAAGAAGGTGCAATAGAAGTATATTCTGCTAAGAAAAGTCTCAATGAGAGGTACTTGGTGTAGGGAAAATGGGCTGGCTAAAGAAACCCACTTTGGCCCTGGAGCTCTGACCAGTGAAAGAAACACAGCCTGGGTTTGGGACCTGAGCCAGGGAAATGAACACTTTATTTCTAAACCCAGAACTAAGGAAACAAGCCCTGACTCTCAAACTAGTACCAAAATAACACTCTTGGTCCCTAGAATCAGAGTCAGTGCAAGATATGTGCCCTGGCCTTAGAATTAGTGTCCAAAAGCTAAGTAAGGCCAGTGAATAAAACACAGTTAGGCTCATATCAGGGCCCTCTCTGTGTTGGCCAACTGACTTGTGAAACCAACCAATCACAGAGCAGGAAAGTAACTGCCCTTGGCCTTGGAGCTCTGACCAGGGAAAGAAACACAGCCTGGGTTTGGGACCTGAGCCAGAGAAATGAACACTTTATCCTCAAACCCAGAACTAAGGAAACCAGTACACTCTGAAACCAGTAACACTCTTGGTCCCGAGAGTCAGAGTCAGTGAAAGATATGTGCCCTGGCCTTAGAATTAGTGTCCAAAAGCTAATTAAGGCCAGTGAAAGAAACACAGTTACGCTCATATTAGGGCCATCTTTGCCCCTAGCCCACAAAACTGACCAATCCCAGGATAGAAAAAACTAGCCAATCCCTCTTGACTCTGCCCCCCAGGCCATTCTATATAAAGGGCCCTGCCTGGGCAGTTCTGAGCTGTTCTCTCCACCCTGGTAGAGGCAGCTACATCTCTTTCTCAAAGGAGTTTTGAGTGTGAAGACCTTCATTTGCTGGACAGAAGAACTTTGTTGAGANGTCCCACAGTGGACCAAGCAAAGAGAAGCTGGCAGAAGATCGTTGCTGAGATGTCCCATGGTGGACTGAGCAAAGGAGAGAGAGCTGAGTAACACTTAAGCCTGAGAAGCAGAGTTCTGCTAGGAAGCCCCCTTAAGTGGGGGCTCAGCAAAGCTCAACTGTAGCGGCTTTCCGGGAGAGAAGCAGGATTGCTATATCCTGTGGGGAGACCATCCCCCACCATACCAGGTATAGCCTGACTCTCCCAAATAGTCAGGATACCCTTCCCTGAAGAGCTAAACTGGCAGCTCCAGGCCTGACTCTCCTGAACAGTCAGGACACCCTTCCCTGCTGAAGCAGTTCCAGGCCTGACTCTCTAGAGCAGTCAGAACAACTTCCCCTCCAGGGCTGGACTGTTTCTTTACAGCCCCAGCCATCAGAGCTGTTCCAAACAGCTGAAGGTGTCCAGGACACCTACAGGGCAGAGCTGTTCCAAACAGCTCAAGGTGTCCAGATACCTTGCCCTCCAGGGCTGAACTGTTTCTTTGCAGCCCCAGCTGTCAGAGCCCACAGAGTTGCAACTTTGTTGCTTACATTTTGGTGCCAAAACCGGGGACCAAGCCCTCTGAGTTGCAACAAAGTGCCTACACTTGGGAGAAGGAGGACAGAACATGTTCTTTACTGTCAGAGGAACAAGAAGGATGTTCACCTCCTCAGCAGCCTGTTAGTGCGAAACTTGTGGCAAGGGAACTAGTTACTGACTCAAGCTACCAAAAACAAAGCACTTTCCAGAGCAAAGTATAAAAGAAGTAGTGTTTGGATGAAAAACACTTTCTGTTTTTAGAGGGCAGGGTAGAAAGATTCATGGTGGGAGCGATGGGTAGGAAATGAAATCAAATGATGTGATACACAAAGTCAAAAATGCATAGGGATGAAGATGAGGAATTACCAGAAAAGCTAGACCTTTTCTTCTCTTTGCTTGTTGTTTTGTCTTAATTTTTTAAATTTCATCTTCTCATTATTATTGCTATTATTATTCTTGTTATTATTATTATATGCCTACTTGCTTATTAATAATAAAGAGAAAGAAAGCATGTGAATTTTAATGGATATGAAAGTGGGGAGGATCTCTTAGGGAGCGGAGGAGGGGAAACTATACTCAGAATATATTATATGAAGAAAATATATTTTCAAATTAAAAATAAGTGTAGGAATGCCTACAAAAACTAAAATGTATGAGAAAATATTGGGAGATGGCACACTCAGTAGAGTGCCTGCCATGCACCAAGAGGAACTGAACTTGAATATCCAATACTCATGGGAAAAATTAATCTATAACCCTAGTTCTGGTTTGGGAAGATGAGAAGGGTGGATCCTGGAGATAACTGGGCAACCAGCCTAACCAAACTGATGAGCTCAAGATTCAGTGAGAGACCTTGTCTCAATAGTTAAGGCAGACAGCAACTGAGGAGGACATTCACTACCAACTTCTAGATTGCATACACACACACACACACACACACACACACACACACACACACACATACACACTAAGCTAAATGAATAATATGTTTATTAAAAATTATACAAAGTCAGGACAAATAATATAAGGATATTTCTGATGAAGGAGACCCTAAGAACTCCTTTCTGTTTATAAAAACATTTATCAATCTTTGGGCCACCCAAAAGGAAAACACAATTTATTTAAAAATATCCATTACACTTCATAAGTCAATAAATGCTCTGGTGAATGAGAAAAAACACTAATAGCTTCTTGCTTCGACAGTATCTCCCTCATTAGGATCCTCTAGGAGTTGCATTATGTTGGTATGACTTGCCATATCAATTTCTGTGTAGGATATTCTAAGAAATTGAAATGTAAAAGAAATGAAAAGTCTATTAACACTCATATGCCCCCCTATCTGATATACATTTTCTGTTTTGAAATACAGTATGAATTCTGACAGAAATGCATCATCATCCTTCGGCACCTAAGAGATTCCTTAATGCTTTGGATGAGATGAACTAGTTCCTCCACAGGTAATGAGAATGAGGTCTCTGTTGAACTGGGAAGCTGCTGACTGACAACTGGAAGCTCTCCTCAGCCTTGCTTTCTTGTATTCAAAGCTGCATCAGCTAACAAGAAGAATTAGCTGAAGGACCAAGATCGTAAAGAACAGTTCAAGGGTTTACATTATATAAATATGTGACAGCATTTTTAGAAGCATAAGATGGGTTTCAAAGAGCCCCACTGTCCAGATTATTAATATGAAGAAAAGACATATATTTTTGTTATAGTAAAGTCAGTGTTTCTCCTTTGTTTTGACAAAATTATTTTGTCCTTTCAGTTCTTTCCCATCTGAGTTAATGCTGACTCTGTACATTCTTCATTTATGCTCATATCAATTTGTTAATTTTACTTCAGTGCTATTATTTCCATCAATAATTATTGTCTTTTTATATAACTTCTGGCAGCTACACTCTTCATTGGAAATACTTTATTTTTTCCATTTTTATATGTCAAATGCTTTTATACAGTGTGTGGTTATTTTGTGGAATCTTTCTATATTGGCTATGAATTATGAATTAATTGTGCTTCATAGAAATATAAGAAAATTATGTAGAATTCCATGAGATGAATGCTCCTAAACAGGATTTCCCACAAAGGAAAGTAGCAATGATACTATGCTTCTCAGTGAATGTATATTTGCTGTATGGTGGCATGGTGGACATTTGCAGCTGCATTTACATATTTTAACATAGTAGGGAGAAGAAATGGGTGCATGTATAAAGAAAGGACTTACAGTAAGTTAATCAACTTTTGAAGATGGAAAACTCTATAAAGGAGTTCATTATACTTCTCTACTACATTTAAAATTCTCCCATATTTTAAAGACTTAAATATTACTTTAACATATAACATTTAAGAAGAATGATATTTATAAATGTCATAAATCTTTTTATACTAATGCTTTTTAACAATATTTTATGATACTAAATCATAAATATAACTACAGATGTCGAGATGTTTATGATTCAGTAAATGTGCCTATTTACTGCTCTCTTCCTTCATAAAAAACAGGAGACAGAGGAAAATAAACACAGAATTTTTAGAATCTAGATCCATAATTTTGTACTAGCTAAAAGGTAGAAACTTAAGACAACGTAATTAGCAACTATAAAATGTTCACGAAGGCGCTGGGAGATAATTCCGCTAGTGAGGTGCCAACAGTGGGNGCCTGGGTTTGATCCCCAGCACCCACATAAAAATCCCAGCTTGGTGGTGTGTTTGCAGCCCCACTGCAGCAAAGACAGAAATATATAGATCCATAAGGCTCTTGGGGCCAGGTACCCTAGCCCTCTTAAGGTGCTCCAAGACTATGAAAGACTGACTCAAAATTCAAAGTGGACTGCTCCTGAAGAATGACATCAGAGAGTGTCCTCTGACTACTGTTTCATTTACATACCCTGAGACTGAATACTTTTTCCATTTTTAAGTATCAAATGCTATCATACTTGTGCACATGTGCTTCATGTGCACACACATATACATATGCATCAAAACACACAAAATCAAAAAATAGAACCCTATAAACTTACACTAGTGGTAGGCTAGTTAATTACTCTCTACAACAGAACATGGACTATGAAAAAACTAAGTAAGTTCTGGGTTGTGGTAGCAGTACAGGAAATAAGAAATTTCGTGTTAGTGCCATAACATGTGTAGCTAGAGATTTTAAGCTGATTCAATTCAGTAAAGTCATACTTCTCTCATTCATATGAGTTATCTATAACTCTTGGTTTTCTAGAATGTCTGAAATGTTTTGTGAAAGCCTTGCATATCTGATAAAATTTGGTACACAAAGAACTGGGGATTGGGGATGTGGCTCAGCAATAGAGCACTTGATTCAATATCCCACTTAAAATAATTCATATCTATATCTGAGTTGCTCTATCTATACACCGAGCCTGTTCCTGCAGAGTAAGAAGCATAATAAATATAAGTTACCTTTTCATTGTGTAAGTTTTTACTAGCAATGCAACCTGCAAAGCAGGGAGAGAAATACTCGATCTCATCTCTTCCACATACAGAATTATAGATGGAGCTTGCACAATCACAGTGCTTATTGCATGGAGCTGTGAGGTTTCCAAAGTTACCTGACCTGTGAAGTTGAGATCAAATATAATTATAACACCATCACTTAAATTATTAATACATACATCAAGATATCAATAAGATCCACAAATATGATCATTTAAATAATTTCGCTTTCACAGATCTACTAAAGTATAAAAACATTATAAAAATGCACTTTGAAGAGTGTACCCCTCGATAGTCCTGGAGAGATGGTTTAGCTCTTAAGAATACTTCCTGCTCTTCCAGAGGACCAAAATTCCATTCCTAACATGCACAATGCAGCTCACAACCACCTTTAACTCCAGTTCCAGGGAATTTGTTGCCCTCTTATGGTCTCTGCAGGCATCAGGCATGCAAGTAGTACATACACATACATGCAGGTGAATACCCCAGACACAAATAAAAGTAAATAAATCTTAAAAATTTACCACTTGAATTTTATTATGCTATAGTGAAATTGTCACCACAGTCGTGTTAACAAAGAACATCATTGGTCCACCTACAATGGGCTGCCCCCACACACACTTCAAAATTTCCTTTACTCATATACAGTTCCTCTACTTATTACAAATATGTTCCTGTCCATTTGTTCAGATTTTATGAAAAGTAATCACAAGAAACTTGTATTTTCCTTGCTTCTTTTGCACAAAACTTTATTTGTTCTTATATGGGCATATATTTTCATGATTCTTTAGAAGTAGAATATTTAAATGGTGTATAAGTTTTTATAGTAACTATTTTAGAATTATTTTATGTATATGAGTGTTTTCCTGCAATGTATTTATGTGCACCGTGTGAGTATAGTGTGGCTCTGCTTCTTCCTCCTGATTGTGGGCTGTATTGGTTCACAATTGTTGAGGGAGCAGAAGCAGGAAACAAGGTTTTGATGGCTGTGGATAGGACATAGAGAGCCCTCCAGGAGACAGATGGTCGGTGAATCAGCTCAACTTTATTCCAGGGTATAAGGAATATATAGGATTGGGGAACCTGGGGACAAACCCTAACTTGCATTAAGTGGCACTGTCCTATCATAAGGCTTCTAGCACAAGTCTTAGTTATCATATGTGCAACAGGAAAGGCTTCTAGCCAGAATCTGTGCCAAGGAAAAAGCTAAAGATAAATCAGGCGTCTAGCTTAGAGACAGCTTTCAGATAACTGTCAGTCATCCAGGGCCCAGGGACATTCTCCAGATAAGGGCAGGTAGAGAGCACAAAGTTTCACTGGGTAAGGAGGGAGTCTCCATGTCATCTAGCTTTTGGAAAAAGCTACCAGGCCATGATAAATTGCAACCTCTGACCAGCTAGCAAGGCCTTCCAACAGTGTAGCATCCATGAAAGCAAAAATAAGTCATTGAATCTTTTGGGACTGGAGTTACTGACAGTTATGAGCCTCTATATGCATGCTGGGAACAAAACCTGGGTGCCCTGGAGGGAGAACAAGTATTCTTAAACACCAAACCATCTCTAGCTCCCTACTTTATTTATTTATTTATTTATTTATTTATTTATTTATTTATTTATTTATTTATTTATTCATTCATTCATTTATCTATTTATCTATTATCTGTCTATGTATGTATCTATCTATTTATTTATTTATAGCTTTTC
>LZPO01036951.1:0-11156 GCA_001675575.1 Neotoma lepida | reverse complement strand
ATACAAAACTATATACAATAGGAATGATTATCCAAGAAGAATAAGGGATAATGACCTAGACAAGATGGAACTACAAACAACACAAACAATATCAAACAAGAGACACATAGTAAAATACTAAAATCCAGAGAAGTCTGGAGCATAGGTAAATGGCATGTTATAGAGATCTTTCCAAAGGGTGTCCTATCCTAAAGAACCTGAATCTAATACTTAATATGTTCTAGCTAAGATATAAGAAGATTGAACTTATAACTGTTAGTCTTTAATCCCATTAAAAACCTGAGAAGGAATATAATAACACCTGATAAACGGGAGAAGAATGCAAGCAACTTTTGGGAGTCTTGCCAGAGTAGACAGAGACAGCTGGCAGCCTGGGCAGTCACCTAGAATTTCTTAGTGTCATTGATACATTCAAATTGGCNATGGGCCTAGATTATCTGTCAGACCACTTTCAAAAGCAAGTTTTTTGAAAGGCTATCTTACCCTGTCTTAGCAGAGTTTAATAGTCTCTTTTCCTTGAGTCCTATTCATACCAAAGGGACAATAGTCATACTGTCAGGGTTCAAGGCAAGGGCAGTTCTTTGTCCAATAGGCCATTTTTTTGTGCCAAGAAGAAGACAAACTTCCAAATGGAAATGTCTCAGAAGCCCAACATTCTCTCAGGACCAAATCAGTGCTGCCAGGAGCAATTGTGTCTCACATCAACAGAATTCTAAGTTATCAAAACATTTAAATGACATATTCTCTAGGTCTCTGATGTGTTTGAAGATTACCTATCCATCTGACATACATTCTGTAAGTCTGGAGAACCTAACTAACATAACTATAGACATGACAAGCATGAGTGACTATAACTCAGTAACTTTTCTCTACTAAATAACTTTAGGACTAAGGCTTTACAGATCAAGATAAACAGTCTGTAAACAGATGTACCATAAGGACTATGACCTCAAGATTGTGACAATACATAAAATGGATTAAACAGAGGTAGGAATGTATATATATGTACATTATAACAAATATAGTTCTTCATTTGTATCAATATACAAAAATCATCATCAGTGCAAATTATCTAAGGCTGATATTTTACTGAATTAGTTTACTAGTACAGACAATAATCTACCTTAATATCTTATACCTATCCATTCCCCTTTTTCTTTTCTAAAAGAGAATATTGAGTCCAAATTTTATTGTTCTACCCCCAACCCTAAAATCATGCATTCATAACCCTGAGAAAATGAAATAATTGGGAGAGGGGTATCATTTTCTTATAATTACTTCCTGCTGTTAGGGGGCAATGGTATCTCTGTGGGGTACTATAAGAAAGCTTAGATTGTTAGGTCTCAATAGAGCTATCCATAGAGTCTGCAGCTAGTCTCAGAAATGGATAAGATTGTTTGAGATTCTGGCCAAAAGTGTAATATGATGGACTACCTTATCTTAGGACTGTCCTGAAGAGTTTTCAGTCTGAGGCTGATTATGATTAATGTTCTTAGGTATCATGACATCATTCTGGACTGAGTAGAATTGTTGTTGTAGTGGTGGTGATGGGGCCCCATCTTCCTTCTGGAGACTTCAGAAATTGCTATTGGAGAAGACATTTTTTACTGTGGAAAACTTGAACATTATTAATATCAAAATGGAAAGTTTGGATTTAAAGATGACATGACATGTAAGAAAGAATTCTGAGAGATTAAGAATAAGCATGGAGAGAAATAGAATCTGCTGACAATGGTCCCCTTTCATTGCTTTTCTACTGTCCCACACTAGGTCACTCTTCTGGTATGAGACAGAATCTTTTAAATTTTTTCCTTTAGCTATATGCTTGGGTTTAGAGTAGGAAGGAGCCAACCTCCAACTCCAAAGCCAGCTTGATATATAATTGAATCAGAGCCATGATTCTTTTAGAGTTAAAGAGATAAAAAGGTGTTAGGCAGTGAGATTTTACCCTGTGTAGATTGGTTCCAATAGATTCTTTTCTTCTGCTGTAGATGTCTGGATATCCAAGGCCTTATGGTTTCTGGAAGATGGGTATTTCTATTATCCTGTAAAGACAAGAAAAAAACCTGCCCCAAACCTTTGTTTGTTAAGTTTTTCTTACAACTTGTAGAGATGTCACATCTGTGGATGAGCTTTTACTTCTCTTCATCAAGGGGTATCTCTTGTTCAAATCGAATTTTTATTGGTTTTGTTGATATCTATAGCTTTTCTTCTCTTGCAGAAACAAAAGGAAAACCCCTTCCCCAACATAGGACATATCCTGGTTTCCATTCTGAGGTCAACACACCTTTGAAATAAACTGGTTGATTTAGCTCAGAAGTTTTGTCTGTTGTCCAATGTCTCTCCACAGCTGTTATTCCTTCTCATCAGCATTGAGAAGATTCAAGGTTAGTAAAGCATTATGAAATCTATTTCTAGGTGTCATTGTTACCTGTTGATGTTTATTTAGCATATCCTTTAGAGTTCAATTGGATCTTTCTATGACTGCTTGGCCTGTGGGATTGTGTCGTATACCTGTTACATGCTTTATATTGTAATAAGCAAAAAACTGTCTCATTTTATTGGAGACATATGCTGGAACATTATCCGTCTCATTTTGTACAGGCATTCCCATGATGGCCATAACTTCTAATAGGTGTGTAATCATAGAATCAGCCTTTTCAGAACTCATAGGAGTTGCTCACTGAAATCCTGAATAGATGTCAATGGTATGGTGTACATACTGTAATCTTCCAAATTCTGCGAAATGAAACACATCCATCTGCCAAATTTCATTTCTTGGTACACCTTTTGGATTGCTCCCTGCAGGTAATGGAGTTTGATTATAGAAATAACAAGTACAACATTTTTACAATATTTTTGGCTTGTTGCCAAGTGATGGGGAAATCCTTCTTCAAACTCTTGCTATTTACATGGTGTTTCTTATGAAATTCTGAGGCCTCTAGCACATTACCTATTATAACTGATCAATCTCATCATTACCTTGTGCTAGAGGTCCTGCCAGACCCGTATGGGATCTGATATATATTATATATACATATATAAGCTAATAAGATATCATCTATATAATGATAAATTATGGATTGTGGAACTTCACATGAATTATCTCCAATGTTTTTTGCACAAAATATTGGCATAGGTTAGCGCTGTTTAACATTCCCTGTGGGAGGANCTTCCACTGATATCTCTTGACTGGTTGGGAATTGTTATAATTAGGTATTGTAAAGGCAAATTTTTCTCTATCAATTTCTTTTAAAGGTATGGTAAAGAAACAGTCTTTTAAGTCAATAACTATTATAGGTCATTCTTTAGGTAGCAGAGAGGGCAAAGGCATCCCAGTCTGTAGGGAGCCCATAGGCTGAATTACTTAATTAATAGCTCTCAGATCTGTCAGCATTCTCCAATTACCATAATTTTTTTCCCTATAAAAATACAGGAGAATTCCAAGGGCTGGTAGATTCTCCAATGTGTTGAGCATTTAAGTGCTCTTGAACCAGCTGTTCTAAAGTTTGTAGCTTCTCTTTTGTCAAAGGCCATTGTCCAACCCAGACAGGTTTATTAGTTAGCCATTTTAAAGGTAGGGCTGTTGGTACTTCTGAGGGTTCAGTAGTAGTTGTGCTCTGTTTATACACAGCCTGAATGGTTGGTGACTGTTTTATATAGCATATTATGATATTATTCCTAGAAGCCTGCAAATGAATGGATTTTGGTTCTGAACCATTCAGTTACCTTGTGTCTTTAAATTGGAAAACTGAGTCTATTAACATTTAACTCCACCACACTATCCCCATGTCTAACACACTGCTTTATGCACACTAGGCGATTGTTACATGTCAGCAATCAATTACGTAAAGATCACTTCGGACCCTTGCTGGAGGTGCTGGCTGGGACCCACAAGGACACCTGTATGGAAACAGGTGGCCAGCAGGAGGTGCTGTGGTGTCCCCTGGCAGCCTGGGCCTAAGGCTCACCTATTTTAGGCTGCTAGGATTGCTGCCACTGATGGTGGTGCTAGACTTGGGGCATCTANAGGGCTGGAGGCAGCAGCAAAGCAGAAGCTGGCACTTTGGCAGAAGAAGGTGCTAGATGTGGAGGAGATGGAGCTTGCACAGCACAATGGACCCTGATGTGTTCAAGTAAGAAGGTGAGGGTCAGGGCTTCGAGCTCATACTCCTTGCAGATAAGCCTGCTTCAGGATCCTTCTGACCTGCATCCACCACTCTGAAAACTCCCACATCTCTGTATAGGTTTTTAGGGCAGTGGCCCAACAGTCCCAACTCCTGGAGCAGATACTTCCTGGTGCTTAGAATATTTATTAAGCACCACATTTGTTTCCCTGGGATCCTGGTGAGTTTGTTGAATCTGAATGTGACTCTCCTCACATTATTTCAGACATGTGCTGAGCAGCAGCTGGTGCTTGGTCCCAGGACTGAGTGTCCACATCTCTGTCCACATCATAAGTTAGAAGTGGGCTGGACACTTCTGGGTGTCAGGGATGGAGGTAGCAGCAGGGAATCACGGGCAGGCTTGGCTCAGAATAACTCAGCCTGTCTGTAGGTCTCCTCCCAGTCTCTGCAGACCAGTTTAACTTCCAGGGACCTTAGTTGACTCCACCTTTGGGGTTGTTCTGCTGGATCAAGGGCTGGTCCAAGCAGGCAAGGGTCCTTTTGTCTGACATCTTCCCATCTCCATCATGCCTTCATTCCATAGGTACTGGAATAAAAATGGCTTTGTGTTGAGAACCCTCTGGCCTAGTTTCAGATCAGCATATGATCTGATGTGTCCAATGTGTCTATGAGGCAAAATGCATGGAGACAGTCTCTCACTTGACAAGAATCAGTGGACCTCAAGACAGCGCTGAATTCTGAATTCTGCTGGGACCCTGTGGCCTACAAGCTCTCTTCTCTCTCATAATGTTGGTGATTCTCTTGGCGGTTTTTAGTTTCACCTTGTCAGTCATGCATAGGACAGATTGGAAACCTCAATTTTTTTCTCAAATGTTTTCCCCTAAAATTCTTTGGGAACTGATGCTTCTCAGGTTTTTTAACTGGAAATACAGTTGTTATTCTAGACCTTGGGAACTTTCCTGATTCAGTGCTGACAGAATTGGAAGCAATAAAAGTTAATGGGCACATATAAGGAAGCAACATGGGACATTAGTTACCTCTCCTAAATCTGGGAAAAAATATTAATCTGGAAAAAAGAGTGTTTTATAAAAATTCACCCTTTGCAGAGAGGCTTAAGTGTGCAGGACCCTCTTGTAGGACAAAGAAATAGTTGGAGAAATACAAACTAACTATATGCATGTAGTGTATGGCAAATCAACTCTATTTCTGTAAACATGCTTTATTAAATTTTGAACAATATTGCTGTTCTTGAAAATGTGGACCTATGTTTATCAACTTTTAACTTTGAAATGACAAGATGTGCCCGGTTCTAAATTTAGCCAAGCTAACAAAATGCTGGGCATTGTTTTTGGTTTAAAGGTTGTTTTGATATAAGAGTTAGAAAAAAANNAANNNTTTTTTTTCTGTATGTTAATCCTGGAGGATGAGAAAAACATGCTTGTTTTTGAAGTATAAATAAAATTGACTCGAGCTATTCAGGGCGAGCCACTTGTATCAAACTCATCTGGTGGTCAGACATTTCTTCTTCATCCAATGTCCCTTCCCGATTTCAGGATCTCAACCTGGTTGTGGTGGAAACTTGGCAGCTTTGGTCTCCATCTATCTGTCAACCACAGCCTCAGGGAAGCACTCAGAGAACAGGGCAGACAACTCCTTACCCACCTTTCCCAGGCCTAGGTCTAGCTCCCCTTCATCTCAGGCCAAGCCTGCACACCTCTCATCTGGGGATTATTTGGGTTTCAGAACTGGAGCCATCTGACTGCCTTGGAACATAAAGTAGATGTCTGAAAGAAAGATTAGCCCAGTGCTCAGATATGAATGGCTCCCCTGCTCTTGTGGTCATGGCTGTGATTGATGGTGGAAACCAGAGTGTGTAACAGAGGGATCTCAGGTCCTCGCACCTACCCATCCCATTGGTTTTGTCTGTTCTCTTTGGCTGTTGAAACCATCTGAAATACAGTATGTCCTTCTAGGCACATGGCTGGAGATCCAGTGCTGATTGGCTGCCTGGAAGCATAGAAACAATCTGGAAGGCATGCAAGTGAGGTTAAGTGTCAGCCTGGTGCAGTGAAGGGAGACTGTCAGTCCTGGAGACCCACATATACTCACTGACCCACACTCTTTCTGCTCTTTGTATCTCTCTGGTCTCTATGGCCCTCTTTTTTCTGNTAGGAACAGAAGCAAAGCTATCCTTTTCCTCTGACCACAGACTCTCTAGTTCTTAGACCTGCAGCCTCCCTAGTGCCAAGTGTGTGTGTCACTGACCTGAGAATGCTCCTAAGATTCTGGGCAATATTCCTTTCCACATGTGGTTGCATTAGTAATGCCAGCCAATTAAACACTCAGCTTCATGTTCCTGAGATGCAAAGCAGGAGCATTGCATGAAACATTTTCTAAGCACTGCATCAGCTACAGACATTCCCTTGAGCATTTCCAGACTCTCTAGACAACTGATTAGTCATAAGTAAACAGGCAGCGCAAATTGAGAATTTCAGGATAGTAGACCTGGTTGNCACAGCACACAGGAGTTGAAATCTCTGCCTTCAGTTCATGAAGAAGAATTCCCCTTCTGTGCGGTGAGGCAACTTGAAATCCTGATGCAAAAGGCTTCTTCTCTTCAGTGGTCTGTCCAGCTCTGAGCCAGAGCCAACTCTATGCATTCAAAGATGCTAGAGGTTACAGTAGCCCAATTACATCACCAGGCAACTGTTCCCTTTTGCCAACAACCCACAAATCATTGATTATTGACTTTTATAACCAAACAAACTGCACAGATAAACACCCATGTTGCCAAATGACATTGGAACCTGGGAATTAGCTTCTTGACCAGGTTAATGAGCAGTGTAGGAAGAAGTGAAATAAAAGCGTCATATGCTTAGGATAACAGGGTCACAGCGCTTTGATTGGTGGGAACAAAACAGACGTTCTNGGAGGAGCAAATGAAAAGGAGAACCTCAAGCATGTAAAGCTGCCTGAAATATTTATAGGTCAATAAAACAGCAGAGGCCAGAGAAGGTGCTCAGTTCAGATGTCCCTGCTTTAGGTGTCTATCGGTCTCAGCAAACTGGGAGACACAGGAAGATGCAGAGAAACTGGGGGAAATATGAAAAAAAAATAGCAAAGCAAGCTTGCAAGGACCTTGCATCCCTAAAATGTTAAATAGGCAAACATGAGGCCCTCACTTCCATTGCCCCTCCTTTAATAAACACTTATGGTGACATATGCCTGGAATCCCAGCACTAGCAAAATGGAGACCACTGCTTCCTGAGTACAGCCAATCAGTACAGACCTTGGTAGAGATGAGAGACCGTCTCTCTAAAAATCTCCTAAGCTAATGCATCAGTAGGATTAATAGAGTGAAAATGGGTATCTTACAAAAAGCAATGTACAGGTTTAATGTAATCCCCATCAAAATTCCAACACAATTCTTTGTAGATCTTGAAGGGACAATTCTGAACTTCATATGGGAAAACAAAAAAAAATCCAAGATAGCTAAAACTATCCTGAACAACAGAAGAATTGCTGGAGGTATCACTATCTCTGATTTAAAATTGTACTATAAGCTATAGTAATAAAAGCCATGTTGTGTTAGAATAAAAACAGACATGTTGATCAATAGAATCTAATTGAAGACCCAGACATAAATCCACACAATTATGGATGCCTGAATTTTGATAAAGAAGACAGTAATACACACTGAAACAAGACGGCACCTTTAACAAATGGCTGCAAATTGAATGGCTGCATGTAGAAAAATGCAAATAGATACACATTTATCACCCTGCACAATACTACAGTCCAAGTTGATCAAAGACCTCAACATAAACCCAGTTACACTGAACCTGATAGAGGAGAAAGTGGGGAATAGCCTTGAACTTTTTTGGCATAGGAGACAACTGTCTGAACAAATGACAGTAGTGCAGACACTAGGATCAACAATTAATAAATAGGACACTGTCAATTGGACAAAGAGACAGCTTATGGAACAGAAAAAGATTTTACCAACTCAACATCTGATAGAGGTCTAATATCCAAAATATACAAAGAACTCAAGAAATTATATATTAAAAAACCAAATAATCCAATTAAAAATGGAGTACAGATCTAAACAGAGAATTCTCAATAGAGGAATCACAAATAGTCAAGAAATACTTAAAAATGTTCAATATCTTTAGCCATCAGGGAAATGCAAGCCAAAACTACTTTGAGATTCCATATTACACGTGTCAGCATGGCTAAGATCAATAACACAAGTTGTAGCTCATGCTGGTGAGGATGTGGAGCAAGTGAAACACTCCTCCAATTCCAGTGGAAGTACCAATTTATACAGCAACTGTGGAAATCGATATGGCAGTTCCTCAGAGAATTAGGAATAGAACTACCTCAAACCCCACATATACCACTCTTTAGCCTATACCCAAATGATACTCCATCTTACCACAAGGACACTTGCTTAACTATGTTCATAGTAACTTTATTCATGATATTCAGAAACTCGATGAAATCTAGATGTCCCTCAACGGAAGAATGGATAGAGAAAATATGGTATGTTTACACAATGGAGTATTACTCAGCTGTGTAAAAAATGACATCATGAAATATTCAGGCAAATGAATGGGACTAGAAAAAAATCATCCTGAGTTAGGTAACCCAGACTCAGAAAGGAAAATGATATGTATTCACTTGTGTGTGGACATTAGCTATTAAACAATTGATAAGTTGCAATCCACAGACCCAGAGAAGTCAGGTAAAGAGGGGGGCTTTAGAGGGGATACTTGGAACTTCCTGGGAAGGGCAAATAGAATTAATTTTGTGAGTGGACTGGAAGCAGATGAAGTTAGTAGCAGGTAAGATCAGGTGGGGGTGTGGAGGAAGAGAATTCAGGGAGAGGCAGCAGGAATTGGGGTTCATTGTGGGGGTGGAAACCTANTGCACTAGAAACTTCCTGGATTCTATGAGATTTGTCCTGTTTAGAGCTCCTAATAATGGAGAATACAGAGTCTGAACTGGCCATCTTTTGCAGAACTTGGATTAGCCAACCAATGCATGGTTTATCTTGAGACCCAATGCCATGAAAGGGAGCCCATGCCCCACACTGTAAGGAACAAGAGACTAGATAGCCCAGAGACCTAGGGTAGAACCAAANACAACTTGCAAAATAATCAATGAAATGATTCCTTAGGATATTCTCCATCAATGAAATGATTCCTTAGGACATTCTCCTACACTCATGGATCAGTGCTTTGCCCAGTCATCATCAGAGAGAATTGCGCTAGAAGCAGATGAGAGAGGGTGCAGAGACACAGAGTGGAGAAAGACTCTAAATTGGAGGTCTCTATTATATCCCTGCCTTCAGAGATGAGGATCCC
This sequence comes from Neotoma lepida, assembly GCA_001675575.1. Classification (NCBI taxonomy): domain Eukaryota; kingdom Metazoa; phylum Chordata; class Mammalia; order Rodentia; family Cricetidae; genus Neotoma; species Neotoma lepida. The sequence goes on along the minus strand of LZPO01036951.1, from coordinate 1,660 downwards.
NGCAGAAGAGGGGGAGAAAAATGGGTAGGAGTCAGAGGGTATGAAGGACACCAGGAGAACATGGCCCATCAAATCCACTAACCAGAGCTCACCTGGGATCACAGAGGCTGAAGCAGCAAGCAAGGGGCCCGCAAGGGTCTGCACTGGATCCTTTGTGTATACATTACAGCTGTTAGGTTGGTGTTTTGTGGGACTCCTAACAGTGGGAGCAGATATTTCTCTGACTCTTTTGCCTGCTCTTGAGACTCTTCCTCCTACAGGGTTGCCTTGTCCAGACTCAGTAGGAAGACTTTGCTTTGTCTTAATATATCTTGCTTTGTCCTATTTTGTTATCATCTCTTGGAGGCCTACTCTTTCAAAACAGGAAAGGGAAGGGGAGTAGATGGGGAGAGGGCAGGTTGTGGGCATAAGGAGGCAGAGCTGAGAGGAGTAACGTGAAGGGAAACTGTGGTCAGGATGTATTGTATAAGAGAAGAATCTATATTCAATAGAATTTTTTAAAAACGTACAACTACATGAAGAAATTGATCTATAAGTGAACACACACAAGCACACACACACAAATACAAACACACGTGAAGACACACATGCATGTGTATGAGTGAGAGGAGAGAGAGAGAGACAGAGAAAGAAGCATGCTTGGACAGGTCTCAGCAACTAGCCAGGATGGAACTGTGGGCTCTCAAGATCCTACCAGCCAGCTGAACTGGGTATCCGTATTCATAGTTGTCACTCATAAGGTTNCTCTGCTTGAAGTTAGAATATGTTTTTCATTTTCAATTGATTAGAATTGAGGATTGGTGCTCAGTGAGAAATCTAATGAGTGATAGTAAACACAGATATGCACTCAGTCCACCAGTTGCAGGGAGAACCACAAACACTCAGTGCATTTGCACTCTGGTCTATGTTACCTACAAAATCCAGAAAAGCCACTGCAAATACATATTTGCAGCATCTCAGTAGCAATTCAGTGCCTCAGTTCCTGATTTGTTCAGTGCTATGGCTTGTCCTGTGCCAGGAGGCCTGTCAAGCCTGGGGCAGGTGAGACATAGGCTTCATCATTATGAAGAATCATCCTACTATAGCCTAACAGCTTCAGGGATCCTTATACAGACATTCTGAGTCAGTAACTATTCTAGCCTCAGCATGGAAAAGAACAGCTCTCCTGATGGGGGATACAGAGCCCTGTGTCCATTTTAATGAGCCACATCCAGGAAGGCAAGACCACTCCACCCTAGCCCTAAGTTCCCACAAGCACTGAAAGCCCTGAGGGAATAGAGCACGAGTTGTGTGACACACCCATTTAAAGCACAGCCTTGCTATAGAGCACAGGTTGTTTCCAGGCTAAGCAGAGGCTTTCTTAAACAATGGTGTAATAATCTGAACACATCTGTGCATGCAGCGGCCATGTCTCACATATCTAGGAATACACACTTTTGACTAAACATCCACTCCAATCTTCCTGGAGCTGTCACTGGAGTTCTCAAGCTGGATCCATCCTATCATTGACAACACCTGCCATGCAGAACCTTACAACAAGCTCCTTATCTGTAAATCACAGAGTCCTCAATGGTCATGTTGACATCTGCACAGGCTTTGTGCTTGCTTCACCTGTATGATCCTTCTCATTCTCAACCCCTCACTCTACACTAACTACCAA
>LZPO01036950.1:0-11168 GCA_001675575.1 Neotoma lepida | reverse complement strand
GAGAGAGAGAGAGAGAGAGAGAGTCCAGGTTTATATGTGTCTATGTGCTTCAAGAGTTCCAGGTCTTGGCTGACATACACTTAAACCTTCATTGTCCCTGTGAGAGGCTGCTCTGGTCCATCCTGGCTGTACCACCATGTCAGTATCCTGCCATCTGGGTGGGTGTGCTTTGCTATATGCCTACCTCAACATAAAAGCTGTGTGATTTGGTGCCTTGCTTATATTCTAATGGCTTTACTTATATTTGTCCACACTCACATCTTACATTAGTGTGAATGTGGTTTGCATGCACATGCATAGTTTTCAAAGCTTGACAGCAGCTCACCAGTTGGTGTCTTCTGCAGCTAATGTAAAACTGTCAAGTGGTCCTGAATGACAAATGGGAAAAGCCCCCATGGTATCTGGCTCCACTGGACTTTGTACTTTTAATAGAAAATTGATCCTATCCTTTAGAGCCTATTTCACTACACATCAATGTTCAGATGCAAATGCTTCCACGGCACTAACAGAAAGCCCGTATCAACTCAAAGTGAGCCTTTGTGCAAACCGAATCTGGAATTATTTTCTTTGATTTCTAATGGTGGCAAAAATGAAGCAGAGTATTTATTGAGCCATAAAATTTAATTTAACTCAAAAATCGCCCTGGCTTATGGATTCTGCTGCACTGAGACTTTCATATTAGGAGCCTGTGGCGAAGGCTCCCTGTTGGTTTCTGTAAATTCTACAAGCACAGAGAGAGAAGTAATTTCAAATTTTTTATTTAACTATTAGTAAAATAGTTGTGATGACAGACTATGTTGTGGCTGTAGAAAAAGAAAGGAGGAGGGAAAGTGAGGCCAATTTTGCAATGGGCTGTTATATGCCATGGGTCAGATGGCAAAGGGCAAGCAGGATACTTGGAGAGGAAGTCAGAATATGCAGAGCATTTGATTGCATAAGTTAATAAACACAGGCATGGCCACAGGGTTGTGTACAGTGCAGCTTGTTCTGTGGCAGATGAGAATGAAAATGACCCTGCTGTCAAATACAAGCAACTGGAATTTTCCTGGATGCTGCAGCAGCCCCAGGTTGGGTTGTTGCCTGCAATGTTAGGGTCTTGGAACCAAGATTCATACTGGAAATTCTTTACTTCCTTATGCAGGCCAGTCACCTGCGTCTCAAAGAATATGTGTCATAAAAGTCTTCTATATCCCATTTCTTTATGTTTGGAATCCTTGTCCACACTAAAAATAAATTCAAGACAGAAGCCTTCCTGGGTTTTAAAATGTTAAATAGAGGAAGTTGTAATGCACCTGTCTGACTACAGCACACTAATAGTCAGAACGCTCAGCCACCCGAGTAGGGTTGGGTTACATGCCAAAACACTGCCTGTTAACAGGAAATCAAAAGCAGCCAGTCTGGGAAATCTGCCCCTTAACTGTAATTCAGATGCACAGCTGAGAAACCCACATCTGAGTCACTAACAGCAGAACTTCCATGCTGGTGTGCACAAATGACTACCAGGATGTGAGCCCAAACATGAGACTAACGCATGATAGACAGGCAAAAGCAACTATTCCATATTGTTTTTATCTTCTTTTAAGTAAATTCTTATAATCTGCCTATATGCACATTGTACTGGGAGCTGAGCGCCATGCTTCCCCCTGCTTTGTAACACGGTGTTTACTAAAGTCTTAAGAGAAAGGAAGAAGTAGGTTTCCCTTAAGAGAAAGAGATATCATTCTTTTCTTCTTCATCTGTCTTGGTATACAGAATATAAATGTCAAAGGTGGAACATTAGCAGTTACTTTGAAACATGAACTCACTCTCATCATGAAAGCAACATATTCTGAAAAACAATAGCATATGTTTTTGTGTTCTTGGAACCATGCAATAATTACAATTCTTGAATGGCTTGCTTGTGAACTGTTTTTACATGGAAGTAATTTATATTACATGTTATACGCTATATGTTCCACTACTTATGTTTAAGTCTAATTTGTTCTAATGAAGCACACATTTGCTCCCAAGATCTTAGTAAATGCAAGGAACAATGCCCCTTCTATCATTCTTATATGAATGGCCCATACATAACGATATATAAAGGAACTAAGCCTGAAGTTTGATGGGCATAGTTTCTTGGGTGCTAGAGGGAAGAGTTGATACTCTATGTGTTGGACACTATGGCCCACAAGGCCATTGTGGTAGAAGAGAAATTCAGGCTGATAGAAAGACAGGGGACTGCACTTGAGAGTATAGAGTAAACTTTTCTTATAATATCCCTGGGTCAAGACATTGAGAGAGACAAAAGTGTTGATATTAGAAGACTCTCTGAATTATTTTTATTCACTTATGTGATAACTACTATTTTTTAATACATGGTATCAATTGCGTTGATTGGTTTCATCAGCATACTAAGTCAGAATGAAATGAAAATAAAAATTAAACAAAATATAAAATGATACTACTAACTAAACAAGAATATGCATTATCGTGACCAATGTCAATATTCTGAACTCCTTCACCTGGGACATTGATTTTGGAGAATCATCACTAACAACAAAAATCTACCCATTCATATATGGTAGTTATCTTTCTGGTAGTTACTTTTCTGGTCACTACAATGAAATGCCCGAGAGAATGACTTTAGAGAGGAGACTTTCCCTTTAGCTCATTATTTCAGAAGGTATAATCCATCCATCCTTGCACCCATATGTTAGGGAAGCTCTATTGCCTCATGGAAGAGAAAGAGATTGGAAGAAGAAGGGAGAAAGAGAGAGCACTCTAAGATACTGCCCCATAGATATGCTCTCAAGTGACCTACAATCTCTAACTAGAACTAGCTTCTTAAAATTTCTAGAACTTTCACAGAAATATCACCATGTATTCAGAGCTTGGCGTCCAGCTCTGAATACATAAGCTTTCTTTAGGAGAACTTCATATACAAACCATAACATACACACATCAAACTTAAAAAGAAATGTTCAAATTCAAGAACATACATAGTATGACTTAAAAACATGTCTTAGTCCCTATCATGAGCTGAGTATTCACTGAGGCTGAGACCTGGGGATCATGGAAGAGCTGACTCTGCTTGCGTTGACAACCATTGACATTTAACAGGGGCCAAATATACACTGTATTACACTACAAATTTCAGAGATATTATCTCATTCAGTCTTACAATTACTTTTAGTTCTACAAAATGAGAAAATAATTGAATTTTATTAAGTCCTACCTCAAGGTTAAACCTGATAAACAGATGAAAAGGCTGAGACTCAGAATCACACGTCTGCTTGTGGACAATATAGATCTCTATAGACTAAGAAATGACTCAAGCTTCAGCAAGGAGAGTGTTCAGTTTTCTGTGAAACAGTGAGGTGGCTATTACTTTGAATATATTCTACTCTGTTCATGACCCAGCAGCCAGGCCCATTTAGTGTGGACACTAGACCAGGGCTCTCTCTAATTTCAAAGGGTTCTTTGTGAGCTGTACAGCAGGCCACGAATATCATTGGTCTGCAGAGTAAACAGTGTAGTATGCAGCCAAAACCACAATGCAAGGAGTCGGGAGAGCAATAACTAGGTGGTCTCTCTTGTTATCAATTGATCATTAGTAGTGTGCTGAGTGTCAGATTTCAAGACTGCACAAGTGGGCACAAGAAGCATGCATAGAAAGTTAAGATCTGTTCATCTGCTCCGAGATTAAAGAGCTAGAAAACAAACGAAGGCACAAGAAAGAAAACCCACATTTATAAAGCAATGACCATGAGAAAAGTACCTGCTAAAATCAGGACTTCAAATGTGAGCTAAGAAAGGGATTTGCTCAATGAAGCTGACAGAAAAAAATCAGCGAATAACCCTATACTAGTTATTCTTTAAAGATTAAAGAAGAGAAGAAAGAGAAACATTAAAATGAAACCAAAAAACTTGGAAAATGCAAACAATAAACATTATTTATCAAAATAAGAATCAGAAGAAACTTGGGTGAAACTATTTCAGATTTTATTTATTTCTTACTAATGAACAATTATTAATTGTACATATTAATGTGCTACAGTGTGATAGCTCAGCACACACATATCCTGTGTACTTATCAGCTTAGGATAATTAGCATTTGCTATAATAATTTACTTTTTTGCTTAAAGCCTGGGAATGTTTTCTAATTAGTAACAATACAATAGTCTCAAGTTCACTAGAATTTCTTACTTGTAGGTGATCATATTTTTTTTTACCATTATTCAATCTTGACAGAACCTCCCCAGCCTCTATAAATCCCTATTCTTTATTTAGGTCGGTACTTTTAGTGTCATCTATCAGATAGAGCATACATTATCTATTTTTATATGTCTGGCTTATCTCTCCTAACATGTATCTTCTGGTCTAATCTATTTTACTGAAAATGACAGGTTTTCATTGTTGACTAAGTAATAGTCCCGTGTGTGTGTGTGTGTGTGTGTGTGTGTGTGTGTGTGTGTGTGTGTCTGTGCCTGTGTCTGTGTGTGTGAGGGAGAGAGACTTTATCTCCTCATTCACTGATGGATGCCTAGGCTGATTTCATACATTAGCCACTGTAAATAGTGTCATAAATAACATAGGAGTGCAGGCATCTATTTTGAATGCTGGCTTCAATTGCTTTGGATGTATACCTAAAAGTGAGGTGGCTGGGTCTTACATAAGATTTATTTGGATTTTTTTTTTTCTTTTGGTTTTTTGAGACAGGGTTTCTCTGTGTAGCACTGGATGTCCTAGAACTCATTCTGTAGACCAGGTTGTCCCAAATCCATACAAATTCTCCTGCATCTGCCTCCCTCCCAAGTGCTGGGATTAAAGGTGTGCAACACTACCACCCAGTGAGATTTTTTTAATAGAACTCCAAACGATTGTCCACAATAACTATAATTCTGATGAAGAAATACAAATGACAAAAAAAAAACTAATGAAAATAAAAAGTTCAATACTGTTAGTGATTAGGGAAAAATAAATCAACAGAATAATGAGATATCATCTTATACCAATTAGAATGGATATTATCAAAAATAATTTTAGGATATGTGGGAGCATGGAGAATATAACCCTAATACATCATAAAGGAATGTAACAAAATTTCAAATAAAAGAAAATTATTTTGACACAATATTGTTGATTTCTTATTTGATTTTCATACACGGGTGCAGTATAATTTAATAATATGCATTCCCCATCCCCTCCAACTCATTTTTAACTTTCCACACCCCCTGCCAAGTGTGTGTCTTTCTCTACTGTTTGTAAAAACTCTCTGAGTCCAATTAGTGCTTCCCCTATTCCCATGATTTTTAGTCCATCCATAAATGAAAATTTAAGAAAATTGACACTTCTTCCCGGAGAAGCAGTTCCCTGCCAATAGTTTCTCATCTAGGACTGGAGCCTCATGAGCTCTCCCTCATCTATTCTAGAATGTTAACTATCTTGATCTTGTACAGGTCTTGTGCAGACAACCACAGCTGCTTACAATCTTTCTGTCCCTTCTAAAATTATGTTTCCTGTGCCTTGGGTGGAATGGGTGTGATACAGATTTTCCGTTCATCACTGAGCGTTCTTAGACCCTATTCTCGGTACATTGACCATTTGTTACTTGCTGTTTTAACACCCCATTGCAAAAACAAAACAAATAAACAAAAAAACTTCTCTGATGAAGGATAAGAGCTGCATTATTCTATGACTATAAAGTAGATATTTAGAAAATTATTTAGTACTATGACCATTTAGCAAAAGAATAGAAAATAAGCAAACATTTAGAATGACTGATATCCCAGGTCAGTCTAGTAATTCATAAAAATATGGACAGGATCCAACACTTCTAAGGTATATTAACTATGTTCCAGTGGAAAGATAAAAGGTACTTACATGAATTGTTCTTTATGTTGCTGTTGCTATTTTTTTTTAAATCAAGCATTCAACAATAAAAATTTACAATGTCTGTACTTCCTTAAAAGTTACCAGGTGTGAAAAAAAACTGGTAAATATGACCAACATTAAAGAAAAAAAGGCAAACAATGGAAGTCAGAGTCATATTAATAATAATAATAATAATGATAATAATAATAATATATTCAAGGGAAGAAACAGTCAAATTTCATTAAAATATTCTATGATAAGATTTTATAAGTAAAAAGAGATAAATGATGTACTGTACATACAGGAACAGGGACAAAAATACAACAGAGGTCTGACCCTAAACAATGTAAAGATCAGTCAAGCTACAGCATTAAATACTGTGGAAGGGTAAGAAACAGCACAACAGAAATGTGTTAAACAATGAAAGTGTAATAAATGCTGAATCACAATACAAATTATTCATGAATCCATCAGCAACACACTACTTGAGATGATCAGCCTGTGGAGTAAGAAGGGGGGGCTTCACGCTGCACAAAAATATTGTTGTAAACAGAAGGATGGTAGCTCATTGGTGAACTCCTAAGATTCTTTCCTTGGTATTTTAATCACCTTACAGGCTTTGTATTGAAATAACAAATGTTCTATGTTACAGACGCAAAACTAGAATACATGAACAGCACAGAGACCAGGAGGGGGGAAGCAGATGAAGTTGTTGGAATGTTCTTCCACTACCCATTCATTGGTATAATTTCACAGGAGTGTGATAAATCAAAGAAATAAACCCTAAGGCAGTCGGTATTACAGGGACCCCAAAATAGGGAAATTATATGGAATTATAGTGGCCAACAAATGACTGATCTAGCTTGAGGCCCACATCCAGGAGAGTGATCTCATGCCATACACTGCCTCAACGGCCAGAAACCAAAAGATGGATGGTGCAGAGACCCAGGGTAGAACTAAACATGCTAGAAAACAAAGAGAGAGAGAGATAATCAATGAAATTATTCCTAATGATATTCTGCTATACTCATAGATCAATGCATAGTCCTGTCTTCACCAAAGAGGCTTCCTCCTGCAGCAGATGGGAGCAATTGCAGAGACTCACACCCAGACATTAGGTGGAGGTCAGAACCCTGAAGAAGAAGAGGAAGGATTGTAGGAGCCAGAGAGGTGGAGGATACCAGAAGAGCATAGACCACAGAATTAACTAAGCAGGGATTATAGGGACTCACAGAGACTGAAGAAGCAATCACAATCATGGAGCTTCATGGGTCTTCACTAGGCCCTCTACACATATGCTGTAGCTGTTTGGCTTGAAGATTCTGTGGCACTCCCAACAGTTAGAGTGGGGATTGTCTCTGACTCTTTTCCCTGCTCTTGGGACCCTATTCTTCCTAATAGGTTGCCTCATCCAGCCTTGATACGAGGGTTTGTGCCTACTCTTATTGTATCTTATTATGCAGTGTTCGTTGATATCTCTGGGAAGCCTGAGAGGAGGAATGAATCTGGGGGAGAGGGGACTGAGGGGACCTGGGAGGAGTAGACGGAGAGGAGGATGTGGAATGTATTGTATGAGAGACAAATAAATAAAAAGAAAGAAATTAATTAATCCAAAAGGGTATCAGAAAGTGTAGAAAAGAGAAAGAACAAACAATGAAAATGAGCAGCAGAGAAACAATTAACATGGTAACTCTTTGACCCAAAATGTTGAGAAGACATACTTATTTTTACACAAAGTCTTTGATTTGAAATCGTTTGCAATTATAAGAATTATTTCAATTTGAATGAAAAATATCCTTACTTTTCTATGAATTATTTTTCTTCAGACTACTTTAAAAAGTGAGAATTTGGTAATGTTAAATTGTTTTGGATACTACCTTCTCCTCCCTTTGAATGAGAAAAAGACAGCTACAACCTCCAGTGAGAAATAAATTACTATGAAGGAAAATACATATTTATGATAAAGGAACACTTTAATGCTCTTTACACATTAAGAACTTTTCAAAGGAAAAAAATAAAGCAATCTCCATAAAAAAAAACAAGCAATACATAAAAGTGAATAAAAATGCCTCAGGAAAGGATGAAAAATATGAACTGCTCCCTAATTTTATGAATATAAATTAAAATAATCTATGCTGCCTAATAAATTGACATTATTATAAATTATACTCTTTGGTTTTGCCAAAAGTGGAAAAAGTCACCTTCATATAATCCTAATGAGATTATAATTATTTTGCAAATAAATAATTACTAAGAATCTGTTATTAGGTGTCAGACACCGAGTGTAAATTATATTTTTATATCAAAATTCTTAAAATTATTCATAATTCTACTTCTGGTACTTCTCATTGGAGATTGTTCTAGTAAAGTTAAGAAAGACCATCTGTGGAGCTTATTGATAAGCTACACATCATAAAACTCTAGAAGCTCTAATAAACAAGACAGTCTAGTGCCTATTGAGCTTGTTAGCAAACAGTAATATCCATTTAATGAAATAGAATAAAGTCCCTGAAATTACACTATAGAAAAATAATTTTCAAACTGTTCTGCATTTTGTTAGTTTGCCAAGAGAATTGCTTTAAAAATAACACACTTTAATGCAAAACAAATAAAATTATAGCTTCCATATTGCATGTATAGCTTAAAATAGGTATTATGTGCAAATAATGAATACTAGAACTATGTCATATATATGTAATTATACACCTGCGCATATTATGTTCAAAATTAGTTACATGGAATATAAACAGATGTTAGAATGTAAATTACAAGATATTCTTTACATCAAACATAGGAATCATGTAGNGTACTAGAAACTACAATGTTGCCCTATGTGAGACTGTTCATCACTCTGACAAAATACCTGGGGAAATGGGGCAATTAGTAATTTTGGCTCATAGTTTCACATGTTTCAGTCCAGAATAGCAGACTGTTATTTTTGGTCTCTGTTAAGACAAGACATCACTGTGGCATGGGCATGTGGTAGAATAAACAGCTAACTTCTTGGTAATATGTAAGCAAAACATACAGGAAGTGGCCACAAATCATACCAACCCTGCATATTCCACATTTTCCAGTGAGGCTCCAGTTCCTAAGGCTTCAATCATTTAATAAAGTACCACAGTCAACTAGGCAGAAAGGCTTCAAGACGTATTCCTGTGACATTTCACACTCAGTTATAATATTCTGGCCCTGATCTCCCAAAATTCATGTAAATCTCATAATGTAAGATGCACCTAAGCCATTTTTAAAAATCCTCATAGTCTTAACAATTCCAACATTGTTCAAAAGCATAAGCTCAAAATCTTCTGAGATTCAAGGCAAAGTTTTAGCTTTGGGCCCTGATTTTTGTTTTGTTTTATTTTGTGTTGTTGTTTTAAAGAATGTTACATACTCCCCACATACAATGGTAAACAGGAAATATTCTCATTCTAAAAGTGATGAATAGAGAAGCAAAGTATGGAGGATGAGATCAAAGTAATATTAAATCCCATCAAGAGGCTTCATGGTGTTGCAAGAGGCAGAGGCAGGAGGATCTCTGTAAATTTCAGGCCAATCAGGGCTACATAATGAAAGCATCTAGAAACAAAACAACAATAACAGACACAGTACAGTACAGAAAATGTTAAATCCTGTAGCTCCCTCTGGTACCTGTGGTGGCATGGTGAGATAAGCTTCAAGGGGATTGAAGAGCCCCTTCTTTACAGCCTTGTAATCTAACTGCCTCTGCTAATTCCCCCTCCCCTGGCAGACATCACACATTGTCTAATTTCCTGGGGTCTCCATTGCATCATTATCTTACTCTCATATCCTCAGGAATCACATTCTCAAGGACTCCCTGAAGGAATTCTGACTCCTTTAAAACTTGTTAGACACTTCCATGACTCTATAATTTCCACAGTTCACCTAAGGATGCCAAGGTTTGCTACGAGCTCAAGCAATAATTCAACTCAAGTGGACTATGGCTCCAGTGGCTTCTGTGTCCCTTGGCAGATGTCTCTGTACAATAAGTCCCAGGGATTTCTATGAGTAGGTCACCAGACGTGTACTTTTTCCACTGCAAGCTCTTTCAAGTGGATTTATACCTTTACAACTTTGAGCTTGTGATAGTGGGTCATCGCTAATTTCCAAATGTCTCCTAAACATCTTCCTTATGCTTTGCATTCTGCAAAGCATAAAGTACTTGGCTTATTTTTCATCTGGCTAATCCTCAATAGCCATTCATTCCTTGGCCCCAGATTTATGAACTCAGCTTTCTAGACATTTAAGTGGAGAAGAAAGCCAAGGGTAAAATAAGAATTTAACTGATGATCAATAATCTTTAGCACAAATTCCATTCTCTGTTGCCTTGCCAACCAACCCTTATAAGGGAAACAGAGTTTTTAAAAAAACAAGTACCAATTAGAGTTTTTGTTTCACATGGTCAAGTTAGTCTTCTTTCAGGTAGAGATCTAGGAAGAGAAGTTAGGAGCTTTGTATCTTTTTTATTAAGAAATATTTTAGTCATTTTAAATACCAATACAAATCATTTTAAATACCAATACAAATCACTCTCTTCCTCCCTCCTACCCCTCCAGCTTTCCCCCACACACCTACCCCCTATTTCCTCCTACAAGAAGGTAAGGCCTCCAATCTTAAAAGACTATTTTAAGAAGCGTGGTTTTGGCCCATGTATAAAAGGGTTAAATATAATCTATATGCTGAAGAGCGCTTCAGATTTGTTAATTTTNCTGAAAATAATACATTCTTTATTTGCATACTTACATTTGATCTAGTTTGTTCGTAAGGAAGAAAGATGGACAAATGTAGGCATTCTCTCACATGATTTAGTGAGAAAGAGCTATGATTAACTGATAGCCATCTCCTTGCCTTTGTCTTTAGGTAAGTTGCTGTCTCCACAAAAGGGGTAGAAAGTTGGAGTAATGGAGGAATAAGAAGTTCAGTGACCAGTGTTCATAGTGAGGAAAGTATCTTTGATACATAGATGCTGGTCCTGTCACAGCTAGCCACTCTATAATGTGCATCTCTCAGAAATCACAGAAACAATATAAGAACTTAGGGATGTTGTAGAGCACCACTTTTCAATATGGAACTTTCACTGACAGGCATGCAAATTTTAAGGCTATTCACCTCACCATTGTCATCCACATTGGAGCTCCTAAACCTTTCTATAAATCGATGTTCACGTGGTCCCAAATTAAATTAAGCAAGCTTTGCAGGTGTCTTTATCTTTGGAAAGCAAGTCTTTTCTCTTTTGCTTAATGATCAAAATTCTTTCTGGTCAAACAAAGTTTCTTGTTCCATTCCCTTCA
>LZPO01036949.1:0-11178 GCA_001675575.1 Neotoma lepida | reverse complement strand
TTTTTTCTTTCTTGAGACAGTGTCTCACTATGTAGCCCTGACTGTCCTGGAATTCACTATGTAGACCAGGCTGGCCTGGAAATCATAGAGGTCCTTCTGCCTCTGCCTCTGCCTCCTGAGTGCTCCACTACCAGCAAGCATCTATGTCCTTGCATCTCTTAAATTCTAAAAGATAATTTGATAATCTATTCTGGGAGAAAAAAAATGTGTGCTTACTGGCCATATTTTTTCCATTTTCAAATGGATACATATTGTAATTTAATTACGACTTTTTACATAGCACAAAACTAAATAGGAGGGAATATTTATTTATGTATTTATTAACCTATTAAGACAGGATTTCACTGTTAGCCCTGGCTGTCCTGGAACTCACTATGTAAACCAGGCTGGCCTCAAATTCACAGAGATCCCCATAGCTCTATTGGGATTGAAGGTGTATGCCACCATGCACAGCCTGGAGGATATGGAGACGTGTATATAAATTTTATTTTTATGTGAATGAGTGTTGTATTTGCATGTATGCACGTGCATTACATGCATGCCAGGTGCTTGTAGAGCTCAGAAGAAGGGCTCTGATTCCCTGATACTTCAGTTATGGNTGATTGTGAGCCTAGGTCTTCTGCAAGAGCAACAAGTACCCTTAACCTCTCTCCATCCCCACAAGTAGGAAGTGGAACATAGACTTGAAAAAAATTTAAAAGGAAATCTGCAAAGTCCAGTTTTTTGGCTCACTGCCCAGGTTCCCTCAGAAAGCTACTGAGGCAGTGTCTGCCTTGGCTGCTGTCTCTGTGTCTGTTGTTGGTGCTGTAAAGAAAGCTGCCACCTCAGTGTCCTCCTTGATACCAGCATTGCTTCTGTGCTCTCCAGACAAGCAGCTCCTCCATTGGAATTGAAAAGCAGCACCTTGTAAGAGCCCCACTTCCCCACATCCCCTGCTGGTTTGCTGGTTATTGTCCCCTCCTGTATTTAGGAGACAGGTGGAATCATTGTTAAGGTGACCATGTGACTTATCCTGTAAACTGGACTCAGGTGAGAGTGAAGGAGAGGGGTGCTAGTATGCAGAAACCACAGGCATCATCTAGGAGTACCTCCTGAAAACCAGGGCCCGGGCTCCCTGTTTCAGTATTCTGCATCTGTGTCTGACAAGTCACTACAGATTTGGTCAGAAGCCTAGGCGTGGTGTGTGTGGCTGGATTCTCATCTCCAGACCCCTCTGAGCTGATATAAGGTGTCAGCCGAGCCTGAAGTGTCGTCATGATCTGAGGCTTGTGGGGGAATCTTGCCAGTTCACTGGTTGTTGGCAAAATGTATTTCTCTGCAGCTGTGGCTGAACTGTGGTCCCTGCTTTCCTGTTCATAGCCCACCTGCAGCCTTTTGCCGTGCAGCTTACATAGCCCATCTACAACATGGACATTCACTGCCTCCAAAGCCAGCTGGGGTGCATCCCTGTGATTTCCTCTCCTGCCACTTGGGGTGCACTCCCTTTTGCTGTATAATGTTATGTAATCTAAAGGAAGGCAACTTTAGCATATTCACAGTTCTACCCATGGTCAAGGGGAGTGGCTTTATGAGAATGAATGTCATTGAGGGTTAATTTCTAACTCTACCACTCTGATTATTTTATTCCTTGCTTTTCAGTTTATTACTTCTGGAACAATATACCTGGTATCTCTTAATTTAAAAAAGAAATCTTAGAAAAATCAAGACCCTGATTAGTGCCACCTGCCAGTCTTTCTCCCCCTTTTTCCAGCTGCAGTTATTTTCCAACTGTGTGGTCATGCCCCTTCGCTCCAGGGGATTGGTTCCACATCCGTTGTTATCTCACTGGTAATTTTACTGTCTGTGGAGTTAAGCCTTTTAAATCCTGGCTATGCAGTCCCTTGACTTCTCCAGTTCTGATGGTCTCCTCCAGTGAGCCTCAAATATCTGCCCCACAATTATGCTGGACATTTCACCCCATCTATCTGCTCTACTTCCTAGGTCACTGATGTAGCATTTCTCTTTGGACAAGCTGTGGTGATTCCTGATTCACTCCTCTGATCTCACTCAGGCCATCCTCTAATCTCCTTCCCGTTGCAGACCCATTAGCCTGTCTGTGTCTGGTGTTTGTCGGTATCTTCACTTCTCCCTTTATTTATTTTAGACATGGCCATTATTCTTGCATCATTAACTCCGTCGTATGCGACTTGGTGTGTATCTGTACACGTAGGCATCGTCCTGGGTACACATGCTTGTGCATCTAGAAACCAGAGGTCAACCTTGAGTGTGTTTCTTTGCTGTCCACCTTGTGTTATGAGACAGTCACTATCCTGAATCTTACTGATTAGGCCAGACTGACTGGCAGCAAGCCCCAGGGACCCACCAGTCTTTGCCTTCCTAGTTCTGGGATTACGTGTATGTACTCCAGTACTTGACTTTTTTTTCTGGTTCTGGAGATAAAACTCAGGTCCTCGTGTTTGCATGGCGGACAGTTCACTGACTGAGCCATCTCCCCAGTGCTAGTATGTGACTATTTTAAAAAAAAAAAAATCTATCTCTTCTGCCAATGAATGTCCTGGATAATTTATCGCTTTCCTTAAGAAAGCCATGTAATAGGGCAGATTAGTGTTACCATACATCCATCATCACTCCATCTTGGCTCTCAGCACTGCAATGCTGTTACATTTCTCGGACCATCTTGCCTTGTCCTTTCTGGGAAACCATCAGTTGAGAAAGTCTTCATTCTTTTAAGCAGTCTCCCCCCTCCTTTTGGCAGATCCTTTCTTACTACAGAGAGAAGCTTTGCATCAGGCTGTCCCTTTATTTTCTGCTTCCAAGTTTGCTCACTTATTCATGTTCAACAGATTCTTACTAGGTACCTCTTACTTAGTAGACACTGTTGTAGGTGCTGGAGTTTTCCTGGGGTGAGCTGAAAGTCTGTTCCTTCATGGAGTTTGCATTGAAAAGAACATGGATGAAAACAAACAGCCAAAACCGTAAGGTTTAAAATAACAAACAAAGAAGATATGAAGAGATGGTTCTCTGTAGAGCAGTAGAAGGTGGGTAGCTCTGTAAGACAGTCAGCAAGCTACTGACATTGATTCAGGCCCCCAGCCCATGCTGGGTACCAGCCCGGACCCTAGCCATGCTAGGCAAATAAATATTCTACCGCTGAGCTACTTCATCACCCAGAACAGAAAAATCTGAACAGGCGTAACAAGTAAAGGGATTGAGTTAGTAATCAAAATCTTTCTTAATCTTTGTACTTGGGAGGTTGAAGCAGAAGGATCAGAATTTCAAGGCCATCTTCAAGTATGTGGCAGGTTCTAGGCCAGCCCTGGGTTGCCTGAGACCCTGGTGCCTGGGGTTGGGGAGAGGGAGGACAGACACAGAACACAGACAGATGGAGACCAACCAGCATGCCTCAGTGGTTTTGTTGGTGAGTTCTATTAGACATTTAAAGAATTATTACCAGTGATTTACAAATTTTCCTAAATAGATGACACCAGAACCCTTCTAAACTCATTTTATCGAGGCAGAGTTTTCATGATGCCAAAAGTATTAAAAGCAAAAAATAGGCTAATGAATAGATGCAAAACACCTTAGCAAGATATTAGAAAATTGAATTGAACATAAAATCCTATACAGTATAACCAAGTGAGAATTGCTACAGGATTGCAAAGTTGGTTCAGTATGAAAAATTTAATAAAATAAATATTAATCGATGTGAAAAAAAATCACTATTAATGGAATAAATTACAAAAACTACATGATTCTCTTAATAAATGTAAAGAGGGAATTGGGCAAAATGTAATACCTTTTTGTGATTTTAGAGAAAAAAAATCTTGTGTTGGGGATATAGCTCAGGTGGTATAGGGCTTGCCCAGCATGCAAGAATCCCTGAGCTCAGTCCCCAGCACCAAATAAAGTGAGCATGGTTGCATGACTGTAATCTAGCACTCAGGTGGTGGAGGCAGGGGGGAATCAAGGAAGGTTAGCTTATGCCGTTTGGTGAGCCCCTGTTCTCCAAAGGGAAGCAGGGAGGACTAGAGCAGAAATGTTTGCAATGTTTGCGGAGGGTTGAAGGAAGCATCTTCAGCCTAATAGAGAATGCCCGTCAAGCACAGCGAGCGTCACGCGTGATGGTGAGAGAATGGATCAGGGAGTGAGACAAGGATGTCCGCTCTTGTTACATGTACTCAGCATCATGCTTAAGGTCCTCCCAGGGCAATTACACAAGAAGAAGGAGCCAAAAAGTACAAAACAGGAATACATTTAGCCAAAGAAGTAGTAGGCTTTTACAACACATCACAAAATATCTCTTGAAAGAAGACTAAAGGAGTGACAAAGACGTGCTGGGCTCCTGGGTCAGGAGTTTGAGATGTTCAAACAGCAGCACTCCCTGAGTGGTTCCGCAGATTCACCGCCATCCTTTTGAAAATCTCAGCTGCTTTGTGTGACTCTATAAGCCGATCATAACATTTATACGGAAACACAAAAGACCCCTTCCAAATTTCCAAACGAAGTTGACGGGCCAACACTTAATTCAAGCAACAGTAAAAGGACGATATAGCACTGGCGTGAAGATGCACATGAAGATAAGTGGGGTGGAATTAAGCCTCTGAAAGTGAACCTCTACATTCACTCCTTATTTTCCCACAAGGATGAGAACACCATTTACTGTGTTCCAAGAGTAGTCAGTGCTGGGGCAAGCAGATATTCACGTGCAAAAGAAGGGGGTAGACTCCTTCTATAGATAAGATAAAAAGTTATTTAAAGTCGTTCACAGAGGATGCTAGGGAATGGCTCAGTGAGTAAGAGTGCTTTCTATGCAGTCATGAGGAACTGAGTTCAGATCTTAGCACCCACATAAAAACAAAAACAGATCTTAGCACTCAGATAAAAACAAAAACAGATGATCATGGCCGCACATACCTTTTAATCCCCACATTGGAGGGGAGTGAGGCTGAGATAGGGCTTGCTGACTGCTAATGTATCCCTAAAACTGATGAACTCTGGGTTCAGTGAGAGACCCTGTCTCAAGGAATAAGATGGAGAAAGGTAGATGCCAGTGTTCTCTGATCTGTACATGTGCACACATGGGCATGGGCTTTGCATACTTTACACACTGGCACACATCACATACACACTACATAGATCACAGTCCTGAATGTAAGAGCTTAAACATAGGTACAGGTTCCTCATCTCTCTGAGTTAGATAACATATGACACCCAAAGCACAAGGAACAAAGGAAAAGTAGAAAAACTGGACTTCACCAAAATTCAAAACTTTGATGCTTTAAAAGTTGCCATTAAGAAAGTAAAAAACAGTGAGGCAGTGGTGACACATGCTTTTAATCCCAGTGCTCGGGAGGCAGAGGCAGGTGGATCTCTGTGAGTTTGAGACCAGCCTGGTCTATAGAGTTCCAGGACAGCCAGGGCTACATATAAGATCCTGTCTACAAACAAACAAACAAAAGAAGGTGGAAAAAAAAAAGTCCCACTGCATAGGAAAATTATACATTTGGCAAGGAACTTGTGACCAGTATTTAACAGATGTCTAGAACACAGCAGCAATAACTACAGAAAAACCAAGTTACACAATATGAAAACGGGCACAGGGGAGGTAGAGTTGTGAGAACCAGAGGCTGTGTGGAGGACTTGTATGATCAGTGTCGGGTTTCACAACAGTGTGAAGATTATACTTAGCATCCTGAACTGTGTGCTTGAATATGACTAACATGGTGTGGATTTTGGTTTCTTTTTAAACTACAGTTTAAAAGGTAAATTAGGGCTGAAGAGATGGCTCATAGGTTAAGAGTGCTTACCTATCTTCCAGAGGACAAGAGTTTAGTTCTTAGTACCCACATTTCAGCAAATCTGACCCTCTCTTCTGGCCCCTGAGGGTACCTACACACATGTGGCCAAAACATGCAGACATATATACATAGGAATTTTATTTAGTAATTTAGTGGCAAGGTATAATGGCACATGCCTGTAATCCCAGAACTTGGGAGACAGAGGCAGGAGGATCACTGCAAAATCAAGGCCAACCAGGTCTGCATAGCATTGACCTTGGCTCAAAAGATAAATTAACAAGGAAAATAATGAGGAAAGGATTTGAATGCATTATTTCTCCAAAGAAATACACAAATAGCCAATAAGCAAATGGAAAAATGTTGGATACAATAACTATTAGGGAAATAAAAATAAAATAAAAAAAACATGAAATGCTGGACATGATGATGGTCCATGCCTCTAATGGAGGTAGGTGTGGAAGGATCCTGTGGTCAAGGCCGGCCTAAGCTGCATATTGAGATCTTGTCTTCAAACAGACATCAAAACAAAATTCGTATGAGATGTCACACTCACAAGAATGGCTAAAATAAATAATACTGGCAATAACAAGTATTGGCAGGGAGATTGTAAAATTCTTCAGCCATGTTGGAAGACAATGGAGTCCTTGTGGTAGTTTAAATGAGAATGGCTCCCGTGGGCTCCTATGTCTGAATGATTGGTCCCTAGTTAGTGGAACTGTTTGGGAAATACTAGGAGAGGCTTTGAGATTTCAAAATCTCAAGCCAGGTCCAGTGTCTCTTTCATTGCCTGCTGTCCATGGATCATGATGGACATGATCTCTGCTATTTCTCCAGCACCACACCTGCCTGCCTGCCAACACACTCCACCATGATGATAATGGACCAATAACCCTCCAGAGCTATAAGCAAGGCCCTAGTTAAATGTTTTCTTTTATAAGTTGCCTTGGTCATGGTGTCTCTTCACAGCAATAGAACAGTAACTAAGACAGTCCTCAGCATGTTGAACCAAGTTGCCATGTGTTCCAGCAATTCTACTTCTAAATATATACACTTGAGGATTGAGACTTTACGTCTGCACCTCAGTAGGAGGGCTTGGAGACTCATAGGAGAGGGGATCTGTAAGAGAATGGACAGAGTCCTAAGGGGAGGAGACTACTTCATTGGCCAATAGCCTTTTAGAACTCTAAGCTTCTGAACACCATCTGAAGCTGGAGGGATCCTGGTAACAGTTATCAGCTTGGGATGTTTTAAATACTGTTTTTGTCAATTTCTGAACATTGCCCAACTCTGCTGTGGTATTTGGGCAGCACTATTTATTCTTCTACCCATTTACAGCTGCAAAAGTGCCGAGTTTGGAAGCAGAACATTTGCCGTGGACCCAGCTGTGTGAAAAGATGGCGCTTATCAAAGGGAGGAGTGGTGTGTCGTTTATAAACAATAAAGCACTTGCCTCCCAACTGCAGCCTGATGATTCTTAGAGCAAAGAGATGGCAAGGTCTGCAGGGAAGCGGAGCTGAAACCAAGCCTCCGTCCCTCAAATGAGCAATTTCCCCTGGCTGTCATCACTCACCCACAGCCCTTTCTTCAACGTTAGATCCTCTTTGATTTGTACAGGTGGCCGCCAGAGCTAAGCTGGAGCATGTATACTCTGCTTCCATGTGAGGGAACACCAGCGTTCCCTTATGACCCAGCCATGTGACTTGTTTAATTGTCTCTGCATTTCCTCAAGTCCACCAGTGATTACTGCTGTCTACTTAAGATCCGTACACATGGATTTAGGGGAGATTCTCAAATACATTAATAACTGAATGTCATCTATATAATTTCCTTTTAGTGTCCAATTCATTGTCTGTTCATCTTCATTTAGTGTCCAATTATAAAAACACTCACACGTCATTATATTCATGAGAGCTTTGGCTCATCTTCAGCAGAACAGTGTCTCCTCCAGTGTTCTCTCCTGAGCTCTNTCCTGCCCTGGGTGCTCCTGCAAGAAAGCTTTTCTGTAGTTCCAGATCTCAGATGCCCAACACTGATAAACTTTCCAGTTCTTAATTCCAGACAATGCTTCTTATGTTGGTTCTGGTGCCTTTCTTTATTCATTCACTGACCTCATGGACATCTCCAAGTCTTACCTGCTCTTCTGTACATAAACAGTTCTACTAATGTTTCCATTCATATTTTTGGACTTGTAGAAGGTATTTATTCTCATTTCCAAAAAGCAATAGCTGAAGCTCTTTCAGGTAGTTACATATCTAACTTGGTAGCAAGAATTCATAAAGCACTGTTTCCAAACCCTCTCTGAGAAGGATCCCTTGGATTGCTCATCAGCTATGCAGAGTACCAGGTCCCAGCCCTGAGAAGTCTCACTTAGTGGCTCTGGGTTGAGGCAGAGGAGTCTGTTTTATTTTGTCTCTCAAACAAGTACCCAGAAATTTCTTATGTTCAGACAAGTTTGGCAAACACCTCGTCAGAGCGGTGCTAAGCAGCAGAGATTGTCTTCACTTGCTGACTTTAGGTGTCCTGTGTATGCTGTCACTTGGCTGCTGACCTTGCCCTTCTCTAGACCTGTTGCAGTGTTTGTGGCAGCTGGGCAAAGCCAGACAGTGGGCAGCTGTGCTGGCAGAGAGCCTTGTGCTCTGGACTTTGTTCATTAATGTGGAGGGTGCAGGACTGGAGAGGAGGACCAGGCACAGAGGCAGGGAGATCTGCCTTCCTTTCTTGGGACACTGGCTGCTTGTGTCCTCTTCAGGCCTTGTGACCTTGATCTTTTCCTTTCATCTGGCCGTACCTGTTGTTTGTCGTCCCTAAAATCCAGGTTGTGCTCAGCTCCATTTTTCCACCATGCAATCTGTGTGTGTGTGAGAGAGAGCCAGACAGCTGTCTGCTCAGCATTGGCTAGAAGCACCTTCCAAAACAAGTTTACCTCACAGTGTGATATTTCCAAAGCTCTTATGTCTTTGATCTGGGTGTTTTATTCTTTTTTAATTCAGAGTCAGCAAACAGTATGGCAGTATGAAACTATTTGTAGTTGCCTGGTATACTGTATTTTCTTTCTTTTTTTGTTTTCGAATCTGGTGTCCTAGCTGCCTTTATCTTCTTTCTTCCTGATCCTCCCAGCTTCTCTTTGCCAAATTCTCTGTATCCTATACAAATTAGCTCAGTTCTTGCTTCTTTTTCTAGTTGCCTCGGCTGATGGCCATCTCTTCACGGTTTGCCTGTAGCACACAGAATAACTTTTTCGAAGTATTTATCACACTATTAGGATCATCTCTGTATTGTCTGTTCATTTGTGCACATATCCTGGCAGATCACTAGTCTTTAGTATGTTACAGTATCAGCCTTTACAAACCAATTTCCTGGCACACAGCTTCAGTGTTAATTAAAAAAAAAACATTAGGAAAGTTAGGATTTCTCACTTGGTCCAGTTTTAAATGATTTGTGGCCATTGTAATGTTCATGTTATGCCTACCCCCACTTGCAGAAGAATGCAGGAGATTAAGAGCATCCAGGTTTGGCAGAAGGTGGAGAAGAGGAGTTTTCAGGATTCTGATGTAGGGTGTGACTCGTTAGGTCTGAAGGACGAATCTTAAATTACGTATAACCTTAGGCCCACCAACTTTCCATGTAGGAGTTCTCCCCAAACCACATCTGTACCAAGTACACTAGGAGGACTTTTGTAGGAGGATGTCGTCAGCATAATTTAGAGTGGCTGGAGGAAGAGAGTAAAAATATCAACCAGTAGTGAAATGGTTAAGTTTACTATGAGGGCTACAGAGATGGCTCAGAGTCAGGACCACTGGATGCTCTTCCAAAGGACACAGGTTTGACTCCCAGCATCCATGTAGCAGTTCCAACTGTCTGTAACTCTGTTCCCAGAAGATTTAATGCAACAGGCATGCCTCTGGTACACAGGTATACATGCTGGCAGAACACACAAACACATAAAAATAACTTGAAAGTTTTACTATTTTATGTAAGTACTGTGGAATCCTATGTGGTAGTCTGTCAGTGAGCTAGCTCTATATGTACAGCTAGGGAAAGAGGTACGTAATGTAATATGTGCATGTGTGAGGTACGTAATGTAATATGTGCATGTGTGAGGTACGTAATGTAATATGTGCATGTGTGAGGTACGTAATGTAATATGTGCATGTGTTTGTGTGGGGGGAGCTAGGGAATTAAACCCGGTTTCTAATGCTTTCTAGACAAGCGCTCTGACATTGAGGTGCATCTTCCCCTCCCCCACTCCTTTTATTTGTTACTTTTATGGGAGGACTTGATGTGTTACCCAATGATCATCCTTGGTTTCTAAGTGCTTGGGACTATAGGTACATGCCACCATACCCAACGTATAATTGTTGTTGAGAAAAACAGGTTGCATATCTATATTCTACATAGTATAATCTTATTTTTGTAAGAATAGATGATTTTGCATGTGTTTACTATTTTCTTGTTTATACCTAGGAACCTGTCTAGAATATTAGACAAGGGAAAAGTCTGCTTATCAAGTTGCATTATTTAAATATTATGTTGCACCATTTGATTTTTTTTTTCTAGTGCACACGCATGTGGGGGGAGTGCACATGTATGTAAGTGCATGTGGCAGAGTCCAGCCTCCAGATTGTCATTCTTAGGAACACTATCTACCTCCTTTGAGACAGGGCCTATAAATAGCCTTGGGCTTATCAGTTAGGCTAGACTAGTGAGCCACAGGGATCTTCTCTCTTCTTTCCCATCTCTGGTATTACAAGGGTGTGCCATTGTACCTGGCATATTTATGTGGACTGTGAGGACCAAACTCAGGCAAGCACTGTACTAATTGAGCCATTTCCCCAGCCTATACCTGAGTAGAGGCCAGTGTTCAGGTGTTGTTTCTCTATGTCGGCCATGGAATCTGGACATTGAACTCAGTTGTGTAGCGAGCGATTAAGTGGTCTTACCTGCTGGGTCATCTTCCCAGCCCTTATCTCCTACTTTTAAAAGAAAAATATTTTTTTTAATTTTAATTTTTGAAACAAGATCTGACTCTGTCGACCAGGCTGGCCTAGAACTTGCAGTGATCCTCCTGTCTCTGCTTCCTAAGACCTGGGATTACAAACATGTGCCACTCTAGCTGGCTGATTATTTTCAGTGCTGTCTAGAATTCAATTCTGCAAACATGCCAAATCTTGTTTCCTCCCTTGTGAATAGACATTCAACCTGTTTCTTGTTTTCTTCTTTTCCAAATATAATTCCAGTGGTTCTTTTTTCTCTTCTCATGTGGTACGGAGAGTGAGCTAGTGAATGTTTTCAGGCCAGGACTCCCTGTGCATTTTCTTTAGTAAAATTGTTTAACCTGGTGAGGCCTCACTACTTTGCATTCCTGCTATGTGCAAACTTC
>LZPO01036947.1:0-11188 GCA_001675575.1 Neotoma lepida | reverse complement strand
TGAGAAGAGATAGGCCAAGGACCTAGAGGAAATCCAAACACTATTGTTTGGTTAAATGTATATAGAAATAAAATGACTTCCAATGACATTCTGCTGTATCCATAGAGCAGTGTCTCACTTAGCCACAGCCAGAAAGGCTTCTTGGTGCAGTAGATGAGAGCAAACATAGAGACTCACAATTGGAAAATGTGCACATATATTGAGGAATCTTGGAATGCTTAGTCATAAATGGAATATCTTCATCAAACTCAACACCTTGGAGTTTAAGGAACATCGTGGACGAGGAGGTAGAAAATTTGTAAGCATGTGTCAAAGGGATTAGATGGTATCAAGGAAGTAGTGTCTTTCAGACACAACAGGATGNATGGACATAGGAACTCACAGAGAATGAAGCAGCACGAACAGGGCCTGCCTAGGTCCAAGTTAGATAAGATGCCAGCACTAAGATGGGGAAGCAGACATGGGCTACCATTCCTAACAAAGAAGCTATCTCCAATTGACAAATTTGCAAAAGAAAAATCAGTTTTCTTTAATGGATTCTCACACAGAATACAAGTCATTCTTAGGGGCAGGCACCATGTCCATCAGTCGATAGCTAAGACAAAATAAATTCAAAGATACTTTTGGAGATTTTTTTCATATTTCTTTGTTCATGCTTTTTAAATTTATGTTTTTATCTTCCTGGTCTTTTACTTGCTTATTATGGCTTCTGATTGTTGTTTTTATGGGTTGTGTTCACATGTATATGACTGTCTGTATGTGTGTGTGTTTCTTACATTTTTTCTTTTCTTTTTTATTCTGGTTTGCTTGTCTATTTTTATTTGTCTTTTTGTTTACTAAAAAAAGAGAGAGAGAGAGAAGGGGTGGATTTGGTTGGGTAGGGAGGAAAAGGAAACCATGATTAGAATATATTATATAAAAATTATTTTCAATTAAAACCCCCTATATCACTACATACACAAAGCTAACAAATTTTCCAAGAATACACTCTGGAGAAGAATTGATTTCAATAAGTGATAAACTGAAAATNGACATTTACTTCCAGGAAAATGAAACTAACTTGCTGGTTTTAAAAAATCAATTGAAAATAGGATGCACACTTAAAGATAAGATGGGAAGCCAGAATTACTAGAAGAAACCATAGGGGAAACATTTCAGGACATTGGAGTGTGAAAACCCTGTTATTTGGACAAGGTGCCCAAACACAGGAAATAAAAGCAGCAATAGATAATATCTAACTGAAAAAATTCACATAACAATGGGATGAATCAAGACAGTGAAGAAGTAACCTACAGAATGTAATAAAATATTGAAAAACCAAACATCTGACACTGGGTTACTGTTAAGAATATAATAGTAGCACATACAACTACAGAATCTTTATATATCTTTTGAAAATATACATTATTATACTCATTACTATAGAAGTTTCACAAATAATAAAAACAAAAACAATGAAGGAATGAGTAATAGGTTTGTCTTAGTTAGAGTTTCTAACTCTGTGATTATTATGATGACCAAAAACAAAAGAAAAGGAAAATGCTTTGTTTCATCTTACAACTCTCAGGTTACATTCCATCACTGAAGGAAGAGAACTCACAGCAGGAACCTGGAAACAAGAACTAAAGCAAAGCCACAAAGGAACACTGCTTACACGTTTGTTCCCCATGGCTTTTCTCATACAACCCAGGACAAACCCCCAAGTTTGGCACTGTCCACATTAGCCTAGACCTACACAAATCAATTACAGATCAATGTCCTATGAACTCTCCTACAAGTAATAGGATGGAGGTATTTACTCAGTTGAAGTTTCTCTTCCCAGGTAACTCTATCATGTGTTAAGGTGACAAGACTAACTATCAGGAGGCTCAGAGGTATATAAAAAAAATGTTCAACATCAATAACACCCAGGGAATAAAATCAAATGACAGTGTGGCAAGTTCTTACACTAGTAGGAATAAACGTCATGAAATAAGCAAGAGCAAGCATATGGACAGATGTAGAGAAAAGAAAGTCTATACATTTTTAATGAAAATACACATTATTATAATAATCATTATTGTGGAAGTTTCACAAACAATAAAAATAAGAAACTAGTGTTATTTGTATGTTGATTATATATTAAAGTTTGATAGTAATATAACAAGAAAAATTATAAGCTGATTTCCTGGACAAACATGAAGCAAAAAGCATCAACAAAATACTTATAAACATGTTTACACTAAATACGTCATTCCCTCTGATGAAGTTTGCCTCACTGCAGCCTCAAAGGACTGTATAATGTGAGTAAATTTATAAATTTAACGTGGCACAAATGGAATCAAAGACAGACATTATTACATGATCATCCTGCAATTACTAAAATAATCTTGACAAGTCCAGCCTGATAAATTCTTGAAGAAACTAGGAATAAAAGAAATTCTTCAGCTTGAAGGATATTTGCAACCTATTGCCAGTGTTATACTAAATGTGCGATATAAAAGAAAGCTCTACTCTAAAATCAGCAATGGGACACATGGGCTCAGTTTCTATTTTATTTAGTATAGTACTTGAATTCTTAGCCAGAGCACTAAGACAAGATAAATAAATAAAATAATTCAAGTAGGAAAGAAAGAAGTCAAATTATTTGTATTTTCAGATAATATAGTCATATATGTAAGAGACCCTAAGTATGTTATCAGAAAATTCTCAGAACTGAAAAATAGTTTCCACAAAGTAGTGCTTACTAAATCAATAGCTTTCCTACCTATGAAGGAACACGCTGAGAAATAATTCAGTGTAAAACATTGCATTTCAAAAGATTTCAAAAAATTCAGAAACTAGCAATAACACTAACCATGAAAGTAAAAATAAATAAATATAAATAAACCCTCTACAATTAAGACTTTAAAATAACAAAGAGAAAAACTGAGGAAGAAATGCGAAGATGGAATACCGCACATGCACAAAGATAAGCAAAATTAATATCGTGGACATGGCTATACTTCAAATACAACATGTAGAGTCAAAACAAACCCCTCCTAAATTTCAATNCCTTTCTTCACAGAAATTGGAAGAATTTTTAAAATTCATAAACAGCACAAACTTTAGAAATATCCAAACCAAGTCTAGGTAAAAAAGAACATAAAGGAAGTTATCAGTATGCCTATTGTCAGTCTATACTCCAGGTCCAGAGTAACAAAAACAGCATAGTACTTGTTCAAACACACACACACACACACACACACACACACACACACATGCATACACACAGGAAGGAAGAGAGAAAGAGAGAGAGACAGAGACAGAAAGACAGACAGAGAGAGGTCAATAAACTATTCAGGACAAACATAAATAAAACTATATGACTACTTTTACCAGAATCTTTATAAAAGGTGTCAAAAATATACATTAGAGAAACACAAACACTTTAACAAATGGTGCTGGGCAAACTGGATATCCAAATATGGAATGATACAAGATCCCTATCAATTCAGAATGGAACAAAGAGCATCAAGTATGTACAGTCTGAACATTTGAATGTGGATAAAAACACAAGGAAAACTTCAAATTGTAGGTATAGGCATGTAATTTGTGAAAATGGTTCCATTAGCCAGGGGAATAATCACAAAAGTCAGTCAATGGGGCTACCTAGAGAAACAAGTACTAAGCAGAGTAAAAGTAAAGCTTTGCCTACTTCACATTAGACAGAGGACTAATGTCTAATACAGATATATAGATATAACAAAATAAAATATATGATATATATGATAAATATAAAATACATGTATGTATAAAACAAAAATACTTTGAAACTGAACAATCTAATGAAGAAATGGGAATGTGATATGAACACCAATCATTAAGAAACTAAATATGGAAACAATCTAGTGAAGATACAGGGAAAAAAATGAATCCTAATATATTGTTGTTGTGCATACAAATTAATTCAGAAATTANGGAAATCAGAATGGAGTGTCCTGATAAAACTGAACATTTAACTTCCATGATATACAGTGTAAGTATTCCTGGGGACAAACTCAAATGACTCTAATTCAGCAACTCAAGAAGAAAGGTGGTGACACACCTACTTCCATATTTTCTCTACCACTATTCACAATAGCCACATTACAGATTTAATCTAGGTGCCAATCAACAGATGAAAGTAGATGGTGAAATAAACCATATTCTTAAAGAGAAATATCACATTTTTTTCTCATGGCTGGATCCTAGATTTCTCTCTCTCTCTCTCCCTCCCTCCCTCTCTCTCTCTCCCCCTTTCTTTCTCTCTCTTACACACAGACACACATAGACACAGACACATATGTATATATAAAATCAGATATATGTGACATAAAATCAAATGAAGAATATTTGAGAAAATAGAATACTTNAGGGAGGGAAGACACAGGAGACAACACAGTCAATGTACATTATATACCAAAAGAAAATGTCTTCATGAAGCTTGTCATCATATACAGTGAACATATGCTAATAAAAACTAAAATAGAATTGCTTTCAGAGCCACTAGCTCATTTAGCCAAAGAAAAGAAAGCAGCATGTCAAAGATGCACTTGTATTTCCATGTTTATTGCAGCATTGTTCCCAAAGCCAAGATATCCACCATCAGAATATGGACAAAACGTGTGGTACATTTGCAAAATGTAGTACTATTTAGGCTTAGAAACAAATGAAATATTGTCAGTTCCCATATGATAGCAAATGAATGCGTATTTGAAACTGAAAAAAAATACGTTTACAATTGTCCTCATATTTCAGGTAATGACCCTGAGCCTGCGAGCTTGGAAGAGTCCCAGGATCACAAAGTTCACGAGGAACCCTTTCAGTATACTCTGATAATTAGGCCTACTGGATCAATTTTGATTATGATTTATGTCTTATGTGTCATGTAAAAGATCATTAAATATTAATCAATAATTTGACAAATTGCTTTAAATGATATTAGAAATTAAACTTAATGGGGAGATAGAACAATAGATCACCACCCATATTCACCTAAAAGCATGCATGAGTAAATTTTTATTGTATTTTTTCATGGGATCATAGAATATTAACTAGATATCATGTTATATTTCAGAAAAAAGTATACTACATAGAGCATAGCTGAAGTTTTTGGTTCCTACTGTACTATGATGTGGAAACACCACTTTAAGATATTCATTTCTTCCATAGCATTTCTTCAAGGCACAATATTTTCGAAAGAGTTAAGCTTAATGGCGTATTTCTACAGAAGATCAGAACTGCTAGCTAAAGCTCATTCATCATTACTTACTGGGTGTCATTCCCATAAAACAAATTTTAAACAGACTTTGGATTTCAGGAGACACCTGTGAAGTCTGAACACAGGGAATAAGAGCTATCTGAGTCACCTTCCACCTCATCCTAAGCAATAT
The DNA here is from genome assembly GCA_001675575.1 of Neotoma lepida. Lineage (NCBI taxonomy): Eukaryota > Metazoa > Chordata > Mammalia > Rodentia > Cricetidae > Neotoma > Neotoma lepida. The sequence goes on along the minus strand of LZPO01036947.1, from coordinate 5,795 downwards.
TTCAGTTGCCAAGAAAGAGATNGGCCCTCCTCTCCACTGCAAACAAACCACATTCAGAATCACACAGAATGTGTAGTGCAATTGTAGCAAACTGCTTGCTTGGGTCATAGCTAAATGCACAATGTTTTTGTAGCAACAATTTTTCATTTTCTACATTTCTTCTGCTTATTCTCCTGTAACGTTCTCCCAAAAAAAACTAAGAAATGTAACTTAAATAAAATTAAAACAAACAAAACAATAGTTCATCNTTTATTTATTGTTCTAATTCATCTTATGGCGTTAGATCAATTTGCTATTTTCAGTGAGTCAATATATTACAGATATATGCAGTGAAATGTGGTAAAAATAAAAAGCTGTATGTAAATGTAGATAATTGAAAGCACTTGAGGTTAGGTTTTATTTTTTTCCTAAGATAAAACCTTTACATTTTATACAATGAATAAAGATGGATATGCCTGACATACAGCTGATGTAGCAAAAAATTGTTTTAAATTCCATCATGGCAAATGAAGGAAAAACAGTTCTTTCTGTTGGGGGACTAGAGTGGGAGAAACAAAAACTCAGAAGGCCAGGGTATTCTCAAAAAATCTAAGAGAACAAGTTCTGTATTGTTTCTTTAATANGAACACAACTATACATTTAAAATTATATTTTCCTTCAAAAATGTATTCACGGCAATAAAATAGCAGATAATTTAAATATATTCTAAATTCACTGAGCACACAGAGAAGAACATAAAGAACATTTTTTTGCTAATAATCTTGCATCTCTCTTTAGGATTTTATTAATCATTAAATGNATCACACATAAAAGTACATAAAAGTTAATGTAGCAGTAACAAATTATAAAGTGAACCACTGCAGAGTCAACTACCATTCAGAACATTAAATTAAACAATGCCAACACACACACACCACATAATTTCCAGGCACACAGAGGTACACATAGATAAATGAAATGATAATCATCACTTTTTCTGAATTTTATTATGTTCTAAAGTATTATTTGATGTTTAGATTTCTTTTTTAATTTTTGGTTTTTTGAGACAGGGTTTCTCTGTGTAGCCCTGGCTGTCTTGGAACTCACTTGGTAGCCCAGGCTGGCCTCGAACTCACAAAGATCCACCTGCCTCTGCCTCCCAAGTGCTGGGATTAAAGGCGTGCGCCACCACNGCCCAGCGATGTCTAGAATTTTTAAGGTTAGGTTTGGCATTATGTGCTTCAGATTTAAGAAAGTTATATTTATCAGTAACTCATCTGTATTCTTTATGATACGGTATTACACTGACAAAACATAAAACTGAACATTCTTTTGGTTGACAGATATTTGATAAGTGTTCTTCCTAGTATTTCCAGGATTATTTAATATGTCACAGTGCTCTCTACCTTACACATGCAAAATAATACACCTTTAAAATCTCTCGATGTTTATGTCTGTGACACATATTGTGTTTGATGACTATGCTATGAAATGTGTATAGAAGCATACTGTTTTATGTGTGCACATTATTGACCCATATATCCTCTCTAGCATAAATACATTCTTGTGTCACAATTATCTAGTTTTCATTTTGTAGAAAAAGTGTTCTAATCTCTCTTCTTTTGAAAGTTTATTAGTTTGCATTTGGCTTGTGTGTATGATATTGATTCTGTTCCCCATCTAACTACATTTGTTGCTATGAACATATACTAATTATGTAGAGAATAATTACTTAATATTCAAACTTGTCAGATAAACATACATCATCTTAAATTTTAAAATAAACTTCTTACTTTTGTTCCAAAGGCAATCCAATGACTTACATACCCTTTTTTACCACACTTACCAAATTTCACTAATTTTAGCANATTCACAATTTCAATAAATGCATACAATATCTATTCTGTGTAATGTGCTTGGTGATAATTTAGGGAAAGAGATTCATAAAATAAGAGTTTTGATAATCTGTTTTTATTTGATCATTTAAAGTTATAGGAGTAAAATAGTAAATTTGAATATTGCTGCTGTCAAGGAGTTATCTGTTGTCAAGAATGTATAAAATTAACTAAAACACTAAGAGATGCCAATGGCCAGTACATCACAAGCAAATAGAACCTTCTTCTATTTTGAATAATGTCATTTGACATTTCTGTATCAATCTGGATATGATTTGCAGGAAAAATTTTGCCCTACCTGCTGAACTGTAGGTGACATAGACGTTCTCCTGAATGAATTCTGAAGCAAGTGAATCTTAATTTGAGATTCTGTCATTCTCTATGCCTTGGTTCTTCAATAATCATATTGTTTTGATATTTTTCATGTCTGATTTTTAGGTAATTATGCTATCCATGAAGTAATGAATAGGATTCTAAGATTTCTTTCTCTCCATATAAAATTTTGCCTATCTNATTGACGAGTCATTAGGCATCATTAGGTAAGGATACCTGATAGTGTTCAGTTCACAATTTTTAATACTTTTATATTTTCCACATATTAAAAATGTGTTAATAGCATATAACCTAATATGATTCCTTGACTTTTTTGATAAGAGGATAAGTGGATCATTCTCTTATTTATACAAAGAAATCAGATCCTCTACAGTCTAACATGATTGATCANGAAAAATATTCCTCAATGGTCCACAGAAATAACTTAAGGCAAACAAGAGCTGTGAGATTGCCTTGGACAGCAAGGTATATTTTTTGGACTTCCTGCCATTTTCATATATCATGCATATATAATACATGTAAATAAACTCTTGCATGTTTTTAAAATAAAGTGAAAATCATTCTAGTAATGCCTTATTATCTGAAAATAGAGAAAAAACCTGAGTTTTATTCCCCAATCCATTATGCTTTTCACTTGTTTTGAAATTCACAATGAAATAATTATAGATATTGTTTTCTTTAAAAGTAGAAATTTTGTAAAGAATATGAGAATAGCAACCAAAAATGTAAAGTGNAAGTGGGCAGGGATGTGGTAAATAGAGAAAGTGCTATGACCATTACCAATGAGTTACCTTTAATTAGAGCTAAACATTGAGAGAGAAAGGTATCATTTTTAAAAGGACTGGTTGGCCAAGAAGAAATACTACCACTCTCCGATGGAGGAAATGCTACCANTCTCTGATGGAGGTGGCGTCTGTGACAGGTTTTCTTCTCGCACAANTTTTGATTTCATTTTCTTGAAAATTGCCAAAACTTATGAATATTAATGTAACTTTTTTGTAAGATATTGAAAACAGATCATTCTTAAATTTCATTTAGGTTTACTAATGCATGGTTTTCTAACTTAAACCTTGATTTCTCCATCTGTAAAGCCAGGGTGACATCTGTTAAGGATATTGACTTTGTTACCAAGCTAATCCACATTAATAAGGTACTAAGTATCTTCGTGGACTGTTGCTAACAACTGAGGACCAGTCAGGAATGCAAAAAGCCTTAGTAGGGTTAAGGAAATATTCCTGCCTCTGGTATACAGAATACTGCAATCAGGGATGCATAGGCTTTTAGTTGGCTTAAGTCATATAACATCTCGCTTAGTAATTATTCATATAATGGAGCAGAAGATAACACCGCTTTAGTACTTTGTCTACATATTTACCATAGAATGCAAAGTTACTACATGAAACTTTTCTCATCTGAAATTTCAATTTTTTTTTCTAGCTAGAGCTATTTCGTAGATTCAATTCCCAATTCAAGTATTAACTCTCACTTCTGCTGATCTTAGAAACAAAGCAAAGCCTGCTGAAATATCTTTTGTAAGGTTAAAATTATGGTGCAGTAATATTGAAAAAATGAGAAGATTGATACAGTGCCCCTGCCTGACATCTCTGCTCCTATTAGCGGAAGGCCCTAGAGATGGCAGGAGAATGCTTGGAGCAGCGCACACTATGACAGCATGGTCATGGCCTACTTCTGTTATTTCCTTTTTAAGTTAGCTTGCATCNTTAGCAGTTTCCATCCCATCTCTGAGATATCTCTAAGGCACTGATAGCTTTCATTCGTGAGACTAGAAAGTAATAGTATTAGGCAAAATGCAATTAAAAGACAGAAAGTAGTAATTAACAAATCTGGAAACAAACAATTACATCAAAATGAAACATTTTACAACATACATATGTTTATACATTCTGGGGTGTATATTCTTTTCTCACTTTGTAAAGATTCAGACATTTCTTTCTAGATGTTATCACCTGCCCACAGATTTTTCTCTGTCCATCAAGAAATATAGCTAAGAAAATCCAATTACTTCTTACTGGTATCTGTCTATTTTATTTTCTCTCTTTCATATAAAATTCCATACATTACACTTTAGGGTGGTTTTCTGGTAGTAAATGGTCAGTTCTGAAAGCATATATCTAAACAGCATTATACAGGCTCAACAGGTTATATTTAGCAATATATATGCATGTACAAGTGCATATATGCATGTGATAACAATGGATGAAAGTTGAGGCCATGAATTTGAANGACTGCTGGGAGGGGCTGGCTTATGGGAGAGTTTGGAGGAAGGAAAGGGAAGAGAAAAATATAATTAAATGACAATCTCAAAAATAAACAACAATAATAAGAAAGAAAACACTGTTTTAAACTTCAAGATCTGTGGTAAATGGTATTAAGTAACCACAAAGAAAATCTAGAGAGTAATTAAAACCATAATGTCCTAAACTCCCAACGTAGCTTATTTTCAGTTTAATATGAATCATTAATGTTTTTGNATGGATAGAATGTGCACTTTGATTTTCCCTGGAAAAACATAGTATAATAATACACACAAAGACTTGCTATAATACAAATAGTATAGACGATAATAGTACAGGAAGCCACTGAATCTTTCTAACAGATTTTCATAAGTGGTTCAATCTAATTTTTGACTCATGCTCTACAATAGAAGTAAAGATGATCAATATTTATTCGGGCTTTCTTGCTGTTAAGGCCTATCTGACATCTTATCTAAGTGATTTTCAGTTTTGTTAATCTGTCTCATCTATGGTCCATCTCTAGCAAGACACTGCTATCTTATGATGGAGAGATTGATAAATNGTCTCTAAATAAAAGTTCAATGTTTAGAGTCAATAGTCAGCCTTTGAATTGGTGGTAAAACATCTGGTACCTACAGATACCATTTCCTCCAACTGCAGTTCATCCTCTGAGGACATATCTTTATGTTTAGTCCTTTACTGACTCCATGTAGCTTGCTATGAAAAGTTTTCCAAACCCTATCAATTATTTTATCAATTCTCTAGAATATGGATCAAGTATCATTATAAAATGTAAGTTTGTCATAAATTATCTTGCCTTCTTAACCCAGACTTTCTCAGTGTTCTCCACTGCGGAGTATGGTTTTAAAAATGGCCTGGGCTTTTTCTGCTGCATCCACAATAGCAATTCCAGGTGCATATGAAGATAAAGGTGACTAATTAGGTTGCTGCTTATTCTCAAGGAAATAATTAGGCATCATTAGGGTATTATTTTTTGAATTAGGGCTTGCTTTCATGTGGAATTTATATAGTACTCTGTCTTTGTAGAAACAGTCTTGAAACTCATTCACTTGTTCAAAAAGAAAAATTAAATGTCATTATTAAGATCTACTTTTCTGAAAACATGGCCAACAGCAATTTAATCCTAAATTTGTCAGCTTCGCACAAAAGGCAATTTGAACATTAGCAATCAATCTCTCAGGGTGATTGCTATCTGCATTTAGAGGAATGGATAGAAAAAAAATACAGGAAACCATGGTCCTCACGATCACTAGCAATGAAAATTCCTACCATGTACAAGTTTATGGCAATGTGACACGTCTAAGATGTACAT
>LZPO01036945.1:0-11214 GCA_001675575.1 Neotoma lepida | reverse complement strand
GCTGGGCCTGCTCAGAGGAGACAGACGTATCTCATGTGATAACCAAAGGTATCCAGTGGGTTTAGCAGCAGAGATGTCACAATGACCTCAGTGTGGGTGGATAATGTCAGACAAGGCAAAGAGAACATGGGGGTGGGGGCAGAGGTTCTATGATAAGGGGACTCCTCAGAAACTATGGAAATAATAGTCAGAAGAGGCTATGTAGCTGCAAGGAGATGTGCAGTCAGCAGAGGGTTAAACTGGGAGCTGGAGAGATGACTCAGTGGTTAAGAGCACTTGCTGCTTTTGCAGGGGACCAGGGGTCAGTTCCCAGCACTGACATGGTGACTCACACCCTTCTGTAACTCCAGTTCAAGGGGGTCCAAACACCCTCTTCTGGCCTCTTCGAGTACTGCACACATATACTTGCAGGCAAAACACTCATGCACATAAAATAAACATTTTTTGTTTTGTTTTGTTTTTTGAGACAAGATTTCTCTATGGAGCCCTGGCTGTCCTGGAACTCACTCTGTAGACCAGGCTGGCCTGGAATTCAAAGAGATCCTCCTGCCTCTGCCTCCCAAGTGCTGGGATTAGAGGCGTGAGCACCACCACTCAGCATAAATATTTTTTAAAAGAGAGAGAGAGATGCTTAAATTTAAGATGGTGAGATGAGGCCCACTTAGATGTGGGTAAGAAAGATATGCTCTCCTGGCACAGCCAGAAGGATGATACAGAGGGACAGAATAGCTTAGTAACAAAGAGTTCAGTCTCAGCAGCTAGAGCCTTTGGGCTCCACTGTAGCTCCTCCCTCGTGCCTGTGTAGGCTTGTTATTGTTATTATTATTAATTATTATTATTATTACATTTATTTATTTATTTATTTATCCATTTATTCTTTGCATGTGTATGTATGTGTATAGGGGAGTGGAGATCAGAGGACAACTTGTAGGAATCAATTCTCTCCTTCCACCTTGTGGGTCCCAGAGATCCAATTCAGGTTACCAGCCTTGCAGCAAACACCTCAGCCACTGAACCATCTTGTCATCCCAAGCTCATGTAGTTTTGAGTGGGATGCTTGAGCTCTCTGAACCTCTATAGTTCTCTCATCTATAGAATGAAGAAAAATGAAGTTAGAAGACTAAATAAAAGAGTGTACTGAAAGGCTGGATTTTGTATAGTCACCTTACCAATATAGAATTCCAAAGCCATGTTGACTGTTGTCATTGAGTAGTGCCTATTCTTTTCTTTGTCATATACAAATGAGCAATTCTTGACTTGAATGGGGTCTCCTAGACTACATATTTGTGTCCCTTCCACAAATGTATATGTGGATATTCTGCTCCCCATATGACAATGGAATCAGAGGCGGAACTCTCAAAGTAATTAGACTATGAGGGTAGATGTCTTGTGAGTAGAGTTAGTGCCCTTATAAAAGCAACTCCAGAGCTTTCTTGATCTCTTTATATCATGTAACAAGTAACAAAATGACTTGGAAGAGGATCCTCACCAGAGCCCAACCATGCTGGTACCTTGCTTTAGACTTCCAGACTCCAGAACTGCCCTGCATGAGCCACATGATACTGGGTCTTGACTTGAGTGACATCCACATCCCTGAGCCTGATCTCTGTCCAGAATAGAGAGAAAGAAATATCTGTGTTTTATAAGCTGCCTAGTATATTCCTCTTTGTCATTGTAAGCAACTCTGTAACTCTGTGGGCTTGGTCCTGGGTTTTTGCACCAAAATATAAGTCACTTTGTTGCAACTCTGGGAGTTTGCTTAGGGCTGCTAGGAGAGATGATGGCTGGAGCTGCAGAGACAGTTCAGCCCTGGAGGGTGAGGTATCCCGGACACCTCGAGCTGCTTAGAACAGCTCTGCCCTGGAGGTGTCCCAGACACCTTGAGCTGCTTAGTATAGCTCTGACAGCTGGGGCTGCAAAGAGACAGTCCAGCCCTGGAGGGGAAGTTATTCTGACTGCTCGGGAGAGTCAGGCCTGGAGCTGCCAGGTCAGCTCTGCAGGGAAGGATATTCTGACTGTTCGGGACCAAAACTCTTTCAAGAAAGAGATTTTTTGGGGAAGGAGGAGTCCAGGAGAGTAGCTGCCTCTACCAGGGTGAAGAGAATAGCTCACAACTGACCAGGCAGGACAGTTTATATAGGATGGCTTGGGGGCAGAGTCAACAGGGATTGGCTAGTTTTTTTCCTGCCTAGGGATTGGTTAGTTTTGTGGGCTAGGGACAGAGATAGCCCTGATTTCAGACTCAAACTATGTTTCTTTCACTGGCCTTTTTTGGCTTTTGGACACTAATTCTAAGGTCAGGGCACATATCTTTCACTGACTCTGATTCTAGGGACCAAGAGTGTTACTTTGGTACTAGTTTCAAAGTCAGGGCATGTTTCCTTGGTTCTGGATTTGGAGATAAAGTGTTCATTTCTCTGGCTCAGGTCCCAAACCCAGGCTGTGTTTCCTTCCCTGATCTGAGCCATCTTTCCCTAGTTCTGGGCTCCAGGGTCAGGGTAGGTTTCCTCAGCCAGCCCCTTTTCCCTGCAGTTGTAGCATCCCAGAAAGACTGAGACAGGGATGTTAGTGATCGTGAACTCTTTCCATAACTAAAACTAAAGTAGCAATGTGATGTGAGTGTATACAAACCAAAGTAATACACAAGAAAGTTCCCAGCCTGGTTCATAATAGCCCCCCAAATTGGAAACTACCCAAATACTCATTAGCAGAAGAATTGGTAAGTAATGGTATATAGTCACATTAAGAATATATGGGGGCTGGAGAGGTGGCTTAGTGGTTAAGAGCACTTGCTGCTCTTATAGAGAACCTGAGATTGATTCCTAGCCCCCAACACCTAGAACTAGTTGGAACTCCAATTCTAGGGGATCTAACATCCACTCTGGCCTCTCCTCCACACAGACATGTATGCAGGCATAAATTTTAAAAAATTCCAGAAATATTACACAGCATTTTTTTTAAAGGGAAACAGATGAACTATTTATTCTTGTCCTAACAAACACAGACCTATGTTCATTAAATCCTCATTAGGGCCTGGAGAGATGGCTCAGTGGTTATGTGTTGCTTTATCACCGGCTCCACAGCTGCAGAATCTACTGCTATTTCAGTCAATAACTATGGCTCCACAGTTACCACCTGCTTCTCAGGCAGTGTTCCTGAGGGACTTCTGCATCCCGCTGGATCTGCCTCCTGCTGCTGCCACCAAATGTAGTTTTTAACTAAATCTCTATCATTCTATTTACTAATAAAGGCTTGGGAGTCAGAGGCTGGGGTGAAAACCTGCTAGCTCAGAGAGGTTGAAGAGCAACTAGCTGACCTTCCCTCTTCTCGGAAGTCTCAGAAAGAGAGAGCATCTCTTCCATCACTCTAAACCATAAAGGACTGCCATACACACTCAAAGTCCCTCCCTCCTACTTCCTGTGTGTCTCTCTATCCATCTTCCAGACTCCTTCTGACTCTCTATGATTACTTTCTGTCAACTAGTTGCTGGCTCCACCTCCTGACCCAAGGTTAATTTTATTTAATGCAAACACAAACTCAGGGTTCACAGTGTGATCATATATCCAGCAACAGTTAAGAGCACCGGTTGCTCTTCCAGATGACCTGGGTTTGATTCCCAGAACCCATATGGCTGCTCATGACTTTCTATAACTCCAGTTCCAGAGGATCTGAAGCCATCTACGGGCCTCCATGGGCACCAGGCATACATGTGATACACATACAGACAGACAAAACCTCATACACATAAAATAAAAATAATTAAATCTTATAAATTAGTAAATAAAATCTTCATTAAAAATGCTTTAAGAGCTATGAAATAACATGCTGCATATAGATTTGGGTAGTAAAAAGCAGTGAAATCTGTTGCATGGGGATGTTTAAGTATAGAGCTTTGTGTAGCTTTCCAGAAAATCCCATTGGAATCAGCAAAGGAGTAAGGACTGGGCATTTAGCCCTTTTGATTAGTAACTTTTCTTTCACTGTGATAAAACACCAAGACCAAGGCAGCTGATAGAAAGGAGGAAAAACCCAGATCCAGACAGGTGCCTCTTTGCTTTTTATCTGAGGTATATATAGATTTTTTAAAATAGTAACTGAGGATCTGAACAAAATCTTTTATAATTTTGAGTGGACTAAGAACAGAAGATAAGGGTCAGCTCCAACCAAGAGTGGGAAAGGGGGCTGGTGAGCCCACTATTACTCCAACAGAGGGCCTGCTGGGCTGTGTTTTCAACACAAGGGTTACGCGGACATAGGTGAAGCCTTGCTTAAGCTTCAAATCATGACAATCGCCAAAACAGAGTTGGGTTGATTCTATATCGTGTCTTATTATAAGCATGCCTACGTGCCTTCCTACACAAGTTTAATTCTCTCTGGAGGAACATTATATAATCCTCAACCTCAACTTGTCACCAGAAGCAGGAAATATAGCTAAAGGTTGCTGCAGTGTGGCCTGAGGAACCTGGGGCTGGGCAAGGCTGCTGCTTGGTGCAGCCAGTCTGCCCAGAAACAGCGTTCAAGATGGAGTGGAGCAAACTTAGCAAGCTTATTGATTAAACAGAAAGACAAGACCTACGCAAAGAAAGTCAAGTGTGGGTGTTAGGAGAGGGTGCCCTGAGTGCCTCATAAGTAGCAGGCTACATGCTTTGGGGCTTTAATGGAATCTGCAACTAAGGTGAGATAGTAGGGAAAGCCTTTTTCTTATCCTCAGTTTCAGCCTTGAAAGACTTTTGTGCACTCTGTGCAGGTCCCTAGGTGGAGAAGGGAGTCCTTATGGATACAAACCACTCAAAGGGATTTTTAGCAATAAACAGGGTGACACAGAGGTTAGACAAAAGGCATAGTTCATAAATCATTAACAGCCTCTCTTGGGAAGTGCTGTGGGTTGTCTTTCTGTACTCTGAATATGTGTTGTTCCTATTGGTTAATAAATAAAGCTGCTTTGGCCTATGGCAAGTCAGAATAGATCCTGGTGGGAAATCCAAGCAGAGATACAGGGAGAAAAGGGTGGAGTCGGGGAGAAGCCAGTGAGCCACCCAAGAAGCAAGATGTGAAAGTACCAGTAAGCCACTGGCCACGTGGTGATACATAGATTAATAGAAATGGGTTAATTTAAGATGTGAGAACTAGCTAGCAAGAAGCCTGAGCCATAGGCCAAATAATTTGAAATTAACATTAAGCCTCTGAGTGGTTATTCCGGAACAGGTGGGCAGGAGAGATTCGTCTGGCTACAGGGAAGTGTGTCAGAAAGAGTAGTACAGTCCTTCCCAGGCATCGACCAGGGAGAGGTGGAAATTAGACAAGTCGAGTGAGAGGACACTTTCCTCTCAGGTGTCCCCTTTATTTCCTGACTCTGCTGCCCTGAAATGTTTTCTGTAACTTTTTTTTCCCAATAACATCCAGTGTATAACATAAATAATCAAGTATGCAAGGAGATAAGGCGGCATGAACAATAAGAACAAAACAAGCAAGAAAATAGACTACAGGAACAGGGCTAGAAGATTCTGAATGCTGGAGCTATCAGACACAGACTTAAGGTTAATGCTACATAACCGACTTTCCCAAAATCCATTGGGTTTTGTCCTATAAGCTCAGACACCACAGCACTAGATTTAGTTCACTCTTCAGAGTTGAGGTCTGTGGTGCTGATTGGAGCCGCCTGGCTCATCCCTGTGGCCGGCTGCTGAGTGCACGAGAGATCTCCTTTACATTTTGCTGTGTGGCACAGTGTACAGGAAGGAGCCTCGGCTGCCACTGCTTGCCTCTGCTCCACATGGCCTCTCATCCCCCAAGGATCAGCCGAGGCGCTGACGCAAAAGTCACGTGATATTCATAGGTAAGCCTCCCTCTGGACAGGTGCTTTTGCCAGTGCCAATTTCACCAAAGCAGAGCCAAGGAGAGGAGACGTGAGGAGAGAAGTCGTAAAGTTCTATCACCAACGAGTGCATTACACTTGTAGAAGAGGGGAATTTGTAATGATCTGTTCCATGTACCAGCCTCCCCAAGGGCTTGCACAGAGGAAACCTCTGGGCGTGTCTCTCCCAGAAACTATCTGTTCAGAATAGCCACTCACTCCAAAGACAGTACGTCAGTGTGTAAAAGGGGAAGCTGCTCCCACTCATGCTACGCCATGGAGGGAAGATGACTGGGATTCTAGAACTGTGAGGCAGTGTACTGACTAGGTCTGGCCTAGTCAACCAAGGCAGTTGCCATAAGAAAAGAAAAAGCTAATTGCTATAACCTGGTGGGCATGGTGAAGCATGCCCTGTGTTCACTTACCAACCAGGAGAATGGGATCATCCTATGTGGAAGCCTCAGAATGACAGCCTGTGTGACAGCTTTGCACCAGTCAGCAAGTGAGGACGTACGTGTTTCACTGGAACCAATGACTGACTGTATTGCCACACAGCTTATGGAGATGTTTAGCTTAACATATATATATATATATATATGGTTAATATTTAATCATTAAAATATGCCTCAACATGTATAAAATGTGTCAAGTTGTAGACCTGTAAATTGTAAATATCTATATATATGTAAGTTACATTTTAAAAAACTCTTCTGGGTTCATCATAAGAATGCCAAGGACACACAGAGTTCTTGTGATTTTTGTGAAGGTAACATTACCATGGGACCCAAGGGACTTAAATTCTAGTTCCTATGCTGCAACTAGTTTTGTGAGCTGAGAAGAACTGTAGGCTTTGAGTCCCAGTGAGTCACCTGTGAAATAAGGGGTTATGCTAAATTTTACCTAAAAACACAATTTAATCTTGTTGTGATCTGTCTGATTTGATGATGTGCCAGCAGGGCCATTGATATGGAAAAGAGGACAAGACACAAGCACTACCTATCTTTGTGGTGTTTACAACATTGCAACAACACAGAAAGTACAAACAGACAAACACACAAGCAGAAACGCCATAGAATCTGTGCTCTCCGACAGGAATAACAGCAGAAAATAGTGGTATTGGGGATGGAACCTAGAAATCATAGAAGATAAATAGATGTTAGGTGGGCAATGCACAGAGGGAGAAGCATACATCAGGAGGATTATCAGGCTATGGGAGACGTAGTGGCTGATTTAAAGAAAACAAGACTTTCACAGGGCCTGAAAACAAGAGTAGACTTAAGGAACATGGCCCTCAGCCTTGCTGACCCATTCACAAATACACATCAATGACGGGCAGTGAGGGTGTGAACACCTCCCATACTCCTAAAACACATGTAATGATGATGCTTAAGCCTCATCATTAAACTCACCTTAAGAAATAACACAAGATTGTAACACTCCAGCAAGCTACCCTTGGGTGCCAGGGCCTGTCGCACCATCAGCACTTAGATCAAAGAATGGAATTAAGCTGATAAGGCATACACATCTGTCATCCCAGCACTCAGAAGAATGAGGTGGGAGGGTTGTGAGTTCAATACTAGCTTCACTTACACAGTGAGACTCTGTCTTGAGAAAAATCAATGGAAATCTAAATTATTTGCATCAAAAGAGTGAAAATAAAAGCTATAACCAGAAAATGGTACAAATCTGTTCATATTATACTATCCATAGAGGCTGTGCCCTAAAATTATCCCATACGTAATATTACCCTGACACATGAAGTTACTGGTCCTTCATTAAATTGCTCATTTGCTAGAAACTTGGGATACTGGATGGACAACATGGCAGAGTCCATTGGGCAAGAGCTTGCTACCACATGGCCCCTTCCTTCTCATCTATAAATACTCTCAGGTAACGAACGCATGACCTGTAGCTATTAAATCTCTTCTCTTCACCCTGTCGCTTATGTTTCTTATTACTGGGAAGTTGTTTAACAAGATACCTACATGTGAAGTCTCCATACTTTTGTTGTCTTCTAACTGTGAGACCGTAGACAACCGAAACTAAATTGAAGATGCTATTGACTGTGCTAGGGTCTGCCCTAGGTTCTTGCACACAGCCCTAACTCCTAATGTGGCTATATTACTTCTGAGGAAATTGTTGATATAAATGATGTCTTAATTACAGGGCTCTGGTCTGATAGGATCACTTCTTACTTGAAAACCTCTCAATCATGGACTCTCAGCCTCTGAGAGGAGGAACCAGGAGGAAAAAAAGGTTCTTTAAGCCCCTCAGTTTACAGTCCTCTGTGGTAGCAGCCTGGACAGATAATAGCGTCCACCTGCTTGGTGTTCAACCTGCTGTGACTTCCTGGGTGGTTTTTCTCTTTCCATGGTTACAAGTCTGCAATGAGCCTTAAAGTGGCTAAGGTCAGGAGTCAGCAGGACAGGGGCACTCTAGAGGAGAAATTCAAAAAATAAAAGAGGCTGATACGATGAAGTCTTAGGGGGTTCCTAGGAGGTGACATTTGAGTTAGGTCTGAGTGAGGAGGAACCAGCTGTTTAAAGTAGTGAGGGAAGATGGGCCCATACAAGAGCCCCTGTGAAGGACATGAGCTTGGCACCCTGGCTTCCTGTAGCTGCTTTTAACAAGTTGCCCCACATAAAATATTAAGGGCAACCTCAGTGTCTTACAATAGCACGCATTGATTATCGCCCAGATGGAGTTAATGATGTACCTCCTGCTTTAACCTCTTCCAGAATATAAGGCTCAAGAAGTGAAGAGCCTTGTCCATCTAATTCCTGTTGTATCCTCAGAGCCTAAAGCATAAGACTGAATATCTGTTGACTACTTCTCTAACTGAATGCAAAGCATAATGAAATTTCATGGTGCTTACACTTGACTAGATTAATAAAATATATGAGTGTATTTAAAAGGTCATATCAAGTAGGGAAAAGGCAAGATATAAACTACATATAAACATAAGGAGAAAAATGACAGGGAGAAAATATTTGCAAATATTAGTATTGGCTCCAGGATGGCCGTGAGTGGGTTTCTTCCTCAGTTTCCACCCCCTTCCATGCATTTCCCATTTTTTCTGTAATGGGCATCTTTTCCCTTTATAATATCTGGAGCTCTGGATTGTAAATAATCCTACCAAGTGATATCAGGTGATAGCTAACTCCTTCCTGAGTACTGCTTCCCACTCGGGAGCCTCATCAAGCTCCAAGACAGTTTCTGGTATAGCATCTCTCATGTCTTCTCTCCCCCTTCCCTCCCTGGAGCCTCCCTTCTTATGACAGGGAACAGGAATAATGGATAGAAACACTTGTATATTCTGTATTATAAAGACACACTTAAACTCAATATTATTATAAGGAATCTCCATTTCATGTCATTAATAGCATGTCCACACTGTCAATGGACTGTTGGTTCTGAGTTACCTTCCCCCTCTCCCAGCCCAGATGCCCTTGGATATCAGCAGAAACCAAACTCCACATTTCAAGGGCCTGAGCCCACACATCCGGAGAGTGACAGAAGAATGCAAGGGATGACAGTGACTGACCACAGACATCATAAGCCTCCAAAATGGGGCTGACCCTCTGACCAGAGGGCAAGCCTGAGCTCTGAGTGACTGGCTGCCTTTGTTCCCTCCTCCCTTCTATGTAACCTTATGGCTACAAGACAGTTCTCCAGGAAAGAAATCCACCATCTTCTCAGGTTGCCAGTTCTCTGTGTCTAGCAGTTTTGGAGTCAATTCTTGTCTCTGGTTATTGGCTTCTCAACTGATAGGTATCACAAGTGAATTTTAGTTTCACTTAGGGTCTGTAGCCTCAGGAGTCTTTTCTTATTGCCTTGAGGTTGCATTTCGGACATATTTGTACATTAGTACAATATCATTCTATTAGGTTTCCCCATTAATTGAGCCTCTGTACCCCACAAAATGCAGTGAGTCCAGTTGAATGGAGTAGTTGAAGCTAGCAGAGGGTAGTTTTAAACATAAGCCACACCCTTCTCAGAGGAACACCAGATTACAGAAAACACACCCCTCCTCTGTCCTCCTCCTCCATATCAATCATGTTTGCTCCTGCTGTGCCTGCATATCTTCCCCGATGATGGTCAGGGTCAGCTTCTTCCCTTCCTTCAAGGCTGGTTCAAATGGCCTAGTGGGGGTCTTATATGGTCACTGAGAGAATGATATACAAGAGAACCTTGCTCAAAATCTACAAAATTGTTGTATGAAAAACACCAGTTGGCACTTCAGAGTCTGAAGGTGATGGGTGGTTCATGATAACTCTAACACACCCTTTGGTGGAGATTTAAGATGTTAATGAGACACTCCATGTCTGGAATTGTATATATATTATATTATTATTGTAAATGTATTACTACATGTAATGGAGCATGCATAAGAAAGCCTGTACTGTGCTGTGCTGTGCTGACCCAATGACCAAAACACCTTTAGAGCCCTTATGCTTTGTGCATATGAGTCAATGCTGTGGAATAATCCTTCTATACACTGTGTGAATATAGGTTGCTATATATGTTGCTATGATTGGTTTAATAAACAAGCTGACTGGCCAGTAGCTGAACAGGATAAAGCTAGGTAGGAAAGCCAAACTGGGAATGATTCAATGAGGAGGAGCAGAGTCAGGAGTTGTCAGCCAGATGCAGAGGGAGCAGGAGTTGAACGTGTCATGCTAATAAAGGTACCGCCATGTGGCAGAGTGTAAATAAGGAATATGGGTTAACTTAAAATGTAAGAGTTAGTTAGTAATAAGCCTGAGCTATTGGCCGAGCATTTACAATTAATCTAAGTCTCTGTGTGGTAATTTGGAAGCAGTTCCTGGGACAAGAAAACTCTGCCTACAGGTCCATCTGATAAACTCTTTCTCCCTGTTCAGGTCCACTTCCTCCTTTGGAGGAAGTATCATTTTCTAATAAGCTGTCCCTGTTTTTGGTACTATTTGTATGCCACTATCCAATTCCTTGTTCTGGGAGAGAAGGAACCTGTAACCCTCCCAGAGGTGCCCAGTGAGCCTGATATCCTCCACTGTCGGTCACTTCTATGAAAAAATAATTCCTGCTCATAACTCTGCACCCATCTCCTCCACAGACTTCATTCTTAGCCACAGTACTTACAACATGCTGATGTAGTAATTATCATGTGGCCCTTTTTCAGTGAAAGGACTTTTGAGTGACAGCAGAAATCTTGTTTTGCTCTTTCCCAAAAGCTGAGAACAGTACCAGTGGTGTAAAACTCAACAAGTATTTTTAAGTGAACAAATTACAGGCCGGGCGGTGGTGGCGCACGCCTTTAATCCCAGCACTCGGGAGGCAGAGGCAGGCGGATCTCTGTGAGTTCGAGGCCAGCCTGGGCT
>LZPO01036941.1:0-11247 GCA_001675575.1 Neotoma lepida | reverse complement strand
ACTCAGGGCAAATCATAGAGGGGGGGGGGTGGAAAGAATGTGAGAGCCAATGATAGGCAGCGCTGTGACATACTGCCCTCTGGATATGACGTGGCTGTTGTGAGCATGAACTCATAGTAGCTGTGGTTACCTATATAAGACCTTCACAAGATCCAACCAGTTAAAACTTTATTTTCACTTCAAAAACTAGAGAGCCCAGAAATAAAGCCATGAATAACCATCATCCAATCTTTTGACCATCATGTAAAGAACTTAATGAGGAGAGGGTAGTCTTTTCAGTAAACAATGTTCGTAAAGTGGGTATTCACAGTAAAGGACAAAATCAAATCCTTGTATCATACTATACACAAAAGTTAGAATAGAACAGAGAAGATTTTTAAAAGAATACCTCAAATAATATAACACACACACACACACATCAAAAAATAAATAAATAAAAATAAAAAATAAAAAAAACTTAGGGGAAAAATTTGTGCTTTGGCCTTGGCAATTTACTGTTGTATAGGACACAAAAAGCTATGAGTAGCAAAAGTGAAACCACACAAGTATAAGTCCATCACACAGAAAAGTGTTAGGTGGTGACACCAAGGAAACTCTAACTGGGATGAAAAGGCAGCTGTGAAGCAGGATAAAGTCATTGTAAGCCATATTGCAACCCATGACAAAATATATAAAGAACTTCAACAATTGAATGGCAAAAAAGGAAAGCAGAGGTAAGGGAGAATAGAAAGGCAGGGTTGGGGATGAAATATTTTTAAATGGAAAAAGAAACAACCAAATGGGCATTTCTCTAATGATATACACATGGCCATCCATCTGGCATGGCATATGAAGAGGTGCTCAACATCATTAACCATCAGGGAAATGAATGTCAAAGCCACACGAACTCTTAATTCAGCTCTGTTAGGCAGGTTACCACAGAAGAAAGAGATAACAAAACGCTGATATGAATATGGAGGAAAATCATCTGTTTTGCACAGTTGGTAAAAATTGCTGTAAAGTTTTATCTCCTGGACGTGATGAGGATGTTCACCCATGGACTTTCAATGGCTGTAGTTGCCTGCACAACACCTGCACAAGATCAAACTGGTTCACATTCCAACATGAATGGTGAAGTGCTCACAAAGCCCTACTCCCAGCTGAAGAGCTACAAGTCACCAAAGTCTGCTAGAGAAAAAGTCAGTTTTCTTTGAGGATGTGTCCCCTGGTAGGGTCCATCCCCCTTACATGGCAAATATTGATTGGACTCTAAGTTATTTAAAAAGAAAATAAAGGAGGCTATGAGGTTGGGAAGGTGATGAGAGGGATGTGGAAAGAGATGAAGGTTGCGAGTGAGGAGTAGATATGATCAAAATACATGTGTGTGTGTGTATGTATAAAAATAATAAAGAAAAAGAGATCATAAATTTGAAAATGAGTGGGTAAGGGATGGGAGGAATTGGAGGAGAGAAAGGAAAGGGTAGAATGATGTAAATATAGAATTCATGCATGAAATTCTCAAAATAATAAAACATTTTAACTTTAAAAATATATTGTATTCATGTATGAAATACTCAGAAAATACATAAATAAAATTAAAAGATATTTAAGGTTTGTAAATTGGTACCACTCTTTTGTAAAAGCAACATGGAGATTACTCAAAATATAGAAACACCATGGTATCCAGCAATTGTGTCAGGTTGTACAGGAAGAAACTGAAACTGGCATTTGAAGAATAGTGGTGCTCCTACATTCATTGCCACACTATTCTCACATGAGCTGGCACATGAATGTGGTCTCACTGTCCATAGACAGATGGACTGATAAAGAAAGTGTGATTTAACACACAATACAATATATTTTGGCTTTAAAGGGAGGTAAGCCTATCATTTTCAACAACCTGTAGAATATGAAGCTAAGTGAAGTGAGTCTGACACAGAGCAAGTACTACATGATATCAATTACATGATAAAACCAAAACAGCAAAGCTCATATAAGCAGATGGTGTGGCTTCCAGTGCTGCTGCAGATTGGAGATGGGTATTACCATTGTCTAAATTGACTGTACAGGATGAATAAGAAATCAAAATACTATATAGTACAATGTCTATAGTTATACTATATGCATAAAATGTTGGTATTATAATAGATCTTATATTAAATGTTCTTATTACTAGAAATTAAGATTTTGGAGATAATTAGACAGTGCCATAGAGTCTGGTGATGGTGTCACAGATGTAATATACCTCCAAGCTCTTCAAGTTGTATAAGATTAATTATGTATAGTTTCTCCTATGTCAACAAATGATAGGTGACAAATAGATGATAGATGATAGTTAGATAATAACATATTTTATATGGATACAAAGACAGAGAGACAGATAAAAATAATGTTTCATAAGGAAGCATACAACCAGGTTGTTGTTACTGTAAGCAAACAAGTCTCTGTCTGTCTCTCTGTCTCTCTGTGTGTCTCTGTCTCTGTCTTCTCTCTCTCTCTCTCACTCACTCACTCTCTCACTCTCTCTCTCCTCATTCCTTACCTCCTATGAAAATCTCAGTTTCATAATTATGGGATTAAACAAAAGCCCTTCTTCTGTTATTGAAAATCCCCTCCAATGAAATCCCAAAACTCCAAACTTTAGACAACTTAGAGCTTTCTCCATTCCCAGCTGAACATTCAGTGGATCATTCAGCACCTGTCAGATCAGCACATCTCACTTTCCTAGAACTACAGGGTCTCAAATAGTGAGTGGGAAGTTAAGGAGATGGAGTATATAAGGAGAGAAAATGGAACTTTGGTAACATTTCCCATCCCCATCCCCAGCTCTGCTGATCTGCTGAAGTGCATTCCTGTACCACAAAGTTCAGAAGTCCAGGCCATTATCAGAGCCTTCTTGATTTGGGGCCAGCTGGGAAAGCTTCAACCCAAGTGTCCAACTTTAAACTTTTAGAATTTGAGTCTTTTACTCCTCAATTTAGGAGAGTTTATGTAAGTTCTTTAAATGTCATCTTGAAGTTCTCTTTGCTTGGCATGAGTTGTAGGGGCAAACATGTGCCTATGTTTGGATGGAGAATGGAAGGAGGACTCACAGCTCCCTGGTAAACTTTTTTCTGAATAGTCCTCTCTCTTTTATCCTACTTGCCTTTCCCAATCCTGAGGCTGAAATGGTGTTGAGCAAGTAGAAATGTGTTTGCATTCCTATGGTATGTGGTAATATCAAGGACAATTGTATTGTCATTGGCCTTGAAGTTCTCTATGAAATAGGGAACATTTTATACTCTTTGCCTTAAACTTTAGAAAAAATGATTGTTCCATCATTTTAGTTGCACTTGTGTGGTTATAAAGCTCCCTAGCATCTTACAGTTTGGAAAATGTAGACTAAGAAATTTGTGGCTATAATGCTGGCATGGGTTCCTAGCAGAAAGATTTATCTAATTAATTCAGATTTACTGGAAACAGGAAAGCACGATTATACAACAACTGTTCTGGGCTGCTAATAATGTTGGAGGATGGGGAACATTTAAGACATAATTGTCCTGTGTATAGAAATTACCAAGGACCCTAACCTCACCGTTGGGAAACTAGCCAGTTTACTCACCCAGATCCATGTGCTAAGACTCAATAAGTCTTTACAGAGCTTCTAAGGAAGCCAAACTAAGTGTCTCTCCTACAATGAAATTTAAAGAGTTCTCACCTTGGACAGATGAGCCTGCATACCATCACCAAGCATTGTCTAAACTTTAACCCCAGCATACTCTTCATCCACATGCCTTGAGCAGTTACAATCTGAAAATCACAAATGGTGGTCTCAAATCTAATTTATTTACCTTAAATAAAGTTACTGATGTTCTCTCCATGTATGTGACATATGATCTGTATTTAAGAATTTCTCAAAAAGAGGGCTCCTTTTCCCACCTCTCCAAGGCATTTATGCTCTAGTTCCTGGGCACAGTTTAAGCAATTGTGATCATAACATATACACAGTCCATAAACCTCTTCTTTCATAGAGTTATAACACGAGCTCTTTCCATATTCTGTAGGGTCTTTATGAATGCCATGTCAAAGGACTCATCCATAAATATCACCCAGAATAAATACCACCAAATGTTAGGAAACACAGAGATTGCTCAAAGCCCACTGAAAATGGTTAACTCTAGAGGCTGTCTTCCTGAGAAAAACTATGAGAAAAAAATATACACAGATGGAAGCTTCAAAATTTATATTTTGGTATTTATTTTTTGAGGCAGAGTACAAGTTCTGAAGGGAATGAGGAATCCAGTTCTCACCACGGTCCAGCACTTTCTCCCAGAAGAAAGTTGAATCAAAAAAGTGCCCTGCCAGACCAATTCCTGCCAGTGTCTCAAAGCCAAGGACAGCGTCTTCTCCAAATATTTTGCTTTAAAGTCAACTGAAAGTCAAGCTTTAAAAATAGCATGTGGCATTTTGCAAACCTAATTAGGCTCCTCTGAGATGTTCATGGGCACACTGAGTACCATCAGCCCGATTTGGACAGACAGGAAGTAGGAGGAGTGGGAGTAAAATAATCCACCTGTGAGCTTCCAGGCAGTGAAAAGTCAAGCTTTGATGGGTCTCAGTGGGACAAGCCGACAGATAGCCCGCTGACTACTAGCTCACCAGCTTGAAGGAAAGCAGAGGTGAGGCTCAGGGACAGCTTTCAGCAAGAGCTGTGACTTGCAGAAAATGTGTGCTGCACTCTGTCTCTGATAGTCTCCAGACTTTAGCCAAAAAGGTCCTCATCTCCCTTCTCCTCCTCTCTATTTCAAGATGAGCTCTCTAGAAGACCAAATCTTATTGGTTCTTTTTGTCAGAGGCAAGGCTTGTGAGATCCTAAGCCATGTATCTAAGTCTCTATGTTATTGAATGAATTCTAGACAGCTGCAGAGATCCTTCTGGAAAGTGACTGTCCTCTGGCAGAGCCTTGTTATATTTCAATGTTTCTCAGTTCTTCATTTTCTGAAAAAGTTTTCAAGTAGATTTCCTGTCACAACACAAACATTTGACATGTCTATACAACATCCTTTAAGATATAAAAGGGATCAAGATGCATGATGTGAAAGACATAAAGACAAAATAAAAAGAAAGGTTAAAAAAAAGATACAAAAAACAAGAGACTAGGGAGATAAGAGTGTTTGCACAAACATGAAGATTTGCATTTGAATCTCCAGTACCCATATAAAAAGCCATACACTAATGTATGTGCATATAATCCTAGACTTGGGAAGAAGAGACTGGTGTATCCTAGCAGCTTGCTGGCAAGCCAGAACCACTGAAATGACAAGCTTAGCTTTCAGTTCAGTGAGAGAGTTTGTCTCAAAGGAATAAAGTAGAGTGCAATAAAGAAGACATCCTATGTCCTACTCTGGCATCTGCATACATGCACACAGGCATACATCATCATACTCATGTGTACTCACCACAAACACACATTCACACACAGTATGCAAGATTAATATTATCATAAAATATGTTAAATGATTTGTGACCATAACTTAGCATACATATTTTCTGAATGGAAAAGGAAACCAAATATTCATAAAACTTCCTATTGAATCACAATAACTAAATCATGTGTGATAAAGCATAATATAGATAAAGTAAAGAAATGACTATTTCTGAATATGTGGAAATATAAAGAAATACACAAGGAACAGCAATACACCTCAAGGCTGTTAGCAATTAAAAGCTATGGCTGTCTCTGGGAGCAAATCAGTAAGAGTTGTGGCTCAGTGACAGCAAGACCTTCCCACCTGGAACTATGGCTTTACTAAGAGATGGTAGCCATTGCCTGACTATAACCCTGAAGGAAAACAGGGGGATAAATACCCCAGCTATCTCACTACCTTCCAATCTTCTGTCAATAACTTTCATTGCCTGAACCCAAAAGGAATCCAACAATCCCTGGAGTTTAGCAAACAAGAATGATGGAAGAGAGTAGAGAGTATATCTGAAGAAACAAAGGAAGAATGTTCAGTGAAATCCACCATTCTTATGCCATCCCCACCTCATTTGGTTATTTCATTCATTTTTGTGGTTGAGATGGAAAACCTACATCCTTACCTGACACAACACATCAAATTCCATCAGCTATTATATCACCAATGACAGTATCAGTTCAGTCATATTCCCACCTTAAACCTAAAATACAATCCCACTAGTATTCTTCCTATAAAGTAGTGGGAGGAGGGAGAAAGCAAAGAAATAATTAACTCACCTACATGTTTGTTTCTATACTTCACAGTTCTCTGGTGTTATCACTAATAAGTTGATAACCAAGACTTCCTTCTTTCACTATTATATCACACTTATTATATAGGCTATCTCCTATATATTCAATAAATGGGATGACTCACCGTACTAGGAAACTCTAGTACAGTGGTTCTCAACCTTCCTAATGTTGCAACCCTTTAATACAATTCCACATCGTGTAAATGTAACTTGTTCTCTTTATCCATTCCTCAGTTGATGGAAACAGACCCAGACTCACAGCCAAACATTAGACAGAGCTCAGGGAATCTGGAAGAAAAGGTGGAGAAAGGATTGTAGGAGCCAGAGGGGTCAAGGACACCACAATCAACTAATCTAGGCTCTAGGGGATCACAGAGACTGAATCAACAACCAGGGAGCCTGCATGGGACTGACCTAGGCACTCTGCATATTTGTAACAGTTTGTAGCTTGGTCCCCTTGTGGGACTACTAACAGTGGGTGAAGGGACTGTCTCTGAGTCTTTTT
The DNA here is from genome assembly GCA_001675575.1 of Neotoma lepida. Lineage (NCBI taxonomy): Eukaryota > Metazoa > Chordata > Mammalia > Rodentia > Cricetidae > Neotoma > Neotoma lepida. The sequence continues at coordinate 4,514 of LZPO01036941.1, read as the reverse complement.
CTGGCTTTAGGAACCCTACTCCTTTTCAGAATTTTTGAGGTCCAGCCTCTTAATTTCCTTCCCAGGGGCCCAGGAGAGACGCTATCAATGGCATGGGAATGAATCTAGATACACGGAGCTCTTTCATCCAACTTGTTTATTCACCTGCCACCATCATTCAGCTACCATAATTCTGCCCAGTTCTCTCAGACCAGTCTATATCTTTCCCAAAACAGTAACATCTTCATGTTTACTATATAACACAAGAATTGCAAGGTCCCCACCAGAAGCTTCCTGGCAACTTCATTTGCACCCAAAAGGGGGAGAGAACAAGGGTGGAGTTAGATAGGAGCTGGAATAAATCAGAGAAGGAATTCATATGCTAGAAATATATCCTTACTGTGATTAGGTGAAAACAATACGAGTCTATCATAAATGTGCTCAAACTACAAACTTACAGGTGATAGGGTAAAGAAATCTGTAAGTCACTAAAAATAAAATTGCCACTATTTTTCTCTGCTACCAGTTTTGTGACAGGACGGTGGAGGAGTACTGATAGCTAGTCAATCTGCATCATAGCTTGAAGCACCTGGTGAGAAGAAATCCCTTTGTTCTAAGAAGCTACTCTGGGGCAGTGAGAAAGGGGTGGAGATCTGAACTTGATTTGCACAAGAAGCAAAGTTGTGTACCTAGGGGGCCAGGCACTTTCCCTGGGAGCCAGGTTGTCTCTGAAAGGACATTTTATCTTAGTTCAGGGGCTTCAGGCACCTAACAGGTGGTCTGGTAGCTATTCTGTTCCTTGCTTGTCCTTCAGTGCTTGTTTGGGGCTGGCCCTGTCTTCGGATGTAGCTAAAAAGGATATTTGCAAAAGGCAGATACCCAATTCAAATGCTAGAAAGGGAGCCAGGAGCTCAGAGGCAGAAGGCTCTGTCTATGTGACTTTATCCAAATACTTTGAGAGTATATGCTCAAGATGGAGGCACACACACACACACACACACACACACACACACACACACACACACATGTTCTAGGAGAATTATGAGCACAAGGAATTCATAGCAAGGTGCAGCTGAATATTAAAGCTGTATAACACCAAATATTCTGTGATAAATGGCTTCCCATTTGACGAACCCTTGGTCAGTCAAAGTATAGCTTATTATATACAACTGGACTTCATATATCATATTCTTGTGGCTCATGACTCCTCATACTAGGTCACCTTGCCCAGCCTTAATACATGGGGAGGTACTTAGTCTTATTGCAACTTGATATGCCACGTTTTTTTGATATCCATGTTTTTGATACCTCTGCCAATATAGCAAGTGCTCTTAACTGCTGAGCACCAGACTATTAAGAACTTTGATGTCTATCTGAGAGCTCTGACTCTTCTGGTTCTTTTGTCCTGTGTTATGATATGCTTGTGTTTAATGCCTTATGAGGGTCCTGTCAAAAAGGCCAGTCACATGGGGGAACCAAGATGCCCAGTATAGCCATTGTAGACTGCTGAAAGCCACATGAGTAAACTTACAAGAGGATCCTTCCTTAGTTAGGTCTTCAGATGAGGCTCTAATTCCAACAGACAGTGATTGCAGCCTCATGAGATTCCCAGAAACAAAGTCAGCTGATAAATGCTTGTGGTTTCAAATCACAACAGTTCAACTTAACCTACTATGTAGTAATAGACAAATGAAAAACAGACTAAAGCCAGTGGAGTGATGGAAGACACAGCAAAACCAGGAAAGTGCTGCTAGAAGATGCCCCGGACATTTTAGAGGGGGAACATTGTAAAAGGTTCTTGCCTTCATAGGAAATTTTCTGACTCCAGCCCCATAGCACATATGTATTCCTGGTTATAACCCTCTCACATACTCCCTTTAACATAGTCTTTTGCCATGGTGCACCTCCTCAGAGGCCCAGATGACAGGGCTATCTGATCCTAAATTTGAACTTCCAGAGCCAAAATAAATTTCCCTTTGCTTTATTAGTAGCATACATTGGGTATTTCTTTATACTGATGCAAAGCCAACTTACTCCAGCATACATACTCTCACTCCATTCCATTCATCTTGCCTCACACATCTGAGATTAGAGAAGAAGTAGCACCATAAAGGGGGTAGGACACTAAATTACAACATATATTGTGTCCTCATAAGATGTTTCTTAGTTTGCATCTAAAGTGATGTGTTGAATGGGCATTCAGTCAGTTTATCAAGTAAGTTTCTCCTCAGAGACAGAGCCCAATGGATGCAAATCCATATATATATATATTTATTTTATAATGAAATAAATTCTTCAGGCAGAGGAAAGAAGTATGGGCCACAATAGAAATCAATAGTGCATTTATACAGGTCCACCACTGGAGGTACCCACCAAAGCATTACAGGCAGGGATGACAAGTTTATGTTTAAAATATCTATATATCTATAGGTAGACATGAAAACACACATACCTCCTTGAAGACAAATTTCTACCTACTTTACAAGGAAAGAAATCTGAAGTATCAACCTACATTAAGGTAACTGGCTTGTTCCCTAAGGAAAAATGCCCTATCAGAAGTTTATTGCTAGGCTCTGTTGCTGGCAAATTGGATATTCAGCAACGGCTGTAACAAAATAAGCTATCATGAAAGAAAGTCCTTCTTATTAAGCCTAAGTCTGAAAACTATAGATGCTCACCTAGTATGGGTGGCTCTTTGTTGTTCAAAGTGCAAAATTCAGCTACTTGCCTCTCACTATTAAGGAGACTGTATTTCAGAATACCATATGCAAAGAAACTTCCTCAATATATCAGAATCCCAGAATCCTAACTTGGTTGTTTTTCTCTGATCCTCTGGCACATGAGTCTCATAAAGTATATAAATTGGTTCTTGGCTCACAGAGTCCAATTAGCTTCAGGTTTTCAATGCCATGGACTAGCATGATGCTCTGTGGGATTTCAACACTATCAAATTACTTCAGGGCAGTATTAAGATAATAAGCAGGGAAGCTTCCACAATCACATGGTAGGAGGAAAAAAACTCCTATCTTAACCACATGAAGGCAATTGCTTCTGATTACCTTTATAAATTAATATTTGAAAAGAAGTAAAGCGTTTTGTAGATCAACAACTCTACTGGATGCCAACAGCTAGGCTGACTTGTTTCAGCAACTATTCCTCCTCTCCAACCACAGCTGCAGTTGGCAACACTGCCTGACTATGTTTGTAGTAATTCACAGTGTCCAAGGCCACCACGATTTGCCACTGGGCAAGGAGTCATATTAAATAAGGAATCACTAACCCTGAACTATGAAGTCCTTTTATGCTGACATTTATGTCCACAATTCAACTTTTGCTATAGCATTGTTTCATTTTTTGAAGAAGGGTTGGGCAATTCCTTCTATCAAAATACACTTCACTTAATGAGCCAGCTAACCACAGTTGGATTGATTCCATCACACTAAGTATATTGACCCCTGGTCACATTCTCAATTTTGTATTGCTGAGTAACAAATTACCAAAAAGTTTGTAGGCTAAAACAAGTCTTATTTATTATCTCACAGTCCTGCAGAAATTTCAGGATAGCTGATGTGTACTCTCTGCTTGGAGTCTCCCAAGTGCAAAGTCAAGATGTTGGATAGGCTGGGCTCCTATCTGGAAGCCTCCAGAAATCACTCTTGCAAGGCAGTGCAGATGGTTGAAAGAACATAGTAATTTGCAACAAGAACACAGAGACCTTCAATACATCTTGGGACTGTGCTCTACTTCTCAAGAACCCCTTCACTGAGTTGAGGGTATAGTTCAGTGGCATGGTGTTTACCTGGCGTATATCAAGCTCTGGGCTCAATATCCAGGTTTAAAAATAAAAAGGCCCCTACCTTCTTTGTTATATGCATTCCACATCTTCAAACACAGCAATGGCACCTGCCACTCCCCTTTCTCTTACTGCTGATTTCTGTCAGCATCCAGACTAACTAGTCTGTCCAGTTAGGTTTCTAATGCTGTAATAAAGACCACACTAAAAACCAACTGGGGAAGGGAAGGGCTTCGTTCCACTGACAAAATCTGGTGATAGGTAAGTCTTGGTATGAGTCAATCTTATAGGAGGTAGTCATTGAAGGAAGTCAGGGCAGGAACTCAGGCAAGGCACCTAAAGGCAGGAACTGAAGCAGAGGCCATGGAGGAACACACTCCTTACTGGCTTGCTCCCCATGGCTTGCTCAGCCTGCTTTATTTTACAACTTATTACCACCTGCCCAGGGATGGCATCACCCAGAGTGGGCTTAGTCCTCCCATAGCAATCATTAATCAAGGAAGTCCCCACAGGTTTGCCTATATGCCAATTTGTTGGAGGCATTTTCTCAGTTGGGATTCCCTCTTCCCAGATGACCCTAACTTGTATCAAGGTAACCAATAACTAACTGGTATAAGCTCTAAGCTTTAAAAAAAATGTTCAGTGATTACATTAGACCCCTCAGATAATGTCCTTGCCTATCCCCCACCCTGTGGTGCTGAGAATAGATTGAACATAGGATCTTGTGCTTACTACCTACTAG
>LZPO01036940.1:0-11262 GCA_001675575.1 Neotoma lepida | reverse complement strand
TTTTTGAGAGTCAGACAACCACAACTGTAGTTGCCTATGAAACAGACATAATAAGAATGGAGGGGACATGTAGACTTGATTCCTGGCTCAAGCATCCTTGCTTAAAAGTGGAATATCATGCTATAGTGGCAAAATTCTCGGAAAGAACTTTGCTTGTGAGTAAAGTAGGTGCTATCTGTAAAGTGCCAAGCCTGTCTTTCAAATATCCTTCAATAATCTGCTTTTTCTGAAATAATCTAGACAATGTTATTCTGTTTGTAGCCAAGAACCCAGAGCCTCAGTCACTGTCCCTGTCCCTCAATCATTGGCCCTACCCTAGAATACTGTTGTGTAACAATTTCCTTTGAGATTAAAACATTCCATCCAGCAGAGAAGCTCTTTAAACAGGAAAGTAAGCATATCAAAACAGCTTCAGGAAGTCACTAAAATGACCAGATTCACTACTCCCTTCACTTCCAGAGTAAGCAATAAAGCTGTTCAGAGTCCCTCTCAGACAAACCAAGCTGCAAAGAAGACTCTGAGACCAGACCAACTGCCTGGAAAAAGCGTAAACAAGCCGAGCTGCCTGGAAGAGGTTTAGACCAACAGAGTCACTAGAAGGACACTCTTCACTGTGCAGTGTCCTTCAGGTTCTGAGGTTTGTGAGTTGTCACCCATGTTCGGGTAGGCCTTGGTGATACAGCTATCTTTGAGTCATTTCTGCTCCTGTAAGTAACCACTCACCCATATTCCTGTAAGTAACCCCAATAAAATTCTTTGGTTCACTAAGTTGGACTTTAGTGGTATCTATACTTTAATCTATCATGGGTTACCTCTCTGGGATGAGTAGAACTATGTGTTGTAGCTCTCCAGGAAAAGTTTTGTCATACAACAAACACACATATTTCAAAGATCCTACAAAGAACATGTTCAAAGAACACTGAATGAATGAGTGCATTTCAGGGAAAACCTCACTGCATGATTTGCTCTCACTCAATTTGGTTAGCTGAACATACATGGTAGTTGAAGCTGACGAGAGTGTGGTCACTGTTCATGCCATGATAGCTCTTTATCATCCTGATGAATGATGTTGTCGTGTGACTCTAAAGTCTCTTCTGTTATGTTATTGACTAGGCATACCCATGTATACTGTTCCACATTGCTCCCTACTACAATGTGATTTCAGTTAGATGAGCCACATCAGTGCTAGGCAAGCAATAGCATCCCATTTACCAGGCAGGAAGCAGAATCTTTGATCTCTGCCCTTAAGTCTTTTATCATACTCCTGTTTGTCCAAGCATTCAAATGACTGATTAATTGACATATGAAGGTGGCACCAATTTAAGAGTCTGCAGACATTCTAGGTGTATGACCTAGTGAATATACTGACTTCTCAGATGGTAGCTAACTGAATGCGGGTTGTAAACTTAGTATTGCCTGTCTCAGAGTGCTCTCTCACTATGCAGGAGACCACCTAGCCCAATATAAGTGGAGCTGCATAGAAGACACAGTTATAAATATGTTCAGGTAGTAAATAACCCCAGATAGCACAGCTGAGGCTGGGAATGAAAATCAGTTGATAGAAGGGTTTCTTAACATATAAGAAACCCTGAGTTTAATCCTCAGCACCTCACAAAATAGGTGTGATTATGTGCAACTGTAATCCTAGCACTAAGAAAGTGGAGACAGAAAAATCAGAAGTTTAGGTCATCCTTGACTACATAACAAGTTCTAGGCTGGCCTGTGCTACATGAGACCCTTCCTCAAAAAAGGGGAGTGAGAGAAGAAACAAGCAGACCATGACTCACAGTGAAGCAAACTAAGACAGAGGTTTATATAAAGTGTATATACTTATTTCCAAGACTACCATGGGTTTCTTTGTTGGAGTATAAGTAGTCTCTGTGTATATGAGTGTGTGTGTGTGTGTGTGTGTGTGTGTGTGTGTGTAATCTGCATTGCTATTGGTCCCCATGAAAAGCACCTATGTGAATTGAGAGACTGGGAAAAGAGGAGTCCAGAGTGAACAAAAAAGAATAGTAAACTAGTTATGGAAATTCACACACTTGGAAAACATTTCATGGAGACTAAGTATAGTGTTTACATTTTCCCTGAAATATTAGAAAATTTATCATGCAATAACTTATAATGATATACACCACACTGCATTTTCATTGTTATCTTCAAGTACTTTTTGACATCTGATTCCCTATTTAATGTCTTGTCTTCCCAAAGATGGTTCAATTCTTTGGAAATATAGTATATCAACTTTTATTTGGATATCTTCTAAGTATTTTGATTGGGTCACTTGTGAAACAGAAGGAATATGTGATCTTATTTACACTTTACATTGCCATTTTAATGAGATTCAGTAGAATGTCAAAGGTCACACAGAGAAGCAAGCCAAGTACAGCCTGATCACAATATCTGAGTTCTTGACTGCAAATAGGCCTCTCTCCATTTCCAGCATGCTCTCTTTACCTGGGTGTAGTAGATACTTTCTTTCAGTGGGTACTCAATAGGGGTCAACTTTTATGAGTACAAAAATATTAACTGAAGTCCATATGTTCTTCAACATTTTCAAAAAGGTATACCCTATTGTGTTTGGACCTCAATATTTCATCTTGCCCTTTTCACAGTACTAATTATGAGTGATGACTCTGTAAATGGACAGTTCTCTCCCACCTGCAAATTCCTGAATAACAACTCAGAGGCTTATATTAATTAAAAATGTTTGGCCGATGGCTCAGGCTTATTACTAATTAGCTCTTACATTTAAATTAACCCATATTTCTTTTCTATGCTATGCCAGTTGGTTAGTGGCTTGTTACCTTATTTTCTACACATCTTGCTTCCTTAGTGGCTGCCTGGCATCTCCTCGACATTGACCTTCTTCTCCCTGTATCTCCATTTGGATTTCCTTCCCAGCCTTATTCTGCCTCACCATTGGCCAAGCAGCTTTATTTATCAACCAATGAGAGCAACACATATTCACAGCATACAGAAAGACCATACCACAGCATGACTCTAACATTACTTGTCTCTGGAAAGATTATCTGCCTACATTTAGGCAGTTACTTTAGTTTCTGGTGAATTCTGCAGTTCACCTATTTTTTTGTTGTGATTATGTAAAATTGACCCTTAAAATGATGAATAGTCACTCTCATCCTTTTCTAAATTCAACCGTATGTTAACACACCCAGAAAGGATTCTCCATCTCTTTTTTTCTTACTTCTATAGCTCTTACTTCAAGTTATGAATATCTTTATCTTCCTGAGCGTAAATTATAAAAATGGCTGTATACTTCAATTATTATATATTATAGTACAATGCAGCACTATAAAAATGCTCCTTGTCAGACTGTGATGGCTCACACCATTAATCTCAGTACTCAAGAGGCAGAGGCAGATGGATCTCATGAGTCTGAAGCCAGCCTGGTCTACAGAGCAAGTTCTAGGGTAGCCAGGGTTACACAAAGAAATACCATATCAAAAAAGGAAACAAAAAATAAAAAAGAAAAATACTTGCTCTTTTAGCTGTGGTGTCAGTTTCTTCACAGCTATTGAGTTTATTCCTATCAGCAGTGAATAAGTATTCATCTTTCTGAGCTGGAACAGGGATGGAGTGGGAGAGCAATGAAAGAGATACCACAATAGAGGGAGACATCATGGGGATAAGGAGAAACTGGGTGCTAGGGAAGTTCCCAGGAATCCACAAGGATGACCCCAGCTTAGACAACTGGCAATATTGGAGAGGGTGCCTGAGCTGGCTTACCCCAGTAACCAGATCAGTGAATACCCTAACTGCTTAAGGGGCCCCCTGGCAGTAAGATCAAGATCCATCCCTGGTACATGAGTTGGCTTTTTGGAGCCTACTACCTATAGTGGGACAACTTGCACAGTCTTGAGGCAGGCGGAGAGGCTTGGGCCTGCCTCTACTGAATGTACCAGGCTCTGCTGACTCCTCATGGGAGGCCTTACCTTCTTGTAGGTGGGAATGGGCGGTGGGTTTGGGGGGAGACTGGAGGTGTGGGAAGAGGGAAGAAGGGAATTTGTGATTAGTATGTAAAAGGAATAAAACATTTCTTAATAAAAAAGAATTCATCTTTACCCCATCTTGCCAAAATACTTCTATACACATGTTTATAGCTGTACTATTCAAAACAGCCAGCATCTAGAACCAACCTAACTTGTCCATCAACAGATGATTAGATAATAAAAATATAGTCTATACACACAATGGAATTTTCTATAAAGAAAAATGAAATCATGATATTTTCAGGAAAATTGATACAAATCATTATGTTAAATAAAATTTCAGAAAAACAAATATTGGGTTTTCTCTCATGTGCAGAACCTAAATTAAGTGTATACACACACACACACAGAGAGAGAGAGAGAGAGAGAGAGAGAGAGAGAGAGAGAGAGAGAGAGAGAGAGAGAGAGATGGCTGGAGAGATGGCTCAGTGGATAAAGGCACTTTATGTCAAGCTTAACAACCTCTTTGAAAGTTAGTACTCTAACAAGCTGTCTTCTGACACCCACTATATACATACAAAATAAATTAAAAAGCAGCAGTATTAAAGCTATACATACATGCTGACATATAAAATGTGTGTCTACAGGTCATAAAGCTAGAAAAAGGATCATGACAGGGAAAGAAGAAGACATCTTAATGGATGTGGAAGATAAAGAAGGTATTAGATTGCATGTAAACAGGTAGCAGGAGGGGTGACTTACTTGGAGGAAAAAGGTAACCAGCTAGAGAAGAGTAGGAGGTGGGAGACTAAACTGAGGGAGGTGAGTGAATGAGAATATATAATGAGATGTTTATGTGAAGATGCCATGATGAAACTCAATACTTTGTATGATGACCTAAAAAAAAGTTTATCACAAACAAGTTTTTGTTCACTGATCATGACTGATCTTATAATAGTAATGTCATGCATTCATGTGAGAACATCTCTTGGTAGATAAGATTTTACATGGATGAAAGAGATGCTGATAGTTAGCCAGACATTATCCCCTTCCATCACTGTTTATAGACACCTGAGGGAGCTCTACGCAATACCAGACAAGCATGAGTCATGCTGTTGGTTCTACCCAATATAGTCTCTTCCAAAACACTGACTCAAGGAATTGTGAAATCATAGTAGTCTACTAAGATCTGGGGTTGTTTTTTGAAAACTGAAAAATACTCCTTTCTAAGCCTATTTAAATATTTCTTGGAGAGGTTTTTCTTAGCAGCTGATATATTTGATAATTATTATTTCCTATCAGAATCTCATACTTGGTCATTTATTTGGTTTATTCCTTCATTATTTTGTCTCCCTACACTGCAGGATCAATGAAAAATGAACCACATCTGATGTATTTACCATATAGTGGGTATAATCATTACTTTCCTTGTTGTGATACATCTGACAAAAACCCACTTAAGGAAAGAAGGGTTTATTCCTACATATAGTTTAAAGTGATAGTTTATTACGGCAGGGATGGAATGTTGGGAAGATCATGATGCAGTTGGTCACATTGTGTCTCCAGTCAGGAAATAGAGGTATGAATGTTGGTATTCAGCCTGTTTTCTCCCTTTTGTTCTGTCTGAGACCCCAGTCTATAGATCTCAGAGTGGATTTTCCTTCCTCAGTAAGTCTTTTGTGAACATCCTCATACACACATCCAAAGATGTGTTTCAATGGCAATTCTAAATCTAATAACGTTGACAATAAAGATGAATCATCAGAATGAGTATGGACTAAATCTACATAGAATGGAAACACTTGGTTCATAGACATTAGGTTCATGGCTAGTAGTCACGTAGCATGTGGCTGTGTGCTATGGGGGGAAAAGCCTCTCTAGTCACTGCTACAAATGGATAGCTTGTCTTTCTAGCCTCCTGTCATCTACTACCTTTGACTATATCAATTCCCAAGGAGTATACATTTCAAAAATAGGAAACAGCCCTGCATAGTGTACAAAAAGGGTTGGGAAGTACATTAACCCTTTAAAAAAATAACAGAAGCAGGAGTGTCATGAATAATTGTAAGATTTGCAGTGGATTTCTATGCCTTCAATTTTATCATTTTGAAATTAATTTTTCATAGATTAAATATTGCTTAACTATGAGTGAACAATGAGTATACTTAGGCACTGTTTGTAAATCCTTGTATCACATAATTATGAATTAATATACACAGCAGAAAGGATACATGAACAAAGAACTGAATTCAATAGAGAGTGAGAATCACTTTTTGGCTTCTAATAAATCAGGAGTATTTATGATCTAAGAAGCCTAGCTGGAGTTAAAAGAAGAAATGACACATTCTGGGGCCTTGTACAAAATGGCTGCAGGAAAAATAAGTGCACTTTATGCTAAAATATACTAGCATCAAACACTGGTGAATGAATGTCATGATGTCTATACCAGTGTGACAGCCACTAGCCATGTGACAACAAGACGCATGAAATGTAATTACTCCAGATTAAGGTGTTAGTATAAAATACCCAATTTTTAAAATTAACTAGAAAAAGTAATTCAAAATATCCAATTAAAATATTTTCACAGCTCTAAATAGAATGTCTCCATCAAATTCCACCCCCCAGAGCTCAGGTAATCCCACAGAAGAGGGGGCAGAAAGAATGTAAGAGTCAGAAGGCATGGAAGACATCAAGAGAAAATGGTCCATTAAATCAGCTGAATAAAATTCATATGAACTCACAGAGACTTTGGCAGCAAGCACAGGGTCTACACAGGTCTGCATCAGGTCGACTGTGTATACATCATAGCTTTCAGTTTAGCATTTTTATGGAGTCATGGGTGTCTAACAGAGGGTTTATAATTCTTGTGCCTTTTCTTGGGGCTCTTTTCCTCCTGTTGAGTTACATGATACAACTTGCATGTGATGGATTTTTTTTAGGTTATTATATTTTATTTTGATATGTTTACTTACCTCTTAGAAGCCTGTTCTTTTCTAATGAGAGACAGAAAGGGAGTGGTTCCAGGTGGGAAGGGATGGTGAGGAGGAACTGGGAGGAGTGGAGGGAGAGGAAACTGTAATCAGGGTATATTGTATGAGAAAAGAATCTTTTTTTAAATCTATTTTGTTTAAGATTTATTTATTTGTGTATTTAATGTGCTATGCCTGCATGCCAGAAGAGGGCATCAGATCCCATTATAGACAGTTGTGAGACACCATGTGGTTCCTGGTAATTGAACTCTTGGACCTCTGGAAGATCAGCCAATTCTTGTAACCGCTGAGCCATCTCTCCAGCCACAGAATCTATTTTTAATAAAAGGAGAAAACTTTTAAAAAAGATTTAAAGAACTAAAACTATTTTCACAGAATGACACTTTGAAGTGATAATATTTACAGTATATAGGCTAAAAATGTATTGTTAACATTAATTTCACCTTTTCACATTTACTCTTTTATTATGGCTACTAGGACCTTTACATTTGAGAATATTGTTCTCATTTGTGGGCTCTGTAAGAGTGGCAAAGCAGCCCTAGACCTCTGACTCCTTTTATACTCTAAAGACCCATTTTCCTATGGAGAATGTTAAAGATATCTAAATACATCAGCTCAGCCAGGCTCTGCCCCTTGGATGGCATTTTGTATGGAAATAGTGACTCTTTGCCCTAATTTATCATTTTTGTTTTCAGAATGATTTTCCCTAGCACTCGGGACAGGGGAGGCGGAATGTTGTTCCATTTAACAGCTCTCAGACTGCAAGGCCCATTGACTTCACATGGGCATGGGACAGGGCTTTAGAAACTGCTTATTGTGATCACACATGAGACCAACCAAATCAGTACCACTGTGAGTGGAACACAAGCACCATGTTTTCATGAGAAGTTCCAGTGTTCCAGATATTCTCCTTTGGAGAATGTCTTTTTAGCAAAGATCATGGATGACATAAAGCTATCATAAGATATACTCATTTATTCATACTACATTCATATATTCACTCAGATGTAGTTCTTTCTTGTATTCTATAATGTATTTGAACTTCCTCACATTTCTACACATATATTGTTCTGCCCTAGGTATCCCAGGTTGGGGGAGAACCCTCTGCCACTAATGTGAGGGAAGTGGCCTCAGTCCTGTATGGCTTTAATGTGCTAAACCATAGTCAAGGGAGCTGGAAAAGGGTTTTCTCTCACATCAAAGCCATAATTTCAAGATAATGGCTTCCATTTAAAAAATTCCCAATTCTCTAATACAGGATGGAAACACTTGATAGTCTTACCAATTTTAGCCCCAGCAATATCACTCTATTCCAATATCCTAGGAAGATGATCCTTTAGTATGAGTAGAGACAGGGTTAAAAGATGCAAAAGAAAAATGGTTAATCATAAATACTACAAGATCTTATTGTGCTTACTACAACTTACTACAACAGTTAGTTGACTGACCACCAAGCTCTGTTTGGTGGGCTTCAAAGAAATTAAGCTATCTTAATCCTAATGAAGAAGGAGTTACACAGAAGATAAGTAACTTGTCTGAAGATACAACTGCCAAGGGACAATACTATGGACTAGCTCCAGAACACGCACTCAAAACCACCGAGTTCTTCTCTTACTCCTTGTGGCCCTTTGCCTCTGAGCATTTCCAAAATATTTCTGAAACAGCTCAGAAGTGAAGAGCTTCAAGAATACAATGATTTGACGTGGGCAGTTCATGATGTCTGCTCCTAACATGCTGTTTGGAAGGCACTGGAGTACCATATTCATAAAGTAAACCAATGTTTTGAGAGATGACTTCAATTATGTTTATTTTCCATCACTGAGGATCCCACTCATTGATAGCATTTCATTTTCTAAAATATTTGTATTAAATATTTGACAATTTCATAGGATGTATTTTGATTATATTTATCTGAACTCCTTCCAGATCCACCCTCATCTTTCTACCCTCCAATGTCATGTTTTCTAATAACCCATTGACCATAATTTGTGTTATCCATATATTTCTGGGTGTGGCACCACTCACTGAAGTATGTTGGACCTACCAGAAACCACACACACCCTTAAAAACTTGATTCTTCTTTGCCTAGAAGCCATCAAGTATTCATAGCTCCTCAGTAATGGACAAGGGCTCAGAAACCACTTCCTATTACATACTACAAGGTTGACTAGCTTTATCTTGTGCAGGTTGTGTGCAGGTAACCACAACTGCTGTGAGTTCATGAGTATGGAAGCCACAGTTTCAGCCTGGTCCTCTCTGATCTTTGACTGTTATAAACTTTCTACCTCCTCTTCTGTAATTGTCTCTTAGCCTTTGGGAGGAGAATGTGATATAGATGTCCATTTATGTCTGAACACTTCAAGTCACTTGTTTTCTGCACTTTGGCAGTTGTGAGTTACTGTGTTAATCACTATCCACTGTACAAAGAAAACCCTCTGGTGAAGTCTGAGAGCTGCACTAATCTATGGGCAGAGAAATGTGAGTTTAGAGGGCAGTTTGATACGTCCACTTAGCAAACTAATAGTAGTAGGTTCACCACAGGGACCTGTAAGCAGTAGATAGTATTCATCTGCCATTGTGAAATACCATAAAATCCTACCTCCTTCCTCAAGACTTTTTGGAATTTCAGGCTCTTTCATTAACCTAATAATCTTTATGTTAAAATGAACTACCCACCATCCCACAGTGTCTCATCTTTTGCTGGTTCCATTCAGTTTTATAGTGCCATCTTATTGCCTTCAGGGTTTCAGTGTGAATGTGACAGCCTTAAGAGGATCAAATTTATTACCTTTACTGCTTAACACACAAGAAAACTAACACATAGTAGTTGTTCAACAAATATTTAGAGATTGAGTCACTTGTGAAATAGCATGATTTGAATGTGAACTGCCCCCCCACAGCATAGATTGCAGAGTTGATTACCAATTGATAGTCTTCTTTAATGTGTTTAGATTATGAGAACTCTGACATCATCAATTGATTTTTCTTTGCTGGATTCATATGATGTCATTATTGGAAGGTGAGAAAAATAACAAGTTGGGCCTAGCTGGGGAAAGGCTCAACTTTTCATGAGAAAGTTATCTTTGAATTATGAGGAAACTCACTGTCTTAGAGTTTCTATTGCTGCAAAGAAACACTATGATCAAAAAGCAAGTTAGGGAGGAAATGGTTTATTTGGCTTATACTTTCATATCACTGTTCATCATCGAAGGAAGCCTGATGCAGGGGCCATGGAGAGGTACTGCATACCGGTTTGCTTCTCATGGCTTGCTTAGCCTGCTTTCTTATAGAACCCAGGGCCACCAGTCCAGGGGTGACATCACCCACAATGGGCTGAGCCCTCCTCCATCAATCACTATTTTAAAATATGCACTACAGGCTTGCATATAGCCTGATCCGATCGTATGGAAGCATTTTCTTAACTGAGGTTCCCTCCTCTCAGATAACTTTAGCTTGTGTCGAGTTGACATTAAACTCATCAAGACACTACCTTGGATTTGAAACTACATACTCTTATGCTTTACTTCTGGAAGTTCAATATAGCCGGTGGTGGTGGCACACACATTTAATCCCAGCACCTGGAAGGCAGAGACAGGCAGATCTCTGTGAGTTCGAACTCAGCCTGGTCTACAGAGTGAGTTCCTAGACAGCCAGAACTGTTACACAAAGAACCCTTGCCTTGAAAACAACACAGAACAAAAATAAAACAGAATAATAAATAAAGTTCAATAAAATATAATGTTTCTTTCATCTGATATGTCCTTTCTGGCTTTCAGCTCATTGCTGAAATCTCTTTTGAGTGATTTCTTGAAAATGTCAATTCAATTTCAAACTTGGTAATTGCTTTTAGATCAAGAAATCCCAATTATCAGTCTGAGAAAGCAACTAAAACTCCAAAGGTAGCTGATAATTTATATAGAAAGTTCTCGTATCATTGTTTTGATGTATCTTTTAATTATAAGAGTACTTATCTTGTCTCTTGAAATAAAACTTTCTTGAGATCAGGATCTTTAGATGTGTGTGCTTGTTCTTGTTACAGACATCTAATGGGGGTTTAGCAACAGTGGTATCAAAAGATCACTTTTGAGCTGCCATATATATTTTTTTCTCATAGAATAGAAGTATTTATTCAAAACCAAAAAAAAGTGAAAAACCAAAACAAAAAAGGCTCACCAGATTAGGTCTGGCCCATGTGAAGTAGTTTTCTTTGTTTTATTTTTATTTTTTATTATTTTTTATTATTAAAAAGATCTTCCACTCCTTTTACATACCAACCTCAGATCCCCCTCTCCTCCCTCCTCCTGCCCCGCCAGCTCCCC
>LZPO01036937.1:0-11295 GCA_001675575.1 Neotoma lepida | reverse complement strand
TTTTCCATTTTGTATGACAATAGTTGAGTGATTTCAGCTACATCTTATGGAAAATAACAGAGCACAGCAAGTTAGAGAGATAAGCCATGTAGATTTAAGACACTGAAATTTTAGTGTACATCTAATGAAATAATGAGAAATATGAGAACAAAGTATATTGTTGTAAAATGCCTCAAAGGGGAAATTCTAGTAAGACAGTAAAGGTATAATGCTTTACAGAAATTGAATTATTAAAGTATACATCAATTAAGGAATATAATTCATTCATACCTTCAAAATTTTCAAAAAAATGTTTTAAAAATGAATGAAAAATTAAAGACTTCAAAAAAAACTTTGTTGTATAATCATTAAATTAAATATTTGATGCTTTAAATGCAACTAACCTAGGAAGCTAGACACACATTAAAATAAACAAACACAGATGCTTTTCTTTTTCTTATTGCTTATATTTCCTTTGTATACCTGTCAAATTTGTTTTTTACAACAGTGTCCTTCTACAGCTCCAAGTTGTGTCCTTGGTAGAGGTAATGTCTGCAGATGCTCTAGTTGTCAGAAGTACTTTCTAAAGCTGCCTTCACAGTGTCATTCGTAGACAATTACTTGTGTTGTCATATTTTCTCCAGGTTGACCTTACAACCCGTTTGATACGCACAGCACTCGTTTGTCTTTAGAGCCTGTTGTTTGGGAACAACATGAGCCCTTGCCTCATGTCATTTTGCATAGTATAGCTTTGCAATGTTGGTGCATTGTTCTTTTTATAGACACATAGTCTATTCTGTTCAGCTTTATGAATTTGGATGGTCAGTTCTTAAAAATAAATAAAGATCAGTCCTCCCCAGTGGAAAATGGTTAAGCTCAGGACATACATTCTGAAGAGGAACTACAACAAATGAAGCTTAAATATATGAGATTCTTAAACTGTATATGTACTTTTAAACACTTACATTTTAGAACAATACTTAAATCTGATTGATGGTAAAAACCAATTGCTCATAAAATATTTTCAGTGTGTTAAACTCAACATATTCTTAATTTTTAAATATGTAATGAGTTTAGCATTTTGGTTTAGTTTTGTGAAATATGTGTTTGGCTGGAAATATGTTTAAATAATGTTTGGGGAGTTTTCTAAGGCCATCACTTTACAAATGTCTCCATTCTAGATTTGAGGGAAGTGGCAATTTTGTTTTCACAATCAGGTCAAACACGAATGAAATCTATTTTCTAGGCAAACAGAATATGCTAGTTGTTGTCAGGTCACATAAATCATGAAGCATCAAGTAGGCAATCTGTGTTTCCTAGCTAGTTATCATTGAGGCTCTAATTTTTAATTGTTAATTTCCACTGTGTTTATGTAAGTCCCTATTCTTACTTTAGTTTCCTGGACACAATACCTACTTATACCCAAAGTAAGGTGTAACACCCTTTAATATACCAAAGCTTTGGTCTAGAAAGACAGTTCAGTAGTTTAATGCATTGACTGTTCTACCTGGGAATCCAATGTTTGATTCCCAGGACCTACATGAAGGGTCACAACCTTCTGTAACTAAAGTTCTATTGGATCCATCTCCCTGAGATGACCTCTGTAGGCATCAGTCACACATGTGATGCAAAAATATCCAGGCAGCCAAAACACACAAATACATTAAAATAATTTTAAAAAATACAATACCACAAATACAGGATGTATATTTGACTGCATGCCGAGTATTAGTACACATGGATGTAGTAAACAGTATATAATTTGGGTACTAGCTTTCAAGGTGGCTAGTGCTGCCTTGCTTACCAATAAAATACAAGAACATTATAAAAAGTTTTTTCTTTAGAAGTGATTTCTAGAATTATCTGTACTGTAGTTGTTTGAATGAGACCGGCCTCTGTAAGCTCCCGTGGCTGAATACTCTGGTCCCAGTTGGTGGAATGTTTGGAAAAGATTAGGAAGTTTGGTCTTGTTGGAGGAGCTGTGTATCTGGGGCTGGGTTTTTAGGTTTTAACAGACTTGTACCATTTCTAAATATATACATACAATCTGCTCAGTGTGCATAATATTGTATTGCTGTATGTTTTCAGAACTGAAAATGTGATATTGGATAATTGACGCTCTCTTGGGGAAAGACTTTTTCTCCTGCTTTTAGCATTCCTTAGTTGGCTATAGTCTTTNGCGTATAGTAAAGGCCTCATCAGTTTTCCACTGTTCATGTAAGTTGTTACTGTGATTGTTCAGTTCATGTTCAACCAATCATGTTGGTGATATTTTATGGGTGTAGCTTCTGACAGACCTAGGAGATGAATAACATTGCAATTAATAAAAAAAGAAACTATGGATTAGAAAAGAGAGCAAGGAGAACTTAACTGGAGGGCTTGGAGGGAGCAAAGAAAAGAGGAAATGTTGTAATTATATTATAATTTCAAACAATCATAGAAATAATAACATAAAAAACTAAAACATAAAATAAAAAAAGTTTGTGTCATTCCCAGTGTTGCTCTCTGCCTCCTACTTATGGGTCACAATGNAAGCTGTAATTACAGATCAAGTACTATGTCTGCCTGTCTGTCGTCATGCTCCCTGAATGACGACTGTGTACTCTAAACCTCTGAAACCAAGTTGCCTTGGTCATGATGTCTTATCACAGCAATTGAAAAGCAGGTAAGGTCTACAAATTCTACTTATGTATCTGTCTGTAGGACATAACATGGATGCAAGGAAATAAATTCATGTCAATTTCTTCATGGATTCAATAAAATGAATGAGATTTTAATAGACTAGCATAAGATCTTATTTGGTTTAATATACATTTTAGACCTTGTCTCTATTTATTTCAGGAAATTTGAATAGAAGTACACATGATTTGGTCAATATTGTATAACATATTTAGAGGTCAATTTTCTTTTTCAGATTTGGAAATTGTANGGAGTGACATTAAATATATTCAAGGAAACTTTTCATTAGAAATTGTTAAAAAATAATTCTTGCATCCAACTAGGGTAGCCGGACTTAAGACAAAAATATAAGATAAATTTGATAAGATAAATTTGAACTTATTTGATACAAAATTGGAAATATGTTGTCCCATGATGTTTACTTTAAAAATCATTGGATACTCTCATTCTTACTCTAATATGTAAAAGTTATAAATGTTCTCATAGGCATATTTACTATAGAAAATTGAAGAAAATCAGAGAATATTCTTCTTAATCTAGTCAAGAATTGATTTTACAGACAAAGTATAATCTGCATTTCTGGAGAGTAAGGCATACAGGTCAGCATTATTTTAACAGGAAACAGAAAAATATATTGCATAGACTATTAACATGCAGTTCTTGAGAACATAGATAAAAAACCTTCAAGAAATAATACAATATTAAACCAAAGTTATTTAAAAGAATACTCATTATAACAAATGATACTTCTTTAGGTGTAAACGACTAATTCATATTTGGAATCAGTTCACATGACCCATCTGTTCAAACAATAAAAACTACAAATGCANNATGGCTTCATCCAGTGAGGCAGAAAAATCTATTATAGCCAAGCAATCCAGTAACAATGAACACGATGGCTTCAGAAGTAGGTATTTACCTTCAACATCTGAGACACAACTAAAGGAAAGAGAAGCAGCCTAGGTTACATTGGGAGTCTCTTGGACCCCTCTGACACCTCCAAAGGAGGTCTCTTGTGCCTGATAATTGGAGTTTTTCTCAGGTAGTCTATGGATATTGGGGAAAATAATGATGATACTAATAGACAAACTGATGTAGAAATGGAAAATTTCAGAAGCACCACCCCTAAACAAATAACTACAGGCAAATGATGACAACTCTGAGAAAGAGCAGTAGTTTTTCCCCAGAGATGAATTCCATAATTGGATATACAATACCAAAATAGTCAGCCCTAAAATCATGTAAATAAAAGCACCAATAAATGGACTATGCCATTTGCATTCATGTATCTATGGGTTTATACTCATATATAAAAATAATAGTCAAATTAAACAATGCCATGAATTTGAGAAGGAGTATGGGATGGAGGGTATGGAAAGGAGAAAATATAGAAAGTGTTGAAGGGAAAAATGAGAAGGGGGCAATAATGCGATTTTATTTTAATTAAAACTAAAAGTTTACTAAGAAAAAATTAAAGGAAGTTATCTTTTAATATTAACCAACTCTTTTTAAAATTTGTGTGGAAAGCTAAAAGACTATGATAGCCAACACAAAAACAGCAATAGCCAAATGCTAACAAAAAATACTTCTGATGGTTTACAAATTAAAACCCCTCTATATAGCTANTTACACTCAAGAGGAATTGATGGAAGAAATTGAAAATAAGTCACTATATAGATCATCTAGACATACAAGTGGAAAATAGATACTCAAAAGGGTAATCAATTGGTTTGCAACAAAAGGACAAGGATGTTTCAATAGTGAAGAGATAATGACATTCGTGATATTGTGCAAATTTGATGACCACATACAAGAAATAATGCCTAGACATGCATCTTAAATATTTCATGATAATCTATTCAGAATGTCTCATAGGTTCAGAATCAGCATAAACTATAAATGTCAGAAGAATACACAGGTGGAAAACTTGATTTAATGTGTTTTTAATAATGCAAAAAAACTGTGAGAGAAAAATATGTTGACCTTTTTTAAGTTATGAAACTTACAATTTTTATACAATAATTGTTAAGTACTTAAATACAAGTCACAGATAAGGATCAAATTATATAAGAAGATACATTTGGTAATAAGATGTGTATTATATATATACTAACACTTCAAACAATCAATCCATAATGAAAGAAAAGAAAACAAAACAAAACATAAAACTACTGGAATAGTCACATCACCGAAGAAAACCCTCATATCTCAATTGAATGATATTCAATGATCCTCTCAACTTGTAAAGTTCATGGAAAACTATCTAAATTGTCATTTAGTTGAGCAAAAATCTTAGCCAGTGAAGAAAGATTCATGTTCTAATAGCTATAGAGAATTTAGCTAACATATGTTTATGTTACTGTTCCAGAGAGGCACAAAGAATTTTATACTACAGCTACTCTGTATCTCCTAGATAATGCCATTAAAAGAATATGGGACATTAATTTGTTTTGAGATGTTTCACATAGAAATAGTAGGAAAAACTAGTGAAACATGCTCTGCTGGTATCATTGATATTTCACATACTAGACTTGGACTGATTTATTTTAAATCCTCATTTCATATCTTTTTTTTGTTTGTTTGTTTGTTTGTTTTTCGAGGCAGGGTTTCTCTGTGTAGCTTTGCGCCTTTCCTGGAACTCACTCGGTAGCCCAGGCTGGCCTCGAACTCACGGAGATCCGCTTGCCTCTGCCTCCCGAGTGCTGGGATTAAAGGCGTGCGCCACCACCGCCCGGCTCTCATTTCATATCTTACTATTGAGAAAATATGTATTATTGATTAAATTACTTATCTAGGTCTGAGGATTTTCATTGATAAAGTGTATAAAATCACAGAATTTAATTTCCAAGCTAATGTTCAAAGAATTATTTAAAGTAATGCATATAACATATGTGAAATTATTCCTGGAACATAGTTTTGCAAATGTATAACTTTTTACTACTGAAAGCAATGATCTTTCCCCAGGTGTCCATGCTAGTGCCTGGAAATGTTTAATTTACTGCAAGGGTTGTCTCACATTGCCTTAAAAAATAATTGTTTACGTTCTAATATATTATATAGTGAATAAACTCAGGTTACTATAATACAGACAAGTACAGTATGTAGAGCCCAGACTCTTAACCAGAATGTGATTTGTCGTTTTGGATGAGGATATAAGATATTCTGTACCATTTAATGATTCTTGACTTTGCACAACTTCACATACGGCTCAAGGAGAAAAGCCAAAGTCACCATCTCTGGAAAATTTTGTGGCTGACATTTATGTAATTTAACTAGCTTGGGCAAATATAATGTGACCTTTGTAGCTGGGTCATTTTTTCTTTTACTTTAAAAGTCATTTATTCAGTAAATGTGTTGTCTGTTTCTGAAGACTGACATTGTGTTACTGCTTTATATAACTTATGTTTTAACAAGTAATTTTATCTGTTATTATGTAAATAAACCTGTTCACCTTGAAAAATTACAAGAAGAAATAACCACTTAAACAAATTGATCAAATGATTCATCTACAATAGAATAAATGAGTGTACATATTGGTGAGATTATGTTAAATTATCTGGGGCACAGTGTCAACATCCTTTTATGTAAATCTTTGCCATTTAATCTTACACTAGTCAGAATGGACAATATCAATAAAAAATTATAGCTTATGCTGTTGAGGATGTGGATTAAGAAGAACACTCATTTATTGCTGGTGAGAGGGCAAACTTGTATAGCAACTATGACAATCAATGTTGTGGTTCCTCAGGGAGATGGGACTTGATCTAAGTCAAGATCTAGCTTCGTAACTCTTGGTCACATACCCAAAGAATGCTTTATCCTCCCACAAGTCTTGCTCAACCATGATCATTGCTGCCCTTTTTATAATAGCTGGAAAAAGGAAACGACCTAGATGTTCCTCAATAGAAGAATAGATAAAATGTGACACATTTACATGATGGAATACTACTCAGCTGTTAAAAATGAAATAAAGAAATTCACAGGTAAGTGGTGGAGGCAGAAAAACATTGTCCTGAGTGAGATAACTGAGACCTGAAAGACAAATACAGCAGGTACTCATTTATATGTGAATATTTGCTGTTAA
Source organism: Neotoma lepida (assembly GCA_001675575.1). NCBI lineage: Eukaryota > Metazoa > Chordata > Mammalia > Rodentia > Cricetidae > Neotoma > Neotoma lepida. Next base: position 4,553 of record LZPO01036937.1, on the reverse strand, counting down.
GTCTTTGATAAACAAGCTACAAACCACCGTAAGCACAGATGTCAGTTATAAAGCAAGAGAATGGTAGGATCTCCCTAGTAAGGGGAAATAGAATAGCTAGTTATGGATAGACAAAATGGGGAACAGAAATTGGAGAACCAAATGGGTAGGGAGGAAGAAGAGGGGCAATGGAGTTTATGACATGGGACAGATGAAACCACAGGCCATATGAGGAGTTATATGGTAACCTTAGACAGTAGAAGCTTCCTAAAATATGTATATGTATGGAGGACACCTAAATGAAATTTCTAAATAACGGGGGACAGTTATAAATCTCTCATCATCAAATGAAGCTTCCAAAGCAGAAATTAGTAACATCTGATGTAGTTTTTCACCCAAGGGTGGGGTCCATGAGAACCCCCGAAAAACTCAAGATATTTCCAAGGCTATCAGTTACTATCCACAAACTGATGTCAAGGCTCTACTGCTGAAGACAACACCTACAGAACTCACTAAACACAGAGACATAATTTGTTGACTATGTAGAGCCTTCAGCCTTGTGACTAGTTTTCAAGGTGCTGGAATGTACTGTGCATGCTACCAAAGGAAAAAAAAAGGTGAACACAAACCCAGACACAATCTATTTCATCTAAAATGATAAACTGCCCAAAGATTTTAAGAGCCAGAGGTAATACAGGACACTGTGATGGCTAACATTGCATTTAAAGTAAACTTAGGCTATGGAGATTGGTCAGTTATTAAAGCACTCACCTTACAAGCTTGAGGATTCCAATCTGATTCCCAGAACTCCTGTAAAAGACAGATGCTGTGGTATGCACCTGCAATCTTAGTGCTGGGAAGCAGGCACAGGAGAATCCCTGGGCCTCATTGGCAAGACACTGTATCCTAAGCTAGTGAGCTCTGAGACAGTGAGAGACCTGTCTCCAAAACAAGGTGTGCTTTCTTGAGGAATTATAGCCAAAGTTGCCCTCTGGTTTACAAATGGACATGAATAAACATACACAACACCAACACTCATAAATGCACCTGCCTCCCATCCTTATGATTTGGCTAATTAAAATATTTGACACATAAAAATTTTATTCCTAGTACTATATTGCAGTGATATATATGTATATATATATCATACATATATGATATACATATGTGATATATATATATATATATATATATATTAGGTTCCTATGAGTTAATCATTATCATTAACCTTTGGAATTTATAAAGACAGATCTAACCTCGGACAATTATGTAGGTGTGGTGAGGAGGAATACAGTGCTTATTTTGTTGATAATATTCAAGAGATCAGGGGTGAACCGTGGCAAAGAGGACTGTAGTATGTCTCAGCCATGTACTCACAGTTGATCTGTTTTATTGTATGAGAAAAGACCACATTAGAACACACGCTCAACTTATTCAATGACAGTTGATGGGAATGGCTTTCTGAAAATGTGTTGNTCTGATTGGTTGATAAATAAAGCTGTTTGGCCAATGGTGAGGCAGAATAAGGTTAGGCGGGAGATTTGAAGGAGAAAGCAGAAAAAAGAGACGCCATTTTGCCATCTAGAGAATAGCATTTAATGGCACATAGGTAAAGCCACGTGGGACACGTGGCGACATAGATTATAAAAAGGGGTTAATTTAAGATGTAGGCGCTAGCTAGCTAGAAGCCTGCTACGGCCATGGTTTGAAAAATGATATGAGTCTCTGTGTGCTTACTGGGGTCAAAGCGGCTGTGGGAGCCGGGCCGGACTGGACAAACTTTCTACTACAACAATCTTGCTCCTAAATACATAATTTCAGCATCACCATTTTTAGAAAAAAAAAAGTGTCACAGCAGAATAAACAAAAGGACTTAGTCTTCTGAGGGGAAAGATTTGCTATTTTTTAGGGTCAGATCCAAGAGGACAGGACTAAGTGAGATATTCTTAGCTTGATGCTAAGAATAGGAGGCCATTGAGAGAACAAAGAAGTGTGAGTCCTGTAAACTCCAGAGAGCCCCAGATAGAACATCCAAATAATCATGGGTTGAAATGCCATTATCTAAACATGGCCTTTAAAAATTAAACATTTTTTGTATGTTAATTATTTTCTAAACATATGTTAATAAAGCAATAATAATCCCCATATTTTAACAAGTAAGAATGCTCATTGCATTGATTAAACAAGTTCTGGNTGAGGTAGCACAGGGCTGATAAAATGATACATTGAAGATACACTGAGCCCAGACTCCTTCTTTTACCATTTTTTTTTCCTCTGTGTGTGTGGGGAGGTCTATATTTATTTACAAGTTACAAGATATTTGCTCATTATCTAATCTTTCACTTTTTAAAATTTGTTTTATGGTTTTCAGAAAACTTACTATGTAGTCCTAGACTGTCACAAATTTGTTATCTTTCTATCTTAGTTTCATGAGTGATGGGATTACAGCTGTGAGCACTTTGCCCAGACTTCTTTTTCATTCTTATTCCAAATTAAAGGAAAAGACATGAAGTTCTTGTTGTAAATTCCTTGCTTTCAATTATGAAGGAACACAATGCTCTTCTACAACTTATTTTTCATATGATTCTCTTACCCAAGATTGGTAACACGAGTTACTGTTCATTACAAGAGCAAGATGGGTATGTAGTTCTCAAGATTCATACCTTCTGGCAGACAGGTCTCCTATAGACACATTCACTCAGNGTAGGCAGGATTNTGATGAGAAAGTCATTTGCCTGATTACTTTCTTATATGAGCCTACGTAGGAACAGAGGGAGAAGGCTCCTCTTCTCCAAGACTAAGGAGTTCTGTTGGAAGAAGACCCGAGGGTGAGTGACTTCTAGTTCCAAAGAGGACACATGTAAAAAGTCACTAATAAATTGGGAACCCAAGTTTTTTTTACCACTGGAGTCAAGTTCTGGAAGTAGCCCAGAGGAGCTGAAGGATGATCCTGAGCCCCAGATGTGAGGGTAANTAGGAAAGTCCTTCATTTAAGCCTGCTGAGACCCTGTCTTTAGAATGTAGCTGTGCAGTGCCTACATTTGTGATCTATAGAAACAGAGAGAACACATTTTGTCTTGATCTGTGGCAATAAATTACACAGCAACAGAAGAGACAAATTCAGGTTGAGTACTTTTTCTGGACGTTATTACTNATCCGAATGTAATTGTTTGGTGAGAATTCCAGAAGAAATGTAGATAGTGGGAAGTGAGTGACTTCACCTATTTATAAAATATTTTTAAAATTTTCACTATCCCAAATATGTGGTTAAGAAAATTANAAGACCTTTTAAAAATTTTGTTTATAACTTAATAATTCACTACTGNTTTTGACTGAATTATCCTTTTTTTGTGATAACTATTCCAATCTCTTTCTTCCTTAATATTTGGCTATAGGAACAATAAGATGCTTGTTGCCAAGCTTGGTGACCTGANTTTGACTCCTGGAACCCACATGGCAGATGGAGAGAACTGAATCCAGCAAGTTTTCCTCTTATCCCCAAAAATGTGTCATTAAATAAGTTGACCTCAGCACAACATCAGTTTTATTGTTTTCAATTTGTTTCAATTATTTGAATTCTAAGCACCAATTATCCAAAAGTATATGACATTTACAGATAGTATAGTGAGTTAAAAGGAAAAAAGAGTGAATGAATAAAGATATAATTAGATGAATTATTGAATCAATAACATCCTATATTTGGGATGTTTACAANAAAATAGCTAANGCTGAAAATACCACCTAGAGAAGACATGCTCTATGGAACANANACAGGGATACAAAGGCCTGAGCCAATAGTTGATTTCATTTTATAGTTTTGCCACCATTTCAAATGGCAACATTCTACATTTGTTAGTATAAATAGCTTTTGAGAAATCTTTGAGTTGCAGACAACAGTCTCATTCTCCTTNGGGAATAAAAAGGCATCCTTTTGGCCCAGAAGTCAAGAAGNAATGCTCACCTCTCTTAGGAAAATGTTTAGCTGGAATTCATGTTGCAGATAATGTGGGGCACCTCTGATTTAATTAGCTTAACCACTTGAGTCCTGCTGAATGAGCCTAGTACATGGGGTTAATCACTTATCAGTAGGAAAGAGAAAGCTCATGTACAGGTATAGCATGCAGCCAGCAGGTGATAGTCTGACTTATGTGCTCTGCCTGGCCCACTGAGTGGTGGAGCCAATGAAGCGTTCAGCCATTGAATTTCTTGGCTGCTTAAATGTCTCATATAATACTGAGATCACATTAGCCTTGTGGATTTATTTTGTTACTTTTCCTTAGCAGAATGTACGCTAGTGTTCTGAGTTTTGCCTGTATTGTTTTGTTCTTTATTTATTTTTCTGTTTGATTTCTATCTGTACTGTACTCATTTTATATCCTTCAATAGCATTACAAGAAAATAACAAAAATGATTACTGAATTCTGGAAGAAAGTTATACAAGACATCATTATAGGTAATTAATTCATACTTGTCCCCAAATACAAATATAAAATAATAAATAGTGAATTTTATTTTAAACACTAAAAAAACTAGTGGTCTTTCAAAACAGGTTTTTACCCTTTACTTAAGCCAAT
>LZPO01036936.1:0-11303 GCA_001675575.1 Neotoma lepida | reverse complement strand
GCAAGGGTTAAAACATTACTTAATTGCTGGAGGTGTTAGCTCAGATNAATTACGTTCAGTTCAATTTGGTTGCATTGGTCTTGATCAATCATTAAATTATGCTTTATTTAACCAAACACAGAGCTCTCTTTCTTTAGACATGTTCAGTTTTATGGAATTTTATTTGTGTTTTTATGGGTTGTGTGTGTTTTGCACTTTTTTTTCAAATCTTTTAATTCTTTTTTTTCCCTTTTGGTTTGCTTGCCTGCTTGTTCTGTAAAGAGAGAAAGTAAGAAAGGGCATGGAGTCGGGTGCATGGGGAGGAGTTGAGGGAGGGGAAAACGTGACTGAAATCTATTGTATGAAAAAAGTTATTTTCCATTAAAAAATATAAAAAATAAAACAAAACAGTGTTGTAAGGATTCTTTTTAGTTTTTCTCTTATAACTATATATGCATATAAACATTTTCAGCTATAAACACATGTATGTATTAATATATCAATATATGATTTTCTTGTTTTAATAAATTAATGTTTCTACATGATGCTAAGAAATCTGTTGGTACATGAATTTGCTTATATTAGATTGCACATATGCATCTGTATTGTAGGTACCTAAGCAGATCACACCAGACTAGAGTCAGGATGGTTCAAAATCTATGCACTTCTAAATCCTGGACTTCCTTCTCTGCCTCTTCTTGCTGTTAACTGTTCCTGTGTTGCTGTCCTGTAAGTACCAATGTGGCTGCTGATAACTTCTTGTTAAGCCAGTGCTGNTACTTGGGTTTTCATTTCAAACTGCATTCAATACACGTAATTTAGTTCTCCTTAGCACATACTCTGTTGTCCTTTCTTTTAGAATCAAAGTGACCCAATTTATGGGATTTTAAATGTCTTCACCTGGNGGGAATGTGAGAAAGGACATCCTGGGGACATCCAGGAAGTGTCTCTCTGCCTGCCTTCTCTTGTTTATCCATGAATTTTAAATTCTCCACCTTCAACTTTTTGACAGGTTGAAAATGACAAGTTGAAAACATTAGGATTGGAAGACTCCCAAGAGGAATAAGGCACCATTTGAAGGTATTGCCAGAATATCCAAATCATGCATCCTACTCGTCTCTGTTTTCTGACAACCTGAAATGAGAAATGAGGATTCCAGCCTTGTCAGCAGAATGAAGAGCAGAGGAAGTGGCTGAACTGGAGTAAGGGTTATGTGCCTGGGTACAGGTCCAGATTTCACAGCTATCTAAGACCAGGTTAGACTTTTGACATCTGTCTCCTTCATTTTCCAGTTACCCAAATTTTTATAAATAGGAATGTCTGTTTTCTCAAAAAAAAATGAAAGAAGGAAAGAAAGAAAGGGAAGAAAGAAAGGAAAGAAGAAAGGAAGGAAGGAAGAAAGGAAGGAAGGAAGGGAGGAAGGATGGATGAAGGATCCACACAAACCTGTGGCTGAAATCTTTCTTAGTGGATTCAGCAAAAATATAACCTCTATACCTCTATTTTTTTTTGCCTATTACTTTCACATTCTAATCTAGAGATGAGTCACTGGCAGGTGGCTACAGAGACAGTTTTTAATCTTCTGTCAGTCTGTAGACTGCTATTTCAAGATTATCTTATTCACCTGCCATTCACCCTCTCATCTACATTTCAATTTCCTTCCATGTTTTCAATGCATATTTTCCCAGAAAAGTGTCTGTGAGGGATCTTTCCAAACTCACACCATATGGTACTGTAATAGAAAACTCTGCCGTTGTTTGTGTGCTCCTCACCGTTTGCAGACCACTCATCAGTGGCAAGGCAAGGAAAGGGAGAGCAAGTGAGTANATCTGAGAAAAGAATGGTAGTTCTGGTCCAGGGTCCAATTCAAGATCAGTTACCGCATTTAGGAATCTTGTCCCTTTAGTCTCCATCATTTGCAACAGTTCCTTAATCTTTTTGAAAAACGATCTTGAAATGTTAAGCCATTACAGATAAGTTACTTTGTAGCGTGCACCTCAAATCAGGTCTGTCTGATATGTCTTTGTGATTAGATTTCAGTTACACATTTGTTTCTGGGGGTTGGGAAGGGTGATGTCTTGCCAAGCATCAGCAGGTGTATGATGTTAATTAGTTTCACTACAGATGATNTTGTTAATCTTNTTAAAGTGTTGTCTGCTAGATGGTTCTATCGTAAAATTGCTATTTTTCTTTGTGTATTTTGTAGAGAATACATTGAGTCTATGTAAATGTCCTATTTGACATCAATTTCTTACTTGCTGATTTTAGTATCCAGACTAATAAATTAGAGCAACAGTTATTAACTAGATAATATTGTAATGCTCATTCTGGATTTGATAAACATACGAGTATATCTTAGACAGTGTCCTTTGTTTTCTGACATAAACAATGAAACATTTAGAATGAACTGACAAGTACATAATTACTAATTAAAAGAGGCAAGCAGGCCAAAATGATGGAAGGCAACGAGGAATTCCACTTGGATGGNTTGTCTAGAGAGGGCTCTGTACTGGAGTGATAGACATGCCATGTGTGATAGTGGCATTGAATGATTTAGTCAGAGGGTGATATTTCAAGCAGCTTGAGTACAGGTCTTGGTAAGTTCAAGAAAANAGAATCGAGCATTGCTGAGTGAGGGAAAGTGGGGGTAGGGGAGGCAGTGAGGTGTTCCTGTCCCTGGTGAGTCCAAAGGGATTTGAGACTGCACCAAGCAGGGTGATATTACATATGCCNTTTTCTGAACTACAGAACTTTAGTCTTGGATGACATGATTAATTTCCTCTATTTGTACTGAACCCCACAGAGCTTAGTTAACAGCACAATAATCATTGTGAGATACAAAATTGTAACACGAATCTTAAAAGGTCTTATTAATAGAAAACCCGGAGCCAGATATTGATGTGAAAGCTGAAAGATCAGAGAAACAGAACAAGCCAGCCACATTCTTACCTCTACAAAACCCTCAGCCTCAAGAGAGAACTTCTTGTTTACTCATGTCTTATATACCTTTCTGTGCCCTGCCATCTTTCTTCCTTCCTAGTACTGGGATTAAAGGCATGTGCTACCACTGCCTGACTTCTATGTTTAATATAGTGGCTGGCTTTGTTCTCTGATCCCCAGGCAAGCTTTATTGGGGTACACAATATATCACCACACAAAATAATATTTTCTTATCTGCCTCTCTCCACCACACCAAGAAGACTTAGGGACATGAAAAACTGTAGTATTTGGATTTATTTTGGAATGGGGAACACAGCATCACAATTCTTATCAACTCACTTCCTCTTGGTGCAGACTACTCTCATCCTTTATTTAACCACCATGGGATGCTTTCGGTTTAGAATATAGTCTTTTTCATACATATGAAGCAGAGCTACTTTTCAAAAATAATAGATGTAACTCATGTATTTAACATTTAGCCATTTTTGCTTAAATATCAAGAATGGCTTCCAATTGGATGAGACCTTCTGTGATCTGAGCTTCTATTCCTCTTCATGAGACTCCTGTTCCTTGTCCAGATGTACTTTGGGTGTGTTTCTTTTCTCTAGTTCCAGAACGTGTACTCCTAGCCCCCAAAATATAAATTCACTGCCAAGCTGCAAATATGACTTTATTTATTAAAAAAATTTTTGATGAAAGTAGTTATCAATATCAATATGAAACCACCCTCATGTGGTTCATAAACTCAAGGACAACTGTCTTTAAGAAGGGGGTNGAGAAGCCACAGAAAGGAGAGCATGCTATGAAGATGTTGGCAGACTGGATCAAATAGAAGCATTTATAAGAGAAGGAAGGCCAGGATAGCTGGCACCCATAGGGAGCTTGGAGAAAGGTATGAAGGATGCTCCTTCAGGGTTTCCAGAAGGAGCCCACCCTGCTGACAACTTGATTTAACAGTTCTCACACTCAGAACCATGCTGCATTTCTATGACTTGTAAACCAGCAAGTCTGTGGGCATTTTCTTAGTTAGAATTTTTATTGCTGTGAAAACACACCATAACCACAGCAACTTGTATAAATAAAGCATTTAGTTGGCATTAACATAATGTAGGGAGCATGCAGGGAAACCTGGTGCTNGAGCTGAGAGTGCTACATCTTACAGGCAATAGGAAGTCAACTGACAGCNACACTGAGGGAAGCTTGAGCAAAAGAGATCTTAAAGCCCACCCCTACAATGACATACTTCCTCCAACAAGGCCACACGTCCTAATAGTGCCACTGCTTTTGGAGGGACATTTTCTTTCAAATCACTACAGCATTTGTTATCAGAGTTCAGAGGAATGAGCAGAGGTCAGATTCATTATTTTGCCTCAGGGAGAAAAGCGTACTGAGATCCATCTTATTATGCCTTGACCAGTTACATGCTCTCTTCTTTCTCTGTGTTGTTACCTTTTGNGGAAGTCTACCTGATTCCTGAGACTGTCACCTCTTTCCGTCTTGTACTTCCATGGTATGGTATGGATTCCCCATTACAGAACTCACACATTTATTTCTATGTAATTAGCACAATATACTATAATTATTCTTTGAAACACATTATTTCCAGTGATAAGAATCAAACACAAGTTCTTGTAGATCCTAGGCAAGATGTCTACTTCTGAGCTGTTCCCTAGACCTGCAATTATTCTTTTCTGCTGTATTTTTTAGAATATAAATTGTGCTAGGATGTGCACTCTATTTCTGTGTCCTAGAGAATCTAGTGAGGTGCTTGCCACGTGACAATTGTACAGTTGTTGCTTCACAGAGGAGAGAACACAACATTTGAAAAATTAGCAGCAATCGCTTCTTGGCCTTTTGGTTAAGATCAAGTGTAGTATCTGTTCTTATCAGTTTAATGGAAAAATTAGCAGAATTTCAGTGGCAGGGAAGGGTGAAGCATATTTTAACCAGAGGAACTAGACACTGCAAAGGCTAGCTGGAATGGATGCTGATAGCCCCCCAGGGAAGTGAGCTTAGTGTAAAATAAATTGTTTGGAGATTCATGGGGGGAAAGAAGAAAGAAAATGTTCATTTGGGTCAGATGATGAAATGCCATGCTGAAGCTGAAGTAGTTTATCTCTTAGACCAAGACTGAAAACTGGAATACCTATGGGTAATATTAAAAAATGAAGTGCACAAGGTGAAGGATTTCATTCTCTCCTTAATTTGACTCCGAAGAACAAATGCTCCAGCAGTATCCTAAATACCATCAGCTTGGGAGGATGAAAGAGAGAGGTGGGAAGCACAGCAAACACAGAGCATGTGTTCTCTTTACAGTCAGTGCCTTGGAAATGTGAAAGTGTGGGCACAGGGATGTTGTATATTATATTCTTTTTCAACAGAATTCNTAGTTCTAAANTTCTATATCCAAAGGCTTATTTTATAAATTTTGACAATTGCTTCAAGTTTTTCTGAGTGTGAATATCAGTACTTAAAGACATAACAAAATACATGTAATTCTGTGTAACTTAAGGGACCAAAATTGTGACCTGTTTCAAACAACTGCAAAAATAAATGTCTGTCAAAAAAAGTCAAGATTCATTTTCTTGGTCTGCCTCTGTATGGTGGTTTGAATAAGAATGTCTCCCATATGCTCAATATTTGAATGCTTAGTCCTCAGGGAGTGGCACTGTTTGAAAGGATTGGAAGATGTAGCCTTGTTGGAAGAAGTGTATCACTGGAAGCCAGGATTTGAGGTTTCAAACACCCATACCTTGCCCAGTCTCTTTCTCTTTCTGGAGCCTGCATATCTGGATGTAGAACTCTGAACTACTTCTCCAGCATCATATCTGCCTGTGCGCTTCCAGGCTCCCAGCTATGATAATAATAGATTAAATCTCTGAAATTGTAAGCCAGCTGTGATGGTTTGAATGTACTTGCCCTCCCCCCGCCCCCAAGCTCATAGGGAGTGGCACTATTAGGAGGCGTGGCATTGTTGGAGTAGGTACAACCTTATTGGAGGAAGTGTGTCACTGTGAGGGTGGGCTTTGAGATTTCCTATGCTTAAGATACCGCCCAGTGTCTGAGACTATTTTCTGTTGCTTGCAATATGTAGGACTCTCAGTTGCTTCTCCAGCATGATGTCTGCCTGCAGCCGCCATGTTGCATCATGATGTTAATGGACTGAATCTCTGAACTGTAAGTTAGCCACCCCAATTAAATGTTCTCCTTTATGAGTTGCTGTGGTTGTGGTGTCTCTTCATAGCAATAGGATAGTGACCAAGACAATGTTTAGCTACTGAGAAAAGGATTGAAAAATTGTAGTTGGCATGCACTGATTANAATATAATGAGAAGGACAGTTTACTCTCCATGAGTAAACACTTGAGGACTGTGTTCAGGTCTAGACAAATAAGGCTGTCATCAGTTTTGGTTGTTTTCTACAATAGAAGAACTCTAGTTATTTGTATAAATTCTCTATTAATAAAATATGATAATATTAACTTTTTATTCACAAATTAAGAAACTTATAGATTGATCATACACTAATGCCAGCTGTTGTTCAAAGCACATGGGGGAGCACATTAGGACACATGATAAGTATCTCTGCTCTCAGAAAGCTTTCATTCAGTACTACTGTTTCAAATGGATGAAGTCATCATCTCTGTGTCTTCTGTCACACAGTCACATGCTTCAAAGTTGCATTGGTCCTCTCGATTGCTCTTGTTTTGAAGGATAATTACATTCTGTTGGCCTTTCATTAGCTTTCTCTAGTGGTGTCCTTGGCTCTCATGCTTAATTCGTTAGCTAGTGTTAATTAGAATTCTAGGAATATACTTGAAATGCCATAACCTTAATTTTACAAATAAAATTATTGCCTTCACGTTAACACATTAGGCAATATACATACTTTATGAATGTGTTCTATGAGGTGGAATGTAAGTATATATGACTGTTGGAAATTTTGTCTTCTTTCGTAAACCATTAATGTCAAATTAAATTAACTTATAACGTTTTTAAATTAAAAACCTGATTAGTTGATATTTCTTTATTAGATGTAAACTGGGTTAGAACCCAAAAGAAAGAAGGAGATAATATGAAGTAATTACTGCTGGGAGAATAGAGAGACACAGGAGCAAGCATGGAACACGACAGAAACACCAACTGCTCCTTTGACCATGCTCATAACCCCTACCCCCTACACAGTACTTATGTATGATGGGAGGAGAGAAGAGGAGAAGGCAGATAAACACCCTATTCCCCTCCTACCACAATACAACATACTGGCTATCATATAAATGTAATAAGCCAAGAAGCAACAGTGAGTATATCATTAATAAATATGGCAGTATCACCAGCAGGAGTAGCTAGGAGTTGAGAACATTGTTTCTACGGGGGAGGGATGGGAAGTAGTACAGCCAGCACCTGGAGTAATAGTTTCTTCCTCATTTTTTTTAACAGATAGTTCATTCAGAATTAAATCAACTGCTTTCAAATGAGGTAATGTAAGAAACTCTATGTTCTTACAAAGTTATTTGTGGTGAAAAGAAGTGAATCCAGAGTTAAAACTCATGAAATTCCAAGGTATACACATAATCAAGGCCTACTGCAGAGGGGAAGTGTGAATAAGTGACAGACAGTTTGGACCAGAAGTGTAATGAAGAGTGAAAATCTCCATCAGGTTCCCTGTAGCATCACTTCTGGCATTGGGGCTGGGAAAGACACAGGGCTCAAAGGAAGTTATCTAGGCCTAAGTGTGTTGGCTAAAGAAAAGGAAGGACGAAAGGCAGGAAAATTGGACTTAATAAGAAAAGGTGTCCCATCATAGATAGTGGAGTCCAAAAAGCCTGCTCATGCACCAGGGGTGAATTCTGATCCTACTGCCAGGGGGCCCCTTAAGCAGATCAAGCTACACAACTGTCTCGATATGCTAGTCCAGTCCCATGCAGGTTCCACAGCTGTTGATCTAAATTTCATGAGTTCCCACAAGTTTGGTTTGGTTGCCTCTGTAGGTTTCCCCATCATGAGCACAGCCTGAGGCAGGAGGAGGGGCTTGGACCTGCCTCTACTAAATGTACCTCCCCATGGGAGGCCTTACCTTCTTGTAGGAGGGAATGGGGGGGGCAGGTTGGGCAGGGGAGGCTGGAGGGGTGGGAGGAGGGAAGAGGGGGATCTTTGATTGGTATGTGAAATGAATAAAAAAATCTTAATAAAAAATGAGAAAAAGAAGAAAAGAAATGTTGTGAGATGGACACATCTCCAGTGTCACAGAGTGATTTGAAACTCCCTCCTACTCCTAGTCTTGCTCCTAGAGGCAATCATTCTTAGGAAGTCTTGGCTGTATCTATTGATATTACTTCCTGTGGAGGGGTATGTGTGTGCATATGTGAATTACTAGTTTGTGTTCATAGTATAGTTGGGCCAATTTATTTATTTTCTCTTTTAATGCTTGTGTATGTATGTGTGCGTGCATATCTGTGGGGGGGTGCGTGTTTTGCATGCATATCTGTGTGCGAGGGTGCACATGTGTGTATGTGCATATGTGTATGTGGAAACAAGAGGGCAACCTCAGGTGTCCTCCTCAAAGATGCCATCCACCTCCTCTGAGGCAATGCCTCTTATAGGTCTAGAGCTCAGCATTTGGGCTAAATTGATTGATAAGTGAGAATAAAGGCTTTTCCCATCTCTGCTGCTCAGCACTGCAATTACAAGTCCATGGCCCCATGCCCACCATTTCTGCATGGGTTCTGGGGGTCAAATAGGTCCTCATGCTTGTGAAGCAAGCACCTTACCACTTTGCTACTGCCCCAGCCATGGGCCAATTTATTATTGAGCCAGTTGAATACCACAACTGTCCTAGCTTCTTTTGGATGCTGTGACAAAACATTGATCCCAAAACAACTAGAGAGAAGAGAGTTCATAATGTGGTTGCTGAGTGTGTCAAACTGGATTCAAATCTTAAAAATGAAGTTTCTGATTTAGACTCTAGCTACAGAGAAAGTCATGCTTGCTCTGAGTCTTAATTCTTTTATCAAAAATATTCACGAAATTTGCATGCTTGAATTTTAACATAGAAGTATGAATTTAGGGTGGGGGAGGTGTTTGGAGACAGGGTTTCTTTGTGTAGCCTTGGTTGTCCTGGAACTCACTCTGCAAACAAGGTTGGCCTCAAACTCAGAGATTGGCCAGCCTCTGCCTCCTGAGTGCTGTGATTAAAGGTGTGCATCATCACCACTGGGCAAATATCTTTAAAAATTGATTTGTAATGTGCATATTGTAATATACAAACATTATAAGTGCATAGTGCTCACCTGGGATGTGCACAACCTCCTGTCTAAGGTAACTCCAGTTAAACTCTTTTATGGGAAAACATGTATATTTAACTGAACGTTAAGAAGACTGTCCATTAGGACCAAAACACACACACACACACACACACACACACACACACACACACACACACATGAATTTTATTAAAAACTAGGTTTCCATGTGGATTTTCAAACATCATTTGAGTTAGTTATCCCCCACTGTGACAGTTCCTATCCACCCATCTCTCTCCCCACTTAAACTTCCCTCCCAATCATTCCCTTACACCTTATATCACCCATGTTCTACTATCCCTTCTCCTCCCTGAAGATCTTTCTCATCCCACAGTGGTCCCTATCTAGTTTCTTGGATTCTACGGGTATTCCAAATTAAACACAGAAATCTAAAGATTCATTGCTAAGATCTGCATATAAGTAAGAACATGTGATGTTTGCCTCTCTGGGTCTGGGTTACCTCACTTGGTGTAATGTTTTCCAGCTCCATCCATTTACTTGCAAATTTTATTTTTCTTTACAGCTGGATAAAATTTCATTGTATATAGGTACTACATTTTAATTTTCCATTCATCAGTTGATGGGCATCTCATCTGTTTCCATGTTCTGTTATTGTAACTAGAACAGCAATGAACATGGATGAGTATGTGTCTCGGTAGTAGGAAATATATTTCTTTGGGTATATGCCCCAAGGTGGTATGGCTGAGTCATGTGGTAAATCTATTTCCAGTTTTCTGAGGAACCCTTGCACTGATTTCTATAGTGGCTGTACCAGTTTGCACTCCCACCAACAGTGCATGAGCATTCTGTCAGCATTTGTTATTTTTTATTTTTCACTTTAGTAATTATTACTAGGGTAAGAAGAAATCTCAAAATAGTTTTAATTTGCATTTCAATGAGAGCTAAGGGTAGTGAACACTTTAAAACACATCTTAGCCATTTTTATTTCTTCTTAGAACTCTTACTTGAGTTCCATAGTCTCCTTTCAAGCAGAGTTGTTGGTTTGCTTGCTGCCTAGATTTTTAGTTCCTTCTTCATCCTAGACCCTAGTCCTGTGCCAGAGGTGTAGGTGAGCTTGTTATTTGTTTTTTTTGTTTGTTTGTGTTTTAAGATCCTCCTTTCCTTGAGCACTATCAGACGATGGTATAAATGTGGATTTTTGCAATGATCTATCTCTCCTTACATAGGTAGCACACTATTTTAATTATTGCTACCTTTTAGAAGCCTCATTAATTTGAAATGTCAGTTCAATTTACTTCCAATTCTCCTCCTTTCTTCCTTTATGTTTTCTTTTCTCATTTTTCCTTTCTTTCCTTCCTATTTTCCCTTCTGTATGATAGTCTTGGCTCTTACTAGCTCATTGCATTCATACAGAAATTTTAGAACCTGTTTACCAATTTCCACCTATAGTTTTGTAAAATTTATTGGTAGTAAATAGAATTAGTAGAACAATTTGGGAAAAATCAACCTCATTATAAAAACAGGTCTTTAGGGCAATGGATATTTTTAAATTTTTCTTGTGTGTATTTAATTGTTAGCTATAATTTTCATTTATTTGTGTGTCTATATGATATGTGTATGTGTGTGCATTTGNGTGGATGAGAACATATACATGCCATAGTACGCTAGTGAAGGTCAGGAGACAACCTCCACCAGTATTGCTCCTTGACTTCTACCTNGTTTGAGAAAGTGTAGATGGCCTATGAGCTTCAGGGATTTTCCTGTCTCTGCCTCCCATTTTGCTATAGATACAGACTCACTAGCTACCACACCTGATTTCCAGTGGGCTCTGGGAATCAGAACTCAGGACCTCATGCATGTATTTCAACTGCTCTACCACTGAGCCATCTCCCTAGCTTTTTGTTTTTGGAGATAAGGTCTCACTCTGTGTTTAGCCCAAACTGACTTTGATCTCANTATATAGCACAGATCAGCCTCAACTTCAAGGCAATTCTCGACCTTGGCATCCTGAATGCTGAAATTACAGGTGTGAGCCACCATACATATCTTACAATTTTCTCGATAGAAATTTTGGCCAGGTGTAGTGACGTGTGCCTTTAATCACAGCGTTCAGGAGGCAGAG